>JACBWW010000009.1:3500812-3617070 GCA_020086605.1 Lanius collurio
GGCACAAGGGGCCCGGGACAGGGATGCCCACCCTGGGAGACAGACAAAAACATCTCAGGCAGGATGGAGCATCGTCACCGTCCTCTTTCTCGTGTGCTTCCCACTGAGCAGTGGCAGGTCCAGGGAAGGGGCTGTGACTGTCCCCCACACACAAGGCAATGGGGTGCTGCAGGGGCACGCTGCTGTGGTGATGCAGCTCTGGGCCCTGAGGTGCATCAGGTCCCACAAACCACACACACATGGACACCCCTCTGTGTCCTCCAGCTGGGTACTGCCACCTCTGCCAAATGCTCCCAGGCGAGGTGGCTGTCACCCACCGTCCTGGGTGACACCAACTCAGAGGGGACATTGGCATTGGTGTTGCACCCCATCCACATACACACGTCTCCCTCTGATGCCTCACAGCTCCCTTTTCATATCTGAGGGCTGGCACCAAGGTGGCAGAAAAACCCAAGGGGGCAAACGCAGATGGCACCCAGGGTTGGTCCCATTCATCCCCTGCTCACTCCCAGCCCCACAGTGCTGCTGGCTGGAGTGTGGCACAGATGCCAGGCTCTGAGCCATGGTGGCAGAGGTGGCCTTGGGGCTTGCCCTGGAAAAGGATGGGGATGGGAATGTGTGGGAGCTGTGTCCCACAGCATCAACCCCCTGGGACAGCTTCGAGCTCCACCTTAGCACCCTGGATTCACTCAAGCTCCCCTGCCCCTCATGTCCCCAGACCCAACCCATGCCATTCCCCTAGTATTAATAAAGCCATTAATTAATAGATTGGAGATATGGCTCAGAAATGCCCCTCTGGAGCGGGCTGGAAGTGCTGCAATCGGGATCACAGCGATAAGCAGGTTCAAGGAGGCAGAAGATAAGTTAATGCCAGGGCCACTGTTTAATACAGGCCATTCCTCCTCCCCAGGCCGCTTCAGGAGCCCAGTGCACACCGAGTACAGGCCCGCAAAGAAAAGCAGTGCGAGAGATGAGCTGGGTCTCCCGGGAGAGGAGCCGGAGCGGGGAGAGCGGAGCCGCGGCTGCCGCGCTGCACAGAGCCGCCTTTCATTACAAAGGGCCGGGAAAGCGGCTCGGAGCTGCCAGCAGCACTGACACGATGCAAGAGGGGATTTTTCAAGCTGATGCAGCAACAAAGGCAGTTAAATCTAGCCAGGTAAGAGGCTTTCGAGGTTAGCCGACTGCTCCCACAGCACAGGCTTTCTTTTCTTTTTTTTACTTCTTTTTTTTTCCCTCTTTCTCCCCCTCCTTTTCTAGGAGGAATTATTTTTGGTAATCCATGTGTTGCTGCTCGTTGGGCGCTGGAGCAGAAGTAAGCAGGTAAGCGGCACTTTTATCCCCAACTTGGCTTCCCACCACGGCCGGGACTCCAGTGAGGGGCTCTGAGCCTCAAAGGGAAGCAGTGAGGCTGGGCCAAGGCAGCTGGAGCGGAGCTAAGCTCGCAGCAGCTGGGAATTCCTTCTCTTTTTTTTGATTGAAAGGATGGCAGTGGGGAGCTACCTGGAGAGGAGCAGCTTCCATAACAAGCACCTGCTGCACCAGCGGAGGCTGGGTGCGCTGAGGCGGCACTGGGTGGTTTGGGGTGCTGGCACCCACCTGGAGTCACTCACTGCCTGGCCCTCCTGGCAGAACAGAGGGGTGCTGGGCCTGGCAAAGCCACCCATGATGCCTGCAAGGAGCCCAGCACCCTGTGCTCCTAGGGCAGGAGGATGCTCCCATCACTGGCTCTGCAGGGAGTCCAGGTGGTTCAGGCATCTCTGGAGGACATTGTGGAGATAGACCAGGATGAAGCCCAGACCCTGGAGCCTGTTGAAGGCCAGGAGGGTGTTTCTGAAGGGATTTGTGTTCCTGGAGACCTGTATGCCAGCCCCAGTGCTCCCTAGGAAAAACCCTGGGCTGCCCTGGGCAACTGCCTTCCCAAAGTCCTGCCAGGCGGAGGATGTGCCAGTGGCCCACGACTCAACACCTCCTCCCAGTGTTTCACATTAGCAGGTGGGATGTGACATGACCCCGGAGGCTGCAATGAGCCGTGCCGGCAGAGGCAGTGCCAGCTCAGTGAGCTGTGCTGCCATGCAGGGATCCACGGCCCCTCACTGTCCCAGGCTCGCAGCCGTGACAGGGGGTGGCCACAACTCATCTCCCTGGTGGATCTTGTCATCTCTTCCTTCTTCTGGTGGCAGGTCCTCAGACATCACCCTGCTGAGCCCAGAAGACCCTGTGTTGATCCAGCTGGTGCAATGATGTTGCTCCATTCCCTCACGATGCCCTTGCATCACCCTGGGCTGTGTGCCACGATGGTGCCATGCAGTGCTGGCTGCTTCCTGTAGCTTGTGCCCACACCGTGCTCTGGTTAATGGTGCAACCACCCCCACCGAGGTGCCCAGCACCCTGCTCAGGGACCTGAACCCTGCCTTGGTGTGGGGTGAAGGCAGCTGAAAATTCCCTCTCTCTTCCCATCCTCCTCCTCTTCTCTCTGCCCAGCCAGCATCCACCACTGCAACAAGATTAAACCAATTGCACCATTATTTGTTTCATATTTAATAAGGGTTTGAGGAGCAGATCTCCCAGCAAGCCCCTGCTATCAATCAAACCCGCACAGAGTCCCCCTTTGCGCCTGCCTTTCCAGGACGAAAGAAAACAAAATTGGTCTAATTTATTATTCATTTGTTCATTAAGTCTGTATTAACCAGATATATTATAAAGCAAAACAGGATTGCGCCTTTTGATCAGCAAACCCTCTGCTCATGAATATCCATGAGGCTCCCCCCTACCCCAGCACCTCTCCCATGTGTGGAGCCAGCCAATGGAGGGTATCAGTGGTGGGTGCTGGCACTGGGCTGGGTCCTGGCACACCACAGGGCTGGGAAGCTGCTCTCAGCTCTCTCTGCTTGCACAGCATTGGGGATCAGCTGCGCCATCCCACAGCGCTCCAGAGCTCAGGCCACCCATGGGTGCCCACAGCTGGGAGGGAGAGGCCAAACCCTGCTGGGTGCAGGGGGCTGTGGGGACATACTGGGGGGACACTGGGGCGATGGGCTCCCCTCCCTTCCTGCCTGGGGCTGAGCAGGAAGCCGAGCAGGTGGTGTTTCCGCGGCGTGAAAAAGCAGCATATGTCCCTGGATCCCTGGCGCGTGGCGGCGGCGGCGATGCCCGCGACTCCCCCGATGCTGCGGGGAGGCACAGAGGGACCCCGAGGTGCCAGGGATGCCCTGCAGGACCAGCACAGGACTGGAGCTGCATGTATCCCTGCTCTCTGGGGTATCCTCCATGAGCCCCTTGGTCCATCCTTGGGAGGGTGAGACGGGGCAGGATTGGGTCCCAGGATGTGTTGCAGGGACTGGCTGGCACCAGCTCATAAGCTCGTGGTGACATTCACCCAGCCAGCAGCATCTCTGGCAGCAGCAGAGCGGGGAGAGCCGTGTCCCAGCCCAGTAGGATCGTGGATCCTAGCCCTGCCCAGGGTTGCACCCTGCAGCAGCAGTGGGCATACACGGAGAAATGCCACATCCGCATGGATGTCCATGCACCCATGCAGTCCAGCCAGACCCGAAAATAGGTTGGTTTGAAAAATGCATCACTTTGAAGTTATGTAAATGAAAGGCAGCAGCAAACAGAGCATGCTGGCAAAAGGGTTTCCAATTTTTTTTTTTCCTCCTCGCCAGCTTCCTCCGGTTAAAATTGGGTTGCAATTCATTAATAAAGGAACAGTTGTACTGAATAAGCTCCCGTGCTTAAATCAGGACAGAGAAGCGTAATTAACCCAGCTCCAGTCTGATGTGATGGAAGAGGAAAATGCTCTTCTGTTTTGGTCCCTTCTCTTAAAAGCCCGCTGCGTTCTCCCGGCCTCTTGGGAATGGAGCTGAGCTTCTTATTTAAAAATGAAGCTCACAGCCTGACAGAGTGGGTTCATGTATATATATATAAAAGCTGTCATGATGATATTTTATTCATACCCCTCTTCCCCTTCCCTTTGCTTGGAAAATCCAGGAGCAGCCAGCAGGCAGTGTGGAGAGAGAGAAAGCAAGAATCCCCTTTTAAAAGTAAATTACAGATGCAAGTCACATTAGTTGAAGCCCCACGAGGCAGCAGATTCCTGAGTACCGGCCCCGGCGGCTTGGCCAGCCCAGACCTGGCACACCAGCTTCCCACCCCGAATGCCACCCGTTAGAGGGCAGGAGGGGACAGGCGAGGGGTGGCACCGGCTTTACACCACTGGTTTGTATAAGCTGAAGGTTTGTCCTCACTCGTCTCAATGGTGCTACCACCTAAATTACAGCCTCATTAAGGGCCACAAAGGGCTCCCACTGGCAGGTCCTGTAGGTGGGATTCAGCCCATTGTCCCGGGCTCAAGGTGAGTGGCTTCCTTCTCCACCGTTATTTCCGGGGCTGAATTCCTACCTTTCCCCACTGCAGTTTGTCTGGATGAGCCAGACGCTGTCCGGCCACCATCGAACTGGCACGTGGCTCTGCATGTTGATGGAGCATCCCTGCAGCTCGGCTCTGTCTGGCCATGCTCCCCCCTTCCTCCACCACCACTTCCTCACCTGCTGTAAAAAACAGCTGGCTGGTGGCATGGGAAGGCAAACTGTATTTTGGGTGGTCTTTGGGTGGGGAAGAGCTGCCCACAACAAGATTGTTGGATTTGCTGTGCGGGACAGGGAGTCTGGTGAGGCAGAGCAGGGCAGCGCAGTCTATTGAAACTGGGAGAGCTACAGGACTGTCTGGATGTGAGAGACAGACACTGAATTGCACGTGGGACCAGCCACAGACCCATCAACACCTCCTGCGCCCCTGCCGAAGCTGCGCTGTGTCACCTGTCACCATCCCTGTGTCACCTGGGGTGAGCTGAGGTGAATGCCCTCAGGGACACAGCCAGTCAGCACCAGTGCTGTGGGAGCACCCCCCCAGTGGGGACAGGCAGGAGCAGCCCTGAGATGGGGACATGCACAAGGACCTTTGCAATGGGGAAGTGCAGCAGTACCCCTGTGCCACAGGGCTGCCCAGTTACCACTGAGTATGGAGCCAGAGCAGGGGTGGCATTGCTCCGTGGCACCACTGCCCCCACTCTGTCAGGGACCTCCCTGGGGACCTTCTCCATATTTCTTCTGCTTCACTCCCAATGCCTGTCCATGTCCACTCCTTGTAGCTCTACCCCTATTTGAGGCTTTATTCGTTTTAGTAAAACTAACAGGTTGGTTTGCAGAGAACAGGGGTGCTGGACCCTGCCAGAAACCCATCATACACCCCAAGAGTAGCTGGGATGGCACCACTGGGTACTGGTGTGAAGGAACAGGGACATTGCCAGGGTTCACCTGCCCTGCCACACACCAGTGAGCCTGGAAATCCTTAGTAGGGCAAACTGAATCCCTGGGGCTGGAGGAGACATTGGTGAGGCCAGCCAGCCCTTTTGTAGCAGAGATGTTTCTGGTGAGGAGAAAAAAAAAGAAAAATCAGTGTTTGTTTCTTTCGGAGAAGATTGCTCTGTGCACGCTCCTTGTATTTAGTTATTATTAAAGGGTTGTTTTGCTGTCAGTGAAAGCCTGCAATTATGGGCTCTCGCTTTTTTTCCTGGCTGTCACTATTCCCCATGAAATCATTGCCCACAATTTTAGCATTTCTGCATTTCAATGTAAAGAAAAAGAAATTGAGATTTGGGCTGACACTTTCCATGTGCGCATGGCTGGTTCCAAACTCCTCTGATTGTCCCCCTGCCAAAAAACATCATTTTGGGGGCTCAGACCAGAGCAGAATGTAGCTGTGCACTAGCAGAAGCTCTTTGGTCTTTACCCTCTTGCTTGTTCAACTCATATCCAGGCAAAAACCTTGCAGGGATCCCATCAGTGCCCACGCTGTGGTCAGGAAACCAGCACGACCTCACACCCTGCTCCCATAAGCGTGCTGTGAAGAAAAAAAATAAACTATTTTCATTGAAGATCCTTATAAATTTCCCTTGGTCAAATAATTCATGACTGATGGCTTGAAACATACTCTGTGTCCTGTATCTGTCTGTGCCAGCTCCGCATTGTGACTCCCACACCATAAATCCCTTCCCTGACCCCATGAAACACGGGATATCCCCAGCCAGAACCAGCATCCCCCGTGGAGCCAGAGATGCAGCAGATGGGGCAGACTTGGCTCTGCTGGACCCCAAATCCTCAACATTCCTAGAGGAATTCCCCCAAAGTTCATGGGGACGCTTCTCCTCCCTCTGAACCCTCCTCCCCGGCTGTATCACCGCTAATCTAATGTGGCTAATTTTAAACGAAGCTGCCCTCCCTTGACATGCATCTCCCCGTGGCATTGAAATTAAATGTAGGCTGTAATTTGGCATTTGAGAAGCGAAAGGGATGGTGGCCCTAAGGGAAAAGATAACAGCTTGGCTGTTTGTGTTAAATAGCTGTCTGCGAGCTTCAAACTGCAGCCGGAGATTCAGCTCACCGCGGGCAGGCTGCCAGCCCCCGGCCTGCTTTTTGGCTACAGCTCCTTCACAGCAGGAAGCTCAGAGAGGGGATCTCAGCCCCGACCTCCCCACTGCATCTCACAGGGCATCTGCTTGTTCCCCACCCTCCGTGGCTCCTGCTAAAACTGTCTCGCAGGCTCCTTGCTCCAGCGCCAGGGGCCGCGGCCACCAGGAAAGCACCAGGGAGGGATGCACAGCCACGGGGAAGAAGAAGCACAGTCCTTTGGGGCATTCTGAACCCAGCATGGGGCAACACAGTCTGGCAGGCGCATCCCAATTCCATGCTGCACCTTGCGTGGTGGCAGCAGCCCTTCAGGGACATCCCAGCCAAATGCTGCACCAGTGTGGATTTGCAGCTGGCAATGTTGGGATTTGGCCTCTGCACAGCATAGAGGTCTCTAGATTAGCTCCAGACCCCAGCTCTCCTTGCAGGGGAAAGCTGCCTGCCACCTGAGGACTTGGCTTTAAATAAAAGTCTGCTTCGCTCAAATCCAATGTTTCTCTTGGCCTGAAACAAAAATTAATTCTAATTTCAAGATCGCTTTTTTTCTAATTTAATGGATGCTGGTAATAAAAGGGAGACTTTGAGATAGCAATTTCCAGCAGCAGAACATGCCTGTTTTGGGGGCAATTTGTTTTAAACTGGAAAAATTTGCCGAGGCAGTGGGAATTTGCCTGGGCTCCCAGATTCCCCCCAGTCACCTGTGCAGGGGACACTGGGGTGGGCAGGGGGAGGTAGAGGTAGATGTCCCCGTGGCCAGGGGACACGGATGGGGCTCCCCGATGGGGTGGTTACCTGGTGCACCCCACAGCCCTTCTCCTTCCCAGCCCACCCACCTCCATCCCTCTGCCCTCCTCCTCCTTGCCCGCACCCAGTTACCATTTCCCAGGAGCTGCTCGTCCCTCCCAGCCCTTTGTACCGCTTGTCTCCATCCTCCCCTTTGTTTAGCATTTTAATTATTTTAATTACCTTGTTTGCCAGCTTATCGCGGCGCTCAAACCCATCTGTGTGCGCGCGAGCAGACACAGACTTTTATCTGCAGCCCGCCGTCAGCCCTATTAGCATTTTTTACTCCGGCTTCGGTGGAGGAAAGGAGAAATTAGCATTTCTGCCTGGGCCAGTGGGGCTGGCATGGTCGTCCCTCGCCTCACAGGGTCACTTCATTCTTCCCAGAAGAATGGGACTAATTTATCTCTCCCCCCTCCTTGTATCCATTTCAAATGAGAGATTAATATAATGACAAACATGAAGCCCGAGTGGGGGTGACGCCTGAGCCCTGCCATGGGATTTTCCCTCTCCAGGGAGGCAGGCAGTGGTGTTCAGGTGAGGTGAATGCTGTCCCCAGGGAGCACCCTTGTGTCACCAGGAGAATGGTGTCTTTGGGAAAAAGCTTCTTTCTGTTGAATTTAGATGCCAAAATGCTGCTTGGTAGAGGCAGGAGTCAAAGGCAGGGATGCTGGACCCCACTGAAAGTGGGAGGGGATGGGGACACGGCCAGGGGCTTCAGGCTGTGGTTAAAACAGCCGTGCTGCTGCAGTGGCAGGGGC
The DNA here is from genome assembly GCA_020086605.1 of Lanius collurio. Lineage (NCBI taxonomy): Eukaryota > Metazoa > Chordata > Aves > Passeriformes > Laniidae > Lanius > Lanius collurio. The sequence goes on from JACBWW010000009.1 coordinate 3,508,821, forward strand.
TTTCCAGGTGGGCTGCATGGCTGGAGCACTCTCCTTTAGGGACAAATGAGAGATTTCACTGCTGGAAACCCTCTCCCAGCATCCTCCTAGCACTGTTTCAATGCCTCTCCCAAAGAGGCCCAACCACCAATGAATCTGTATCAGCTCACCTTCAAACGCACTTCGGTGCCCTATTTTCTCTGCACAACAGCAAATTAACAACCCCAGTTTTGGGAATGGCTGCCAGCCCCCCAGCAGGGCTCCCCTGAGTGACCCAAGACCCCTTTTTACAGCATCAAAGCACTGCTATAATCCTGCTGTGAGCTGCCTGTGGGGAGGAGGTGTAGTGACAGCAAGGCTGGGTGAGCAGTGGTCCCTGGGGAAAGCTGGGTCACCAGGGGTGTTCATGGATACCCAGCTATGCCATGGTGTGAGCAGGGTGGAAAAACATCCCACGGACTTGGGCTGGGCAGCCAGGAGCTCCACCTTAGACAGGACATCTGTAGGGGCAGGACACTTCATGGAGAAAGAACATTGTGTGGGAGAAGATGCTCTGTAGAACATCTTCTGAAAGGACATGCACCCAGGTCAGGATAACCCCTGGGCTTCAGACGTTCCTTAGGCATGGGATGCCAATTTAGGACAAGGTGTTCTTTGGGAATAGGAGCCCTGCCCATGACAGAATATCCCTTGGGAACAGGATCCCCTGTTCCAGGATAAGAATGCCTCTTTGGGACAAGAGTCCCATCCAGGGCAGGATGTCCCTTTGGGACAGAATGCCCCCAGCCAGGCCTTTTGCTGAATAAAGGGTTTCACACTTCTGGTTCAGGTCACCAGGAAAAATGGAGCGAATTAACCAAATTCCAGAGCAGAAGAAATCTCCTAAATGCCTGCCCATCTTTCCTGCATGGAGCAAAGTCCTTTAAAACCCAGGAAAGGTAACAGAGGCCAGTTCATTGGTCCCAAATCTGTTAAACAAATGAGTCAAAGACAAAAGGATCCATCAGTCCAGATAGTCTTGAGAGCGACTTGCAGGGACATGGGATGGTGTGCAGGGACAGTGACCCCAGCAGCCAGGGACCCACCATGTCTCTGCACCACAGCCTGCCCTGGGAAAGCAGCAGGACAGTGTTTTGCTGAGGTTTGGGCTGCAAAACTTAGCAAGGAAGAAATTAGAAGGAGAAACTTCACTAAAATAGCTTTAGAAAATCATCCCCCCAAAGGAATGGGACGAAGAATAAAGGAAGGTGGAGGGACCAAACCCAAGGAAAGGTAATATTGGCACATGGCACCGTTCATTGAATCTGCTACAGTGAGGAGGAAGAGGGGAAGGAGGAAGGACTGCCCGACTGCCTCAGCACAGCCCAGTGCCACTTGCCGGCAAGGCCAGGCTTGGCTGTGTAGTGTTGGTATTGCTGGGCAGGTGAGAGAAGAGCACCAACCCCCTGCTGTCCAGCCGTGCCATGCTGGGGGAGACAGCCATGTCCTTCTCAAGCACGTCACCAGCTCTGTGCTCCACTGCTGCTGGAAAGCACAGCAGATTCGATCTATAATTTACAGGGATATCCATCTGGGAAGTGGCTTCACAAGCCTGGTAGAGCAGCACTGCCCTCCTGGCTCCTGCTCTTCTTTTAATTTAAAAATTCTTTACATTGAGGCATGGTATGAAGAAGGGCTCCTCCCTCCCTACCCTGTCACTGTCTCCTTGACTTGCCACAGCAGGTTCTTGCATGCTGCTTTCAGCCTCCCCAGGACACAGTTTGGAGCTGTTGACTCCTGCACCTTTAACACAGAGGCTCGGGACAGGCTTTTTTAGGAAGCCCCCAGAGATGCTGCAGCTACCAGGGCTGGGCTGGATGATGCTGGTTGCTGTGGAAACAGCAGGGCCAGATCCAGGGACCGCAGCATTTTCCATGCACCTGGTACTAGCTCCTCTCACCTAGTTTGCAGCTGGAGAGCATAGGATGCCGGAGAGGTGTTCTGGTGGCATTGGGCTGTTCCCAGCCCCAGTCTGCTCCAGTCCCACCTTCCCCAGGGATCAATGGGCTTGATCCCTCCCACCCTGTGTATGTCATGCACAGAGTGTTTCATTGCATGGATCTCCCTGGAATGGGACGCAGTACTTTGGACCTGGGCCACCACCTCTTCTCCAGCCACCCGGGGGCCAGATCCAGCCATGCCCCCAGGAACTGCATGGCACAGCCTGGCAGCTTCAGGCTACCACATCCCAGGAAAGCCTTTTGACTTCACTCAACCAGTGCACTACAACAGGCTGTCCCAAATGTCTCACAGACCTGTGGGAGGTGGGACACAGTGGGACAAACCACACAGGGTCCTCCTTAAGTGCAGCCAAACCCTGCCATCAGCCAGGCAGGTGCCACTGTGTGCCAGGCTGCCACCCATGCCACTCCGTTCACAGGCAGCTCAGCTCATTACAGGGATGCTGGGATGATGGAGCATCCTGCCGGAGTAGAGGAAGCCAGGTAAACCTCTCCATCCATCAGGGCCCCCACTTTCTGCCAAGCACATTAGGGGATAATTAAGTAAAAATAGGCCTTCCGACCAGTGTAGCTCATTAAGGGCTAATTAAGTTAATTAGTGCCAGGTGTGGATTGCAGCGCTTGCGCGTGTGGCTGTTGTTTGCTGTAATTGCATTTTCTCAGCGGCTTCCTCCGCCAGCCTGGAGCTCTGCCAACAAGGAAGGGATTCAGTGCCCGCTGTTGGTGCAACATGGGGCAGCTGATGGGCACCCAGCGATGGCACCGCACCAGGGACAGTTAACCCTTCTGTCCCCGTGCTGCTCTCCCACACTAAAGCCTGGGCCTGTCCCTCTTGGCGTGCTCGTCCTGCCTACATGCAGGGGAGGGACAAGAGCCTGTGCCATAGCAGTCCCCAAAAGCAGTCAGAAAGGCAAGGGACAGCCTCTCAGAGACCAAGCATCGAGACCAAGACTTCTGAAGGTCTATGAAGGTGAATATGGGCAGGGATGAAGCAGTAAACACAGCCATGTATGCTGGTCATATTGGTGCTGAAAGATGAAGGAGGGACAGTGGAGAAAAGGGTGGAGAGGAAGAGAAAAAGGTGAGAAGGAAGCATGAGAGGGTGAGGAGAGAGATGCTGGGCTCTGATCTGTACTTCTCGCACCCGGGAGCAATTAGAGCTGCTCTGCCTGTGCCCCGCAGAGACACTGAAGGGATGAAGATGTGACAAAGACCAGGCTATTTTTTGCTGAGGTTACTGTCACTAATAAATGGAGACTCTCCCTTGACACGTGTTCCTGTTCCTTCCAGCGTCTGGGCATTTGGCATCCTCCTCCAAGCACAGCCTTGCTGGTAGCAGCCTCGCTTGGAGCTGACCCACACTCCCTCCAGGGAGGCGAGGCCCGTAAACAATTCTGTGAAATACAGCTGAAAGGCATTGAAGGGATGGAGAGACTGTGCAGGCACCCCCTCCCTTTCCCCATGCCATGAATCAATCCCCAGTGAGGCAGGAGCAAGGCAGAGGCCTCCATCCATATCCCGGGATGGAGGCCGGGGAGCACAGCCAGCATTCTGGGGGGCTGCCTCTCCTGAGGCCTCTATCTGATGGAAAGTTCCTGCTGCCTGCACCACTGTGGCAAGTGAGATGGGGGAAAAGGGAGCTGGAGGGGAGGCAGGAGGAGAGCTGAGTCCTTGCATCCCCACCGTGATCTCTCAGCACTGAGATAATTGCCTGCTGGTGACAGCTGAGGTCAGGCATGACAGATACCTTGGGAAGAGCTCCCGGCTCCGAGACCTCCCGGTAGCAACCTAGTTCAGTACTGGGGCTGAGAGGTAATTTTCCCAGTCTCCCCTAGCACAGGCTCTCTCTGGGTGGATCCAGGTTCAGGCAATGATCCTTCCATCATCCCTGCTTTCAAACAGCTCCACACGTGGGCTGTGATCCCTGGGGAGGGACAGGGAGTAGTAGGGTACCAAGCCCAAAGGCTTGGAGCTCCCATGGGGCATGGTGAGAGCACCCAGGCAGGACCATTGCCCACCTGGGGGCCAGTGGGGCTCAGATGGACCTGCCCTCTATCCTCCCATGACCAAAGAAGGTTTTTTCACCTTGCTCTCACTGCTCCTTGCCACTCCATCCTGACAAACCAGGGATGCGCAGAGCACCAGGCAACCCCACTTCATCTGTCCCGGGAAAGGGACTGAGGAGGGAGTCTCCTGTAGCCCCCTTGGATGGCCAGTGAGCACATCCTGGGGCTGGTAATTCATCCCCTCTTCCCTCTGCACTGGGCTCGCTGCAGTGGGACTTGGCTCACCTGTCCCCCAGCTGCAGTGCTGAGAGCGGGGCAGGGCAGGAGAGCTGAATGTTGGGCATGGAGAGGCCAGGATGAGACACGGAACCTGATGCCACCAGCGTGGCCCCTGCAGCAGAGAGCATGTGCCCAGGCAGGGAAGCAGGCAGGCAGCCCTCCGAGGAGGCTCTGCATCACCCTTGGCTCCCCTCTCCCCGGCGCCGGGCGAGAGGCTGACAGGATCATTACAGCCGCTATCTGGGCTCACGGGCTCATCCCTCTCCCTTTCGCCTTTTGCATAATGGATAGGCTGTGAGTAATGGGAAATGGCAGCCCAGCCGCGCTTGCTGGCAGCCCCTTAATGAAGAATATGGAAATCTCATCAGTCCAATCAGGCCAGCAAATGAAACTGCTTTCCCCCGCCGATGTGAGCAGAAGGCTAACGACCCGCGCTCCCCGGCTCCATTCCGCTCCCAGGAAGCCCCCCCTTCCCTTTCCCATGTTGACAAGTGAGCTGTGAACTTCATTTTTTCTGGCAAGCAGAGCCCCAGCTCATCTTCCCTGCTCCCCTTCCCCAGGCTTGGGCCAGCAGGTATACCTGTGGGTCAGCCGCCTTCTTGCTCCTCAAGGGCACTCCCCACTCATGGTGCAATCACCAGCTGGGTAGCACCATCTGCAGGCGTCATCCATCCCCAGCTCCTGGTCCTCCCTTGTGTCCTCCTGCTGTGCCTGAGCCTCCCAGCATCAGCTTTGCCACAGCTGCAGGTGTAAGTCAACGTCCCACGGTGGGGATGTGGGACACGTGGTCCCCCAGCTGCAGTCACCTGAGACCGCTGTAAGCACTGAGGTCTGTTGGGCTCATGTCCATAGAATCCCAGCACAACTGAGCTTCATGGACTTGTGTCTTCTCCTGCAGCGACACCTGCAAAGACCCACAGTGTGGAGAAACTGCTGTTTCCTCTCCTGTCTCCCTTGGCCATCACCCACAGCCTTGAGCCTGGTATAGAGCACAGCTCCATCTCCACTCACCTTCTGCAGTGTGCACCATCTCCAAGCCAGACCTTCAGTCATGATACCTGCGCAGTGACACCTCTAGTTGTGCCAGAATTGGAGCATCTTCCAAGAAACTATACCCCCCAGTCACCCAGGGGCCACCCTGCTAGGAGCTGGCACCAGCACCCCCCACTCCAAACACATCCCACTTTGGTGTCATCTGCAAACCTTTTGTTTCCTCCTCCCCATAAGCACTGTCCTGGCCCTGAGCAGCCTGGAAGTGCCTCCAGTTCAGGTCCCACAGGTTTTGCTGTTGCTCTGGGCTTCTGAGCTGCTGTCTCCATGGAGCTGTGAAGTGCTGTCTGTCAACTTGGCTACCATGGTGACCTAGAACTTTGACTTGTGTGTCTTGGTAAGATGTGTGGCTGATAAAGCCTGACTTTGTCCACAGCAGGGCACAAGATGGTTAGTACTGGGATCTCAGTCCACACTGGGATCTGTACAAGGATGGTCACCTTGGAGCAGGTTCTGCCTTGGACTCACCACACAGGCTTTTTGCCCCAAATCTACACCAAGACTCCATAGCTGAACTTGCCAAGTCCAAAAAATGGCAAAAGTTAGATGTTTGCACAGCAGGTCACACCAGCAGCCCGGACCTCCACGGCAGAAACCTCTGGCCTTTGCAACAGTTCAGGCAGGGGACAGCAGCAGCTTCCTCCCCTGCATCTGTCTGCTCCATGGGCAAAGGCAGGAGGCTGGCAGGGAAATGGCCGCTCACTGGTTTGGGGGATGTTTAATTAGCAGCTTTCACAGCCAGTGTGTAGCTCCTAAAGTGATGGTGTGCCTCGGCTGTGAATTCACCCAGAAGCACCGAGGTGGGCATAGGTTTCAATAAAATCCCCAGCTATGTGTACACCCAGGGCATTGAGCCATGCATAAATACACCCATAGCGTATGCTCGTGCTACAGCAGAGGATGCTAACTCAGAGCTGGAGGAAACCATTCGTTTCCATGAGTTATAAGATCATATCTGGAAACACCTCTAACAAGCCAAGATCAGCGCCGCAGTGGAGCTGGCGCTGGTCCCCGGCGCGGGCTGTTTGCACACACCAGTAATGATGTGAACGAGCGGCTGTTCAAGGGGCTGATCAACATCAAACCATTGAAATTAAAGGCTGAGGAGAAGCAGAGCCATAAACATTTATTGCAACACTCTGCGTATCATCAGCTGCTGATTTGGAGGCAGTGGAAATGTGCAGCTGAAATAATAGGATTTATCGGAGTCTGAGATGAACTGTCCTTGATGGATGGCTGTAGAAGGGAAACAATGTGCCATCTCCAGCACAAGGCCATTCCTAAAATACAGCAATGAGGTGAGGGGGGTTGCTGCCTTTATTAACTCTAATCCCTCACCATTTTAGAGCCCACACCAGCCATCAGACCCAACTGCAGCTGAATGAGGAAGCCAGCTTGAAGATGATGTGCTGGAATATCCCGGAGGACTGGAAATCAGACTTGTGGTCTCTAAATGCTGAGTGTGTAATTTGCTGGAAAGTTGACACCCTTTCTGCTTCATTTTGATGTGTTTTCCATTTGTTTTATCCCTTTTACATTTTTATCTCTGTTCTTCTGACAGAAAAAGTAAATCTAGGAATTTTTTCAGCTGCTCTCTCTTTCCTTCCCATTTTTTTTTCTGTTGCTTCACTGACACAACTCAAGTTCATTAATGACACTGACAGTTTGCCTTTTAAAGCAAACTCCATCTTCTGCCACCCACCAAAGCTATGGAGCCCCACCTCTGGAGAGGAAATACAGCTGCTGAGCTCCCCCCAACCAGCGGGTTAAGGCAGGAACCAATGGCACTCAGAGCTCAGCTGCTGTAATCAAATCGTCTCCTGTCACCTTGAGCACCCTGTAATGCTTCTACAGCTAACAGGCTGGGAGGAAGAGAGGGCTGAGAAAAGCAGTGTCAGAAGAATGTAGGAAGAGAATAATTTGATAGATTTTTTTAGTTTTTTTTTTCTTTTTATATTGATCTGAAAATTGAATATATGGATTGTTTTTTAAAAGGGAACTTCAGAAAAAATCTCTCTCTCCCTCTCTCTCTCTCTCTTAGAAGTGATCCCAGGGAAGTATTTCCATGCAAAAGTCTCTGACTTACAGATCATCCAAGGTGTTTTATGCACATCAAAGAAACTAATATCTGAAGCCGGAGAAAAACCCAACTTGACTTCATCAGATTTACAAACTAGCTAGCTTTGGCTGCACTGAACATCTGCTGCAGGCCCTATGCAGAGGAACTGTCTCATACCTCTCCTGGGGACTTCTGGGTGAGACTGGATGCAGAAAGGTTGCTGCTGTGACAAACTGGCCCTAATTTGTCCCCTAAAAATAGGGGGACAGCATTACAGCTAACCCCTTGTCAACAGTCTGTGGCACTGACAGGACAAACCCATCTGGATCAAGGCAAGAGGAAAGGCAGTGCTGTCACTGTCCCATCTGAGACATCCCTGAGAGCCCCAAATTTAGTGCACCATTAATACTTCATTGGTCTCTATACTACCCCCTCAGCACCAGCATCTCTGGTAAAACAAGCCTCCCCAGGAGCCTCTATTTCATTTTTCCTGCTCAAATGGGTTGCAGAAGGGACTTGCTTTTGTTTCCACCAACACAAAGCTGAAAAAAACCCTCAAAGCTACATCCGTATGGGATGTGGGTGGTTGGAGAAAAATGGGTTTCCTGCTGCTTTGTATGTCCTAAAGCCTATTAACTGGGACTCTGTCTCTACCACTTCTTGTTTTGCCTGACAGGTTAAGCCCGCGTTGGCTTGATGAGACATTAGTGGCAGAGCTTTTCCTGTGCCAGCCTGACACAATTCCCACTCCCCCAGTTCCGATGTCCCGGATTAGCTGCTCTTGAAGGCACCATTTGAAGATGTTGCACCACACCTTCTCACTGAGACCTCGAAGGGATCCTGTAACCCTCTGAAGATTGCCATGAATGATGTAGAAACAAAACTGGTTTCTTTAGGGCTGATGCAGTGAGTGATGAAGGAGGAGTGGGGGAGCAGGGACACCTGAGTAGATTTTCTCCCTGTTCAGCTGCTTTGTTTGTCTTCTTGCTTCCCAAGTTCCTCGATCATCAGCAGTGAGAACAGCAGTCCTCATTGCTTCTTGTGGTCCACAAGCAGCTTTCTTCTGCTGCACCTCCTAACAGAGATTTTTTTGTAAGTGCACCTAAGTCTGCTTCCCCCTACCTGCCCTGACCTCTTCTCTGTCCCATGACATGGAAACATGAAACACATGAATGCCAACACTCCTGCAAATGCAAGAAAAGGGACACTTTCAGTGTGGCTTCACATCTTGAGGTTGCTGAGCAGCCATTCTCAGCACTTCAAGTTGAAGTACTTTCAGAAAGGAAAATCAGTGCTGAGGCAACCTGCCCAAAAATGAGGGGTCAGCAAGCTGACGTGAGGGAGGTGCAGGTGACGGAGGAGCAATGGAGAGTGCCTCCAGTGTGTGATTCCTCATTGTGCCTGAATCACTAACCCTCAGCACATAAATCAAACCCAGCTTGGGGATCACGCCTGCAGACACACTCTGATCCAGGAAGGTTCACTTCAACAGCATCTTTTGGAAAGACCTTGCCAAGGCTGGACAATGGATAGGGCTGCTGTGTGTTGCTGTTAGCATTGACACATTTGCCCCATTATTCATGGCTGGTGTGCATTTTGCTTCCTCTTGGTTCCCAGCCTAGTTTTTTCACTGGGTTTTCATGCTTTGAGGCAAGCAGCACTGAAATGGTGCCAGTCCTTTGTCAAGAGCCAACTGGGCATACCCTGGGCTTAAATTTTTGCTGGCAACAATCCCAAGAGAAGGCGTCTTATGGTCCTCCATCGTCTGTGTCACCTCTCCTCTCTGCTGTCCAGCTCACTAATAATTTTTTAAATCTATTTGCTGAATTTTAATTTTTTTCTTAAGTAGACATGATAGAAGAGTAAGAGTCTCTAGTGTTAGGAAAACTGGTGTCCAGATCTTTTTCCTCCATCTTCTTGCAGCGCCAACTGAAGTGAAAAGCATCATGATGTATGAGCTCACTTTTAATCAGGTAATCCAGCTGGGACAGAGCAATACCATAACAATCCATTCAGGATTAAAGAAAAGCTTCTGGCAGTGTCTCTCACCATCCATAAGACACTCATTGTGTCTGCTATGAGTTGCAGGCTCTTCTCTGCTGGGCAGAGTCCCCCAGGATGGCCGAGAACTGGGACATCGCCCATAGCAGGAGCCACTCACTTCTCAAGGGGGCCTTACCCAACACCAACTTGGGCTTCATCTTCTGTTTATGCCCCCAGCAGAACTGAACAAAACCCAGTGCCCATCCTTCCCCCAATCCCATCTCTGCCCATGCCTTTGGCTTTGCACAGGTGCTCTGAAAGCAGAGTAGTGTGGGGAAGGGTAAGTAGGAAACGCAATTGTGTTGCCAGTAACAGGTCCTCAGAGTCTTCTGCCCAAAGCATGGATTTATTTGACTTCTCCCAAGACACTACAAAGTCTGAGGGCCAGGAAGAGAGTGGTGCTATGGGGTTCTCCTCTGAAATGAGCAACTTGAACCCAGGCACACAGTCTGGTCAAGTCAGGCTAGAGTTTCTCCAGTGTAGTTTGGCCATGCTGGCGCTGCCAGCTGTGCAGGGGGACAAGGGGAAAGATCTGCTTGCCTTTCTTCTGTAAATGCACCACTTGGTCTGTGTCCACATCCCTTCTTCCCTGAAATGCAGTGCCAGGAAGGTGCTGCCGCTCTCCCAGTTGCTGGCACGAGGAAAGCAATCTGGCTGTCCTTGGCATTTGATATAAGGCTTTCCACAAACACCAGCTAATGGGAATTCCTCAGTGGTGTCCCTGGGAGCTTCAATATTGGATGTCAAGGCAGACTTTTGTCTTCTCAGCAGGCAGTTGGACCTGATGTGCTTAACCCTTTCCAGCCCAAACCAGAGGGCGAAGGACTGAGCATGGCAGGGCCTGAGAGTGGGCTGGGGTCCTGCTCCAGCTCCCTGCTGCGCTTGGCTGCTCCATGCCCCAACCTCAACTGCACAGCACTCCTGCTCCTGCAAACTCAGTGCACGTCCAGCTTTGTTTTATTGTCAAGGTGCCTTGGAGGACAGGGATCCAGGAGGATTACTGAATGCCTTGCAACTTGGAGATGGCAGGCACACCGGGCATGCTGAAGGGTTTTGTTTGAGGCTGGTGAGAGCAGCTGTGGGCAGGAGTGGGTGAGCGGGGAAGTTACCAAAAGAGAAATAAGGAAACAAAAGGCGAGTTGGGGCAGGGGGGGTAATGTTTGCATGGGGGAGGGCAGGAATTTCTTTTCTTTGTCGGAAAGTCTAAAGTGCCTTTCTTTAGTGCCTTGGTCGCTGCATGGGGCCTTGGTCAATAACATTCCTCCCTCACCCTGCGGAAGGAGACGGGCCAAGCAAGACACGGCTGAATGAAATTCCTCTCACCTCACCCCGTAAACATCCCAAGAGTCTGGCCCCATTATGGCTGGGTACAAAAGTCTGGGTCCGAGGCCGAACAAAAGGATGGGGAAGAAAGTGCAGGTTGCCAGGGCAACGCTGTCCAGGCTGCCTGGTTTTATCAGCAAGGGGCCTGGGTTTTCTGCCTGAGTTACGGGAATCTGAGGCAATTTATTTCCACCACAAGACAGAGGCTTTAGAGGGCAGCGTGGTGAGGCTCAGGCTTCGCTTTTGGTGTTCACAGCAGGGCAGGTGAGGTGGGAGCAGCCGGGTACCCAGAGAGTCAGCAGCATCCTGGGAGGCATGGGGAGCACAGCAATGCCCAGGGAGTCCTCTGCAAAGGTTAGCACAGAATGGTGACCCTCCAGGAGGTCCGTCCAATCTGCCCCTTACAGGATGTGGGCTCTGTCCTGGCCTCCTCTACAACATGTGAAGTCTGCTTGTCCATCCATTCAGAGTCCATCTCCCTCAACTGAGGATGGACTTCTCCCTGCTTGGGGATCCCAGTACGCTGGCAGGTTGGATTAAGTTGGGGAAAACTGTTTTTTCAGTAGCTTGACTGAGAGGGTGTTACAGTTTAATTCAGACAGGCTTTGTTATTTGCCTTCCAGATGAAGGCTGGTTACTTCTAGGCCTAGTGTTGTCTGCACCAGAGAGGATCTGGTCTACTCCCAGAAAGCATCAAAGTTGCCTCTGACAAGCCTGGATTGTAGTGGGAATACTGGGAATCCAGTGCCTGAGGGTCAAAAGAAGCAAGACTGCCAGGTCCCCTGGTACAGCATTTAGCAAAGCTAATTCACAACCCTAAAGCTCCCAAAGCCCTGAGGACTGGATCTGGGATGTGTTGGCCTCACATTGAAAAGGACGAGGTCAGCTATGGGAAATTCAGTTCCAACTGGAGTAATGTTCTTCCCTACCAGTTTTGGTGACAAGAGATAGAATACTCCAGAGACCTGGAAGCAGTAAGGACTTGGGAACATGGGAAACCGAGCTGACATCAGTCTTACAAAGGGTGTTATGACACTGGGGAAAGTATCATTCAGGCATCCACTCAGCACAGTGGCTCTATTGGGCCGCAAAAATGTTCATGATGTGGCTCCCAGTCAGTCTGAAGAGGACAATAATGTCGAGTGTAGGGTCAACATGCAAGATAGAGAATGAAAAAAAGCCTGAATGGTATAACAAAATAAGGTATAAAAGTCAGACATGCTGATGTGTTACAGCCAGGACAAGCAGGCTTTTTTGGTTTCCAAACAAAGCAAAATGCCAAAATGCAGATAGGATGGCAAGGTTTCCAGAGGCAGAACCTCTTGCAGAAGAGAAACAACCACACTGAAGGTTGTGAACGTAGTACCCATTCCTTGTTCGTTTGACATTTTTCCTGTGGGATGTGAGGAGTTTGTAGGATGGGTCAGTAGCATGCAAAGACCCAGAACAAAACTTGCAGGCCAGCTCGGTTAAACGGCTGGAGCAGAACCAGCTCGGCGGGCCATGGAAAGCATTCGGCCGAGACAGACTGCTCATCTCAATTCATCTAGACAAATTTCTAGACAAATGCACCAAGCTGTGCTCAATGGAGTGACAGAGAAATTACTAATTAAACTGAAGATGATGGGATTAGTGGGAAGAAATAGAAGTCGGGTACAGAAGCTGCACCTCTGGACAGAGGCAGTAGCAGGCTAGACAGAGTTCACCACTGGAGTTTCTCTGGAATCGATCCTGGGATTGATCTTGTTTATTCTCTCCATGAATGATGTTGTCATAAGAAGTGGAAGCGCTTAGGTTAAGCCAGCTGATGACGCAGAAGGGAGAGGCATTGTGAATGCAGAGGAGACAGGAGATCAAACAGAAAGCAGCAGACAACCTTGAGCACAGGAACGAGTTGAAATTCAAGAGCACGAAATGCAAGACTAATCACAGGGTTGGGGTTTTTTGTGCTAGACAGGGAGTGTGTCAGTTGGACATGACTGAGGAGGAGGTGAACTTCGTTGTAGCAGTCATGGGTGATTATGAACCACCAATGAGCTAAAGGCACAAAACGGCGAACGAGACCCGAGGGGTTTGGGATATTGCCAGTAGAAGCAGGAAATTATTAATAGCATTTGCGAAGTACTGACAAGACCTCATCTAGCATTGGGTAGTAGTCCTGGACAGGTAGGCTGAATTCTTGCCAGAAGCAGTACAAAAAAATTCTCTGAATATGATCAAGAGACTGGAGATCCTGTTTCACAAATTAAACAAAAGATGGAAGGAGTTATCGTCTCCATTGGTTTGCTAGTGATACTCAAGCACAGCAGAAAAACTCACTAATTAGAAAGCAAGGATCCTGACAACCCCAGACACTGTGTCCCTGTGCCTCCTTCTCACCTGAAACCACCTGAGCTCTTGCCCTCCACAGGATCTCTTCTGCAGAGAGACTGTTTGCACCCTGCTTCTTCCCCCTCCTTGCCTTCATGCCTGGAAACCGATCCCCACTTCAACTCTAAACAGGCAAAAAGAAAAGGAAAGCCAGTAGACTGGGTCTTTTGTACAGCAAAGCAGATTAGGGGCCTCCCAGGGACTTGCAGCTTGTAAGAGGGAAGGGCTGGGAGATGGAGGGAGGTAGGGGGGTGGCTCTGCTCTCCTCCACAGACAGTGAAACTCAGACCTGCCTTTGGTCTGCTCCTTGCAAAGTCTTTTTTGTCCTCCTTCCTTCCTTTTCCCCCCTCTCCCCCCGCCCCGGCTTGACATTGTGGATAAGCTTTTGGGGGACGAGGATCTTTTCAGTTCCTGCAATGGATTTAATTCCTGAAACGTGTGTCCTGTTCCCCACTCCCATGCTGAACCAGGAAAGCATTCACCCAAACAAAAGCCAAATCCCCCTCCTAGGGGCAATCAGGAAAAGGGGTCCCTGCAGTGGTCTCTGGTTTGAAGACAAAAGGTTCCTTGAACTATAGACAAGCAGGTTAGTGCCACCATGGATTACAGAAACAGCTGTGGAAGCAGGGATTAGCCACTACCTGTGTGACAAAGGCTACAGGTCTCCAGTCCCGGGGCCAGCAGGACACATGGCAGATGTTGTGTGCTACCTGTCTGCCTGAGCTTGACTCTTCAGGTGCTTGCTTTATTTTCAGTTTGCCCTCACCAAATGCAAAGTGCTTAGGCTAGGATGAGCCAGACTTGCTTAGACCCAGGTTTGGAGAATCTTGGCCTCTTTTAATTTGAACTGACCCATTCCCTCTTTCCAACAGCCCAACTCCTCTTTGGCTGTGGGCTGTAGGAAATGACTTAGTGTGGTGAGCACAAAAAAGCAGAGCAATGCTTGGGTACAGGGCAAGCACAGACCCTGCCACCCCAGCACTGAGCTGCTCCTTGTGCTGCCCCTTGGTCTGCCATGGGGCACTGGCTTTCTTAGAGCCTCTTGACCTGAAGGGAAGCTGCTACACCTTTTTAAGTACTCTACAATGTCCTACTCATTGGTGTGCCCATGCAGCACCCCATCCCTTTCGCCCTTCTGGGCTCAAGCTTTGTCCTCTGTAAAACATCCATAGCATAGACCCATCCTCTGGCAGGGGACTTGAAAAGCTAAAATCATTACCAGTTTTGAAACATTCAGCTCTTTTAGTGAACTCAACTGAAAAGCTTTTTAGGAGACTAATAATCCTACCTCCCTGGCAGAGATTGAATAATGTGCAGTAAATCCTGCCTCAGGCTTCATGCACTGAACAACACGGTGGAAAAGCCTTGTGAGACTTTTTGCTAACGGTGCAAAGTCTGTCCTGTGCGTGGGATGAATGAGGGTCCCCCAGAAACTAGCTCAGCTGTGGAATTAACTCTAAATGTGCTGCAACCAGGTTGTTTTGGGCAATTTAAAGTGTACATGCATGTTTTGTTCTGTAACAGTTGGTTATACAGTCCTTTTTGTCAAAGAGTTTTTGAGATAAACTTTAAACAAAAAAACTCACCAGAAGGGTAATCCAACACCGGAACTGTCTGCCTAGGAAGGTTGTGGGGTCTCCATCCTTGGAGATACTCAAAACCTGATGAGATGTGGTACAAATCAACTTGCTTGAGCTGGATCTTCTTTGAGCCAGGCAGTCGGAGGCCATGGTCTCCAGAGGCTCCTGCCAACTTCAACTGTTCTTTAATTTTTAAAAAGCTGTAGAAGGATGAGTTAGCCTCTAAATTTCAGGACACAAGATTTGCCATGGGAACTGACCATCCAGATGCAAAAGCACTGAGCCTGCAATCCCTTGAGCTGAGGGCAAGGAGACACCCTGCTACCTACAGAGCATGAAAAGCCTCTTTGCCTCTTCCATTCAGCCAAGACAAAAAGACAGTAGTGGTGGCCTGAATTATGGCACTTGTGGGTTTTTCCTGTTGCTGACAATAATGAGGGGCAGCATTAGTTTCCAGGCAACTGATTTGGTGTCTTTCCAAGGGCCTCTGGCAGTGGGGTTTCTCACTGAGGACCCTATTTTCTTCCTTTCCCTTTGTAAGCATTACACTGTCACCTAAATTGCAGACTCCACTCTCCTGGTTGCAGGTTTTTTGACATCCTTGCCTTTGATTTTCACAGTTTTTTTTTTTAAACGTGTTCTCCTCATGGAAACCCCCAAAGTGGGTGGATCTGCAGGGGCAGCAACACCAAGTGAGTGTGGCAGATTAAAAGCTGGGCTGGTGAGGGTGGCAGAAGGCACAGAGGTAAGGTACAGCCCCAGAGAAGGGCACATGAACTTGGTGCTTCTTGTAGCCTGGAGTGATAAGACTAAAGGAGAAAGACTGGGAAACTGGGATCAGCACACAGCTTTGACAGACCTTCATGTCTACAAACCTACAAATGATATGAAGCCACTCAAAACAGAGTTGTCTGAACTTCACCAAGTCCCCACCTTGGATCATGGTGCTACTGCAGCAGGACCTAAGGCAAGAGACACCCATGATGCTGCTAAATGCTACAGCATATTCCCTGCTAAAAGTGGGGCTGCCTCACTGCTGAGCCTGTGGCTTCTGAAGAATAAAAACACCGGTTTTACCAGATAAAGCTCAATAAAGCTGGGTATTTACAAGGACAAAGGAAATTAAATTCTCCAGACTGCACTGTAGAAGTGACCCACAATGTTCTGTGGTCCAAACCCGTGTAAAATTATAGATATGATTCTTTTAGGCATACAGACTTGACTTTTTAGAATCAGAATGATGGACATTTTTTCCTGGAACTTTACCTTTAGTCTTTAAAATGGAAAATTCCAGAAGGGAAGGAGAAATTACAGGTTCCTAGGAACACCAAGGATCAACTGTTTCCTAGCAGAAGGCAAGACAGGAGCCAAAGGCGACCCCAGTACAGGCTCAGCCTTCACCAGTCCAGGCCCTCTTGTGTTACACTCGCAGCCTGGGAAGAGGGGGAACTGGAGCTGGGAATCAGAATGTTCAGATCAACCCCAGGGAAGCAGCAAACATACCATTTCATACAACATGAAATGAGATCTAACAGGGAAGAGGAGAGGGAAGGTGGAGGGGGATCCATTATTCATGAAGGCAACAGTAGTACAACAGAGCTTGCACAGACCCATGCAGCGTTGGATAAGGTTACTGCAGAAACAAGGGTTGGTAATGGTATGCCAAAGCTCTGCTTCTTGGGTGTAGCAAGTAGAGAGGCATTGAGTCCTTCCTTTTCATTTCTTTTCCCCTTCTTTCCCTTCCTTTCCCAGCAGACAATGCTCTCCTGGGGTATATGACATCAGAAACAAGCTTCCTTGGAAAGCTCTACTCATGGTCCTTTGAGGAAGATTTGGGAAGTTAGAAACCTGTAGAGCACAGGAGGAGAGAGAAGCAGACCCCAGAGAGATGGCAGACAAGTGAGATCAAGGTTCTCCACCTCTCACCAAGCCTGATCCTGATTTCCCCAACAGGGAAATCTATCAGGGCTTGGCACTTGTCTCAAATGACAGCACGTGTTTGCTATGGCTCTATGGTTTCTCACAAAGCAATGATTTTTTTTTTTTTTCCAGTTCGCTGCTTTCTCCTTCTTCTCCTTGCAAACAGAGCTGCTGGCTCCTCTCTGGCAGGCTGGCTGTGGGACACCATTTACAGATGGATGGCTGAGCAGGTACCTGTGTAGGGCTAACTGTTGCAACATGGAGGACATTTCCCAGCAGCTGTCCTGAGGAGTTAAACATCCCTGGCTGTTTGGACAGGAAACTGGGCTCTGGCTTTGCACTGCTTGGTTTGGAACCATCCTGAGAGTGAAAAAGAGGGTGAGCCACAGAATTGGGTTGATGTACAGAGGAAGGGCTGTAGCCTTTATAGCTCATAATGGCATCACCTGCAATGGTTTCCAGGGCTACTTAAACTCTGTGTGATGGGCTAACTCTAGCCCTTCTTTCAGGCAACAGTTGTGGCTGTTACCTGCATCACTGTTCCTGCTGGAACTCAGTCAGGGGTGTGGGGCAAGGAAGGGATTGTTTCCTGGGCACTTGGTGGTGTGTATATACAACACAGGTGGTGGGTAGCACAAATAGCGAGGCATTTTGCTTAAACTGGTATGTTCCTGCTCACCTTTTGGTTGATGTGTAGGGGAGAGGCAATGGGGAGACGATTATCTATTAAAAACACAATCAGATGTTGAATGTGAATATGGAATATGGGCTACGATCCAGGGGAAAAAAATCCACCACTCAGTGCAAGGCTGTTGTTTTGCCTTGAACAGAAGCAGATCTGAAATCCTGGAGGTGGTAGAAAATGAAGTATTTCCTACCCTGGACAGCTTATGCAAAGCAGAAATGTGTGTAGTCTTGTGCAGTGAAGGTGATCCCTCCATTCAGCAGCTGAGGAGGCCCCAGGATTGTGACACTCTTGTAGGGGCCACTTTGGTGGACTTGAACATGGGCTGAATCAGGCCCTTGTGCAAAAAGAGCTCTTCCTCAGCTGAGGGAGGCTTTGCAGTATCAGACCCTGCTGGTTCTGCAGGAGGTGCTGACACCAAATCAGTGCATGTCATCGCCAGGCTGTGCCTGCAGGGATGTATGGCTTGAGCAAACTGGCTTGGATCATGTCCCATGTGTAGTACTAGGGCTGCCAGGCACTGCGGCCAGAACATTTAGTGCTCACCTGGAATACATTGCATGATATATTTAGAATGCCTTTTTTTTTCCCCCCCATTGCTTTTAATTGCATTCAGCTATTTTGATATTTCTGCTGGTGGTTGGCCACATGGTTTTGCAAAAAAAAGCCACCACTGAGCAGCGTGTGGGCCCCGTGTCTGCCTGTGAGCCAGGTCCCATCTGGCTGTAATTACTAGCTTCACATCAGCAAAAGAGTGTAATATTTAAACACAAATGTTTGATGTTTGCATAGCAAACCTCAGGATGGAAAGCTCTTGATAATCAGCCTGCAAGGAGGAGGTGGGCTTGCTGCAGGTGAGCACTGAGGTGTGTGGGCTGCAGCAAGACTTTGTGGGCTTTTATGGGGATAGAGAGAAGAGCAACACTGAATTCAGAAGCCTTTCATGCCTCGCTCTGGGCAGAAGCTCCACACAGCATTGTAATCCTCAGTCTTAGGCAGATGGGCTACGAGCCATGCACAGCAGTGTGGTGTAGGGCAGATGACCCTGCCAGGGATCTCCCATCTCCTCGCATTCAGAACATGTGAGGAGGTCACTGAAGCTTGCAAAATGGTAGAAGAGCTCCTGAAATCAATACAGGCTCCTTGCCCTGAGTAGTAGCCATCAGGATGGATAACAACCCTTGTTAGGTTTCAGCAGCTCAAGCACCAGCTGTGCCTGGAGAGCAGGGAGCTGCAGCCAAACTCTCAGAAACATGAACAATCTATTGCACCAGCCCCTAAAAATTAAGTTTGGGACCACAGCAAGCATTAGCCACTTTCTCTGGCAGAGATAAGACCCAACCCAGAGTACCCTTCCAAAGAACCTTCCCCTGCTTGTAGTGAACACAAGCATGAGATCTCATGTACGGTACTTTGCTTCCCTGCCCTTCAATCCCAATCCTTTGGGGAAGGAAAACAACAAGCTTGTATTTCGCCCTGCTCCAATTGGGACGACAAGTGAGAAAACGGCTTCATCTGCTCCCAGGCACGTCTGGAAGGTGGCAGACACGTGTGCTGCCTGCAGCATCCTCTGTTTAGCATTAAGGTCCAAGCACAACGTGCACACCCAGGCAAAAGAGAGTCCTGGAGCTGCTGCCCTCTGTGCCACCTCCTGTAGGGTACACAGCACCCTTGTTTTGCTCCTGATGGAGAAGAAAAGCCATGCCTGGAGATAGCTTTCGTACATAATGCCATCACGGGGCTAGCAGCTGGCTCTTCCTGAGCTTATCCAGACAGGGTTCAACCTGTCACAACTTGTCATTTTATAAGTGCAGGAGGCTAGAGCCTAGGATAACAGGATAATAATAGGATAACAAATGCCTCCTCACTGTCTCAGGGGGTTTGGGGACCTATTCTCTGCAGTTGCACACCCAAGGTGAGCCAGCCCTACAGTCGTCACTGCCTCCGAGGAGCATTGCTCATCTCGACAAACTTTAAAGCTGCATCCTGACAGACCAAAATAAATCAATCAATAAATAAATCGTCCGTCTCGTCTACTGGATTCTGCAGTTTATTTCCTCGGCACTGATGAAAAATAGTTGGATGCTTAGTAGCTTCATGAGACTAATTATGATAAACGGCCCCATCGCTGCTAATATCCGGACATTAATTCCCAGATGGAGCTGCAGAAAATGTCAGGAATGGAAATGTCAGCTCTCTAAAAGGACCTGGCAGGTATTGAAGTGGGGACTGGAACGTCAGCAGAGGAGGGAGTAGGGGGAGATCTGGGAATTAGCAGGATGTCGGTACACATTTGGAAGCTATAATTCTCACTTGATTGCCCAGTTCCTCACAGCAATGCCACAACCACAGCTTTCTTCAGATTTTGTCTTCTCTGAGTTCTGCTCCCTGTACTGAGGCAAAAGACTGGCACTCACTATGCCCGTGACACTTTCTTTGGGCAGAAGAAGTTCAGCCTTAAGCTTCAGGAATCTCCTTCCTGCTGAGATTCCCAGAAATATCACCCTGCTCCGCAGGATGGACACACCAGTAATTCCCTCTACACTGGGTGAGGGGCAGGCAGGCTGACAGGCAACAAAAGGTCACACCCAAACTCTCCTTCCATCCTCCTCTGGGTTTCACATCTGCATTCATATTTACATTGCTCCAATTACCAGCTGAATACAAAAATATGATAGAAAATACCAAAAAAACCCACTCTCTTAGGGTTTCTGTTTCGTTTTTTTTTTGTTTGTTTGTTTGGAGGGGGTTTATCTGTTTCTGGTTTTTTCTTTGCTTTCTACCAACAGTTTTAAAAAAGTTTCTTGTATTTAAGAGAAAGATTTATGGATAATATTCCCTGCCAAGTGAGAAGGTACTTCAAGAGTAGATGGACTAGCCAAACAAATTATATGAATGCCCAACTACTGACAGCACTGTGTCAATGACGGCAGGAAGTCAGGCTGGCACCTGGTGCAATAAATCAGCTGATGAACAAGTTCAAGAAAGTCTGTTTTGAAGCCATTTGAAATAAAAAAATGTTGGGTTGTTCTCTCATGGTGCAGACATGTACTGGTTTTGCTGCTTTGTTCAGCTCGCTGGCTCAGGCCCTGTTCTGTACAGCATCTGAAACAGTGGTGCTCAGATGATGATCTATTCCAGCTTTTGCCACATGCTTTCCAGTGGAAAAAATCTGAACAGGTTGGGGCTTCCTTGATCAAATGCCAGTTGGTTGAGAGAAAAGCTTTTCACAGGAGTCTGTTACTGTTTGTCAGCAAAGGCTGGAATTTTTGCTCAAACCCAGATCATTTTGACATTTACCTGATGAGAGGAGATTTAACCTTGAGCCTGATGGCTCTGGCTCAGACTGCAGACTTGAGCCAGAAGTCTCCACGCCCCCCAGCAAGTTCTTTTGTGGTAGGGAGCCAAGATGCCTCTGTCTCTCATTAAATCTTGAAGTTTCTCTGGAAGCTTCAGGGAGAATTTCCAGCCTTTCTAGAAGCAGGCAAGAAATGGGGAAGTATCTGCACCATATTTGCTGTGGAGCCACAGAGCTCCAAACCCCTTGTGGATGTTCTGACAGATGACCTGTCATCTGCATAAAATCTGGCCATTGATCTGTTGGGACTTCTGAGGAATTTAAAGGTCTAGCTCCAGGGGATTTGGGAGCCAGAAGGTGGAATACTTGGGAGCACCTCTGCCGCTAACCCTCTCAGGAATCAAGGTCTCTATAAAGTACATATAGGCTCTTTTTGGAAAAATCTCCCAACTTGCTGGGAACTTGCTGGCTGGCAAGCTCTTTCTGTCTGCAGTCCCATGGAGAACATGGCAGCGTTGCGTTTGAGGCAGTTCTGGCCAATCCAATTGTGTGAAAATGGCTACTGCAAGCGCCTCTGCCCACCACTGCTGAGTTCTCATCACTGAGGCTTGTTTATCTTCTCCATCCTCACCGCTCCCTGCCTGCTCAGGTTTGGCCCTGGTAATCCTCACTGTCGTCTTCCTCCTTCTGGAGAGCCCCACGCTTCTTGTCTGTCTTCCTTGGGGAAATAACCTCTGCCTGCAAATTCCCCAGGGAAGCCTTCTGGCTGGGTTAATGGTGTGATCCCCAATGTGAGAGAACACGCCCTGGGGAGATGATGCACTGTGGCACAGAGGTGGAGATGAAGGATAAAGTTAACTAACGAGAATGTCACTATTGGAGTCAAAGTCTCATTTGCTTTCTGAAGCAAAAGCTGTCTGGAAAGTACAGAGCTTGCAGCTACAAACTGCTCACTGGTCCCAGCCTGACCGAATTCAAGGTAACAGCCTTGTGTCAAGAGAGCTTTTGAAAGCAGCACAAATATAAAGAGAATCTGGCTTGATATCACCTCCCCAGAATCAACCTGCCCCCTCAGGAGAAGTGCTCAGGCAAAAAGAAGCCAGACCTTGTCCTGACTCTCCCTGCTTTATGACTTTCTCATGGCTCTGTGTCTCAGGGTTCAGTCTTTTCTGTCAAAAGTACTGTCGGCATTGTCAACATGTGGTGTTTTACGCTAGATTAATGCTGTATCTTGTGTGTGGGAACACATGTAGGTGTGGAGACAGAGAAATCTAGGGCCTTATTCTCTAGTGGCCTTGTGCTTTAAGGATCATTTACACCTTCAGCAAAATGTGTGTGGGGTGGGTATGGAAACACTGCTAAATCTGATGGGGCCTTCCACCCACGGCAGGGGGTAGGTGCAAGTGATGAAACAAAACAACCAGCGCATCATCTCCAAGGTCCACAGAAGTTGGGATTTTTGCTATTTTATTATTCCTCCCATAACTAAGGGAAGGCTGTTCTTTGTAGAAGTGAGGTTTGGTGTGATATATGGTTTCCTGGGCTACTGGATTGGGATAGATGCATGAGAGACAAATGAGTGAATGTGCAGGGCAGAAAAAGTAGCTCCAACATCTCAGACCAAGTAGAAGAAAAGCTGGGCTCTTCAGTCAGAAAAGAGCCTCAGAGACAGAATGAGCCACTAGCATGCTTAAAAGATTTCTCCTTCCCAGTGCCAGCTCACACCCTAACATCTATTGAAACTCATTTAATTCTCATGTCTGATAACTGTGTGAAGGGAGAGTTTTCTCCCTCCCTGTGAGTCCAGACTCTACTAACCTTTGCTCATGCTTTCACTCCAGTGGTGTGACAGGAGACAGGGAGAGTAGCGTATTCCTTCTCCCAAAACAGCCTTGCACTAAGGAAAATACTGGGTAAGCCACTGACCAGTGTGTTTCAGCAGGGACTCAAGAACTTCTTCTTGGAGAACTGTTTTCTTGGGAACTCAGCATCACCTCTAAGTATGGATGAATCTGTGGCCTCAAAAGAGCCCACGGTAGAAAAGGAGCACTAAGAAGAACTGTCAGAAGAAAGACAACACTAAACCTTTTGTGCTGGCCCAGCTGGGGACAGGATCTCAGCTCAGACTGATATAAGAAGGTGAAAGCACAGAGATGCTCAGCTGTGCCAACCACCACCACCATTGCCAATTTTGGACCTACCCTTTGCAAGTAGGTACCACATTCCCCTGCCCGGTCTTCCTGGGCTAAAGGAGCACCCATGGAAGCAGAACACACTGCCAGCACATCCTACTGCAACACCTGGGAGCAAGTGTCTGGAGAAGCAGAAAGGCCTTTTGAAGGCAGGTTGGGGAATGGATCACACATGGCAGCACATGGATGGAGAGCAGGTGGCTCACACACCTGTCTGCTTTCTGTTCTGGTCAGTCAAATCAGTGGGGCTTTCACCTCCTGACTTGCTGAAGCATTTTGTGGCAAACTTTGAAAGCTGGTCAAAAATGAAGCCCAGCTGACCAGAGGGAGAGCAAGACCTGCTGTGAATCCCAGCCCACAGCAGGGGGGACAAAGCCAGCATGAAACAGATGCATATTTTTCCCATGCAAAGGGCAACGGGCTCCACCATTGTTTCCTCTCAATCAGAGAAGCCATCTGGGATGTGACTCCAGGGAACTCCAGCAAGAGCTGTAATTATATCAAACATAATTGAGGCAAGCCAGCAGCACTCCTCACTTAAGTAAAGCGATGAGGCCAGCAATATGACAGAGGACGTACACCTGGGAGTTTCTCCAGCATCCTCTGCTTTCAGTGGGGCTGGGAGCAGTTCAGCCTGGAGTGCAAATCCACACAGAGACCTCCTTGCTGTGTGGGACTGATCCTGTGAACAACTTGGCAGCAGCTGAGCATTGCTGGGAGGGCACTTGCTTATCTGGAGAAGCTTGTGTTTCTTCTCTGAGGCTCTGTCTGTCCCACCTTTCTCTGTCCAAACCCCACATCTCCTTACTTGCAAATTTTCAGATGGCACAAATGCCTCCCCACCCTTGACTACCAGGCCCTTTACCCCCGGCAAGTACCCAGGCAGGGAGAGGAGCCAGTGCTCATGGCCTGGGCTCTGCTGCCTCCCCATGGCATGCCCCCCATCCTGGTGCCTCTTTGTCTCATTCTCTGCCTGCACACAAGGCCATGTGGGCATCCCTTGGGCCAGCTGTGTTGTCCTGCTCCTCTGGCCCTGCTTTCTAGGACTTGTACCTCTCCCAGGTATAGAGCTGGGAAGCAGCAGCACTTGCTGTCAGCCTGGACAGGGCCAGCAGGCATTGGGGGTCTCAAAAGAGCTATGAAGCAGCCCCTGCCCACCCATCTGCCACAGCTCTCCTCCCTCAGGAGCCTCTACTCATACCCTGTTTCATCCTTTCCTCCTCCTCCTCTGCCCTTTGTACTCCTTCACAGTAGATCTCTTATGGCTCGGGTTTTTCCTTTTTAAATCTTTTTCTCTCTGCTTTTCCACCTCCTTCCTCTCCCCCAAAATAATCCAAACCTGTTCTTCCTCACTCCCCCGCAGGGCTGGCACTGCTTGTCCCTTCCCCACCATTCCTTCTGCGGGGGACCAGCTTGTTGGTCCCTGTTCAACAGGATTCAATGCCTCAGTGCCACTTCTCCTTCTGTAGGGATGACACGGTCTCCAGGGTCAGTGGTCCCATATCCTCACCCAACATGATCTTTTAGCTCAAGACCTTCACAAGTACACAAGGTTGAGTTAGACAAGCTATCATGCAGCTCTACATCAGCACCCTCCCCGCCTGCGCTGGGTTTGGGGATGGGATGGAGGAAGGATCTGCTGGACCTTCCCGGACAGTGGCTGGCAGCCAGCTGGTGTGGAAGGTGGCACTGGAACAGCAGTTACCCAGCTCCTCGCCTTCCTCACACGGGGAACGGGGACTGTCCCCAGTGGCACTCGGTGGCTCCTTGCTGGCATGGCTGAGCACCCGCACCCTGGCACTGGCAGCCCTGGAAGGCACGAGTTGGTGGTGGCTCGGTGGCAGTGCTCCACAGCGGTAGCCTCTGGTGGCAGCTCTGCGTTGGCCCCAGTGTGGTGACTCGGTGGGAGTCACCCACAGGGGCGGCTCTGTGGCGTCCCCGTGGTGGCAACTCAGACGCACCAGTGGCAACTCCGTGATGGTGATTCTTAGGTGGCTCGAGGTCTCTGCGACGTCCCCGCGGCAGCAGCTGAACTGCCACCGGGAGCTTTGCGGTGTCCCCGCGGTGGCTCTGAGGTGGCACCGGGGTCTCCGCACAGCCGACGGGGGCAGCTGCAGGTTGGGGCAGACCCCGCCTCCCCAGGAGGGCGCTCCCCCCCGGCTCGGGCGTGCCG
The DNA here is from genome assembly GCA_020086605.1 of Lanius collurio. Lineage (NCBI taxonomy): Eukaryota > Metazoa > Chordata > Aves > Passeriformes > Laniidae > Lanius > Lanius collurio. The sequence continues at coordinate 3,533,778 of JACBWW010000009.1, forward strand.
TTGCCCGGCCCGCGCTGCCCCGCGCCTCCTCCGGACCAGCCCAACGGTCGGCGCGGGGGGAGAGCCGCAGTCTCCAGCCGGAGCTTTCTGCCCGCCCCTGCTCCCGTGGCAACGCGTGCGGCGTCGGGGCGGACTCGGGTCGCTCGGTGCGTACCGCCCGCAGGCAGGGCCGGGCAGGGCCCCGCCGGCCCCCGGAGCGGGCCTGGGGCTGCGGGCTCTGAGGAGGGGCTCGGGGGCTGGAGCAGGCCCCGCCGGGCTGGGCCGGGAGGGCGGGCGCGCAGGTGGCTCCTGAGGGCGTCCCCTCGTGCTTTCAGGACGCTGGAAGAGTCGGGCAGGGCCAGGATTCCTCGGATTATTGGGTGCAGGATGTTCCCGCGGCTGGTGCCCAGGCTGGGAGCTGCTCCTGGCGCTGCCCCATCTCCACCCGTCGCACGTTAACAGCCCCGGGGCTGCTCCTCCCGCACCCGGGGTCTTGCAGAAATGAAACCAACAGCAGCGCTTGTTTGAGCCGTGTTGTGCTTCGTAAATGACACCGACGTTGTTGGAGTGGCGGTGCGGATGCTCGGCGGGGTGTCCTAAAGCACCCACCGTGGCTGTAGGCCCAGGCCGTGCCGCCGAGCCCCGGCCGTAACGAGCAGCACCGGCCGCCTGTGCTGCTCCCCCCGGTTCGGGCGGTGCTTGTGTGGTGCTTTCCCGTGGAGAAAAGAATGCATTTAAAAACCCGGAGGAAAATCCATTTTAAACCCCGGCAAATTGTTGGAGGGAATGGGATGCTATAAAACTCGAAATTACTGTCAACTCGCTTTTTGAAGTAGAAGGGATTTGAAGTACAGGATAGTGTTTCAAGCAGTTTGTTGAGAATGCATCACCTTGTCTGAGATTATATTGTATGACTTAAATGATAGGAAGAAGGAATTTCTGCTTGTTGGTGTCCAGATGGTCTAGTAGCTGGGGTTCTGGCTATGCACAGAAAAATAGATTTTAGATAAATACTAGATTGCAATCTGCAGTTTTGCTTAGGGGTTAGATGATATTTAAAGTACTATTCTCTTGTTCTGTTGCAATTTTTAGCCATTTTGAACCTTATTTGAAAGAAAAGAGTTCCATTTTGTCAAAGCTTTGGATCAAAAAATTGAAGTAGAGGCAACAGATCAAAAAGCTCGTACCAGACGTTGAGCAAGACATGTGGGAGTTTGACTTTGTGGATGTGTAAAGCCTGGATTTACTGAGAAATTGTAATTATAGTTTTGCCACAATGACACACAGACGCTGTAGCTAATGTTGTGTCAGCAGTGCCATAAGAATATGCTCTCACTTTGAATAGCTCAATTTGGCATAATGCATCGTACCTGATATGTCTAGGAAACATGCTTTTCAGGTGTGAGGGAGCATGACTGAACTAATGCACAGACGGGTGTTTCAGCAGGTGGGAAAAGGTTTTAGAGCTGAAGCTGGGACAGCTTGGTGCCAGGCAGATGTTTGCCAGCGAAGAACAGGGAGAAGCTCCCAGCTGTGCAGGGGCCGGGGGGAAGAGAAGGGTTACTGAGGAGGGCAGAGAAGCTGCTTTTAGGAAGACATCTCACCTACTTGCAATGAGCTCGACTCCTGTTCTCCCCGCCTTTCTCCTTGTCAAAGGAGAGCTTCAGTCCTGAGGAAAGTGCTCCAAGTAGGAAGGGATTGAAGGCTGTGAATGTGGCAGGTATCTGGCCTCCTGCCCCAGCTGGAGGGTGACGGGCACTGGGCAGTTTCACATCCCTCAGACAGCCAAGGAATCCTTGAGCACAAGCTGTGTGGTACCATCAGCAAGTGCTGTAGCAGAGCTGGCTGAAAGCTTGAACTGCCATTGTGTGCTCGCTGCAGGATGGAAAATGTTCTCTCCCGTAAGCCCTAGCAGTCCATGCCAAGCTCTGCTGCCCAGGGATGAGGGTCTAGGGTCACCCCTGGATGGAGTGAGGGGAGGACAACCCTAGGTCTGCATGCTGCTCATTGTTTTGGGAAGTAGAAAGGCTGTTGGTGTTGGAAGCTTGGAAAGAGGGAACTGCTCTGCAGTCAACTCCTTGGCTCAGTAGCTAGGCTGAATAAAAGTGAGGGTGTCTCTCTTCTTGTCTTTGAAACCAGCCTGGAGACCATTCCTGAGAGGTGGATAGGACCAGCCAAACCACCTGCTAGCTGGAGGCTGGCACTGAAGTGAGCTCCCCACTATGCTCTGGGAAATCTTGTTGGAAAACCCAGACACATCCCAGTAGCTGGAGTGGCAGGAGAGTAGGATTCCCTTTATGCTTAGCAGCTCTCCCATATCTGCAACAGCTTTAGTGCTCTCAGACAAGCTATTTTACTGATTTGTTTGGGGAATTGCTGGGAAAACTTTGGATGCCTGGTTTTGTTCTTTATTTTAAGTGATGTGTGTCAGGTTTTATTGCAATTGCAAACACAGGACCTTCCCTCTGTGCAGCTGGGAGAGCATGATGGATGTTTTTGATCTGGACACTGAGTAGGAGTTTGTTTTATTTTGACGTAAGTGCTCAGGAAGGACTTTTACAGAGGTGTGAGTGAGTATACAAGGAGCAAAGTGGCAAAGAATTAGGCCTGCTGTGGCCTGGCTTGGTACACCTTTCCCCAGTCATGGGAACTTGTCTGTCATGGGCAGCAGCCACATTATTTTGGTTCTAGGCAGAGATTGCCAGTCCTGCTAAACGGGAGTGGGTTTGGTCACTCACCCCTCCCAGATGAACTTTGTGTCCTGGAGCTGGCTTCTTTATTTGGATGGGTTTAGGATTCTGGTCCTAAGAGGCAAAAGTACAGCAAGTCATGTTACTATGTTGGCCCTGCTCCCAAGAAGAGGACACTCAGGTGACACATCAGGAGAGGCACCACAGGGTCGTTCCGCCTTGCTGCTGTTCTCAGTGCCGGTGCAGCAGGCACGAAAGAGTCCAGCAGTGATTCATCAGGAATCCTTGGATCTTGGCTGATTCCAATCAGTCCTGCTGGGCTGCTAAAATAGATATGGCCAGAGCATAAAATAGCTAATAAAAATAAAATCCTCCATGGAAAATTCATTCTTCAGGGTGTGAGGTTCCAGTTGCCATGCCAAAGCAAAGCTGAGAGGAGAGAGATTGGAGATTTTCTAGCTTGAGGGAGGGGAGGGGGTATTATTGATCTCCTCTCCCAGGTCTTTCCAATCTGTTCGTTTGCTCCATTTCACTTAAAAGAGTCGCATCATGGTAACCTTGATTTATTATCTGATTTCTTTTTTGATTCAACCTCTCAAAATTGTGCACTGGCTTGAACCTGCAGTAATAAACCAGCACAGTTATTCCCTCTTATCTCTGGCATGCATGTAATGCTTTCTCTGTTGCCTGTACCCGGTTCATTCTCACAGACAGACAGCAAGGTGAAATTTTGAAAAGATTGCCCTCTCTCATCGAGAGTATAGGGCGAGCAGAGTTTTCACTCCATTCAAGAGCAGAGCAGAGAGGGCATGGCCAGAAGGGATCCTGTGGCATTGTCTGCAGGTCAAGGTGAGACTCCAGACAAGTACTGTGCCAGCTGTGCCCTGCAAGACCAGGCAAGGTCTTCGCAGCACTTAGCTGTGGGAAGCTGGAAGACTCCTACTGCAGAGATACCAGAAGTAAGAAAGGTCCTAGCAAGGGTTCAGGAGACAAACCATAGGTCAAGTAGGGCTGGATGAGGAGTTTGAGTCTAGTCCTGAGCAGGAATTGATCAGTAAGGTGTATTGGCCTCGGAGTACTTTTGAGAGACGCCATGGAGAGGTTTGACTCATAATTTATAGGAGTAAGCTACACAGGTATGTGTACATCATTATATCAGTGCATGTGTGTGCAGGCTGGAGGGGTTTGTGTCACTTTAGCTGTTCTAATTAGTTACAATAGTCATCTCTGTGTTTAGACAGGCCTAAAATCAAGGGTTGCATTATCCTCTTGCCAGAAGTCTGAGAGCTGTTCTTAATTGGTATCTCTGAGTGCACAAAGGTTTTTGTAAAATAAAGCTGTACAGCTGTGATATTTGCCTGGACTTGCATCTCCCAAGGTGGAAGAGCAGAAATTATTTGTGAACTGAGCAAAAATATCCCCTGCAGGAGGAGAAAGAGGGAAACTTCTGGCTGTATTTTAATATGTGTTCGGTGATGCTTAAATATCTGTTGTGAATTATTTAAATGGAAGAGGCAGACTTACACTTGGGAGTAGCTGCATTGGTATCCTAGGCTGTAGCCTACTCCCACTGGAGTCAAGTGTGACAAGGTTTTCAAGGGATTTGGGTGCAGTAAAAGTAGTACTTCTTTTGTAGTCCTGGTTCACTCAAATTCTCCTGGCAGCCTTTTGAATGCTGCCACGGATCCGGGAAGCCCCTGCTGCTTAAGGAAAGCAGCTTTTCTTGTGTATACTGCTGGTTTTCCCACTCCAAAACCCATCTGGAATAATAAAATGGTCTCTTTCTCCAGGGTTAGTGAGCCATTGAGGCAGCCACGTGAGTCTGATGGCCCCCAGGCCGTGAATGCAGTGGTTGGTACCGAATCAGGGGTTTGAACCTTCTGTGTTACCCACTCATTGTAGCAAGTCAAGGATATCCAGCACTGTGGGAGGGTGTGGAGGAGTGCCAAAGATACAGTGTGTGACAGGCTCAATGTCTTTCCACTCATAGCAAGCCCTGGGTTACGTCACAGCATTGTTCTCTTGAGAAGATGGAGAAAGCAAGGAAGGAATTGAGGAATTTTCTGAATAGGAGCCGTCCCAGTACCAGCAATGAGGCTCCTGCTGATGTCCCTACTCCAAGCGCCTCCAGTAGCTCAGGGGTAAGTGGGAAAGAACAGTTCTTTTTCTAGCACTGTCCTAAAAGGGGAAGACTGATGGTACAGCTGGTGTGGACACATACAGGTTTCACCTCAGGTCCTAGCATTTCCTTAGCTCAGAGGCCTTTGTACAAGACCTTGACCTTTACAGAGTGAAGCCATGAGGCTCATCCTGGTCAGAGCTGTGCCTTCCTCAGTAGCCAGTGACAGCACTGTCACGATTGCCTAGGTTTAGGATGCCAGTACGTTAGGGCAGGCTTGTGGTTGTGACTGCAGGTGATATTTGGTAGTAAAACCCTAATGACTGGCTGCCTAATTAGCCCCCAGTCAATGTCTTAAGCTGACATCAGGCCACACACTGCTGGCAGATCTCCTGCCCCTGTGCATTGGACTGAACTTTTCAGATATTTCTGTCTCTGAGCATTTTCTGACCATTACTTGCAGTCTCAGTTGTCCCTAAAGATCTGGTAAAGTCAGTCTTAGAGTCACACTTTCTCTCTGGACTTCTGTGACCCCCACTCACACTGTGCCATGACTGTGCTCTGACACTTCCCTTGGCATTCCAGGGTGCTTCTGCTGGCCCCTGTGTGTCCCATTCTTTGGTGAGCAAGGCAGACCTGGAGCAGCACACCCCTAAAGGTAAGTACACTGAGGGAATGGATGGGGCAGGAAACTGGGCCATAACTCTTTAAGGTTGTCAGTAGTGGTCATGCTGGGAATTAGGCTGCTGCCTCTGGTTTCGTGCTCTGCTTTCATTCTCCTCTCAGTGCTCAGGAACGGCGCTGAGCTGCTTGAATATCCCATGAAAGTGAATTTTGTTTAGAGGTGCAGCCAAGTGATCTGAGTGGCTGGTAAAACCATGGTTCCTTTTGTCCTGGGTATATCCACTTACTCCAGGGTTCAGGGTGAACTGTGCTGGTACCTGTGGGAGTTCTGGTCCTGCTGCTGGGAGGACACTGAATTTGCATGTGTTCTTACTGTGCGTGGAGTCAGCAATGTCCCTCTCCTGTGAAAATCATAGAATATCCTGAGTTAGAAGGGACACACAACTGCTGGCCCTGCAGATGACAACCCCCAAAATGGGACCTGCCTGTGAGAGCTGTATTTGGGATTTAGATACCCATAGCCAAAATCATGGTGTTCTGTCATTTATTTATTCCATACCCAGCTGCACCTCAGAGCAGATTGTTCTCCCTAGATGCAAGGGCTCTCTGTGTGTACAGAGCTGCTGGTGCCACCTGCTTACAAGCACTCATGTCATGGATGCTCAAATATAGGAGCAGAGAATGGTTGAAGATTTGCCAGCACTCTCCTGGCCCCTAGAGCACTCCTGGGGATATGGATCATAGACTGGCAGCGGGTGGGAAGAAACTGTGTGTGAGAGGATTTTAGAGAAAGATGGGAACTGTATATACCACCCTCCTGTGCTTAGATGTGACATTTATTTTCATGAGTGAGGACAAATGACTGCTTCCTCAAGTGAATCTTGACAAGCTAGACTCATCTTTAACAAGTGGAGACAGAACTCTATTTATGATCTGCTGCTTCTTCAAGGGGGAAGAAGCCATCAGGTTGGAAATGTAAATGCAAATGAAACACTAAGTATTGACATAAATAGTTGATAGTGCACAAAAGTGCCATAATGGATGCTGCCATGGATTTGGCAACAATGAAGTGACTAAATTGGAACAGCTGTGCTCCTTGACAACAAATACAAATCAGGGCCATTCTGTAAAGACCCCAAGCAAGAGATGCACACGAGGCTAAAGGGCTGCATTTTAGGGATTCCTCAAAACTATGTTATGGACTATGCAAGTGTTTAAGAGCACATTCATGCCAGGCTATCTGCCCTTCCTGAGGGTGGGAAGTAGAGAGAGGGGAGCCAGTTAGTGGCCATTTCCTTTAGTCTCTGAGCAGACAACATATAGCTACAAGGGTTGAGTCAGGGGCCATTTAAGAAGGACAAGGGAATGACCTCTTAGAGGAGCCTTCCTGTACTTAACCATCCTGAAACGTCTGGCTTTAGCATTATTGGCTGCTCTGCACAATTGCTTTTAAATCAAGGGTCACATCCATGACTCCAGAAGCACATGCAACATGGTGAACAATTGGGTTCAAAGCTTGACACTCAGAATACCCAATTACAAACCAGTACCTTAAGTTTCTCCTTGACAGAGTGTGAAAGTTCATCAAAGGAAAATCTCTCACTCCACTAAAATCTATTTTTAGTTCAATGCTTAGCTCTGTCTAGGGAATAGTGCTTTTTAAAGCTTGCATGCAATTACTTAATTTAGGTTAAGCTTCAAATTCCCAGTTTGCTGCTGTTCTATTATTTGCAACTTGTTTAGCAATATAAACAGTTTGGTTTATTTATGGGGTAAATGACATGGTTTAATTTCTGCCAGTTCTTGGAAATGTATACTTTTTGCTTAGTCCAAATTTCTGTTGAAAACGTTTGGCCAAATGATGAGATTGTTGGCTGTTTAACTCAATTTTTTCTCACACCATTGCTGATGTGAGTGGGTGGTTTGCTTGAGCAAAAGCTGAGAAGAGAGAGGTTTGTCCCAAGGTGTGAATAGGCACTTCAGCAGACAAAGATGACCTGAGCAACTTCTTTTACCCTGCAATATTCATAAGCCCTTTATCACCACCTTGACCAAGTTCCTCCCAGCTATGACTGACTCTTGGTCTCAGGGCCCCCCAGAGAATCAGGGGAATCCCATCCCTTTATGAGGGTGATGGAAGCTGTGCACTGGAGACAGTAACTTGCCCACTATCATGTAGAGAGTCTGTAGCAAAGCTGGGAACAAAACAGATCTCCTTAGTGCTGGCTCAGTGCCTTGCCCCCTGAACATCTGCATGACAGTAATTCTCAGTGGAGTTTTCTTCTATGCCATCATACTTGAAAACTACAATCATATATTGTAGCAGGGAAAAAAGGTATTTCTGTTTCTAATTTGATGTCTGCTTGATTGCTCTTACAAATCTGGTTCTTCAACCCAGTAGACAGCAGTGTCCTTGTTTATGTGTGAATGTGAAGCAAAATAATGCCTGGTGGTTTCAGACCTGTGTTTCTCTTTGTCTCTTAGTTACAAAATTGAAGATGCCTGGGAACTTCAAGAATCTCCTGGATCAGCAAATGGTTGGACCATCCACTGAGGACCTCACTGAGTCAGATTTCCCTGTACAATCATTTAAGCCCAAAGTGCAAATGCCTTTCAAACGGATTCCAGGGCAAAACCCTCGGAAGGTTGAAGAAGAGAGGTAAGTAACCAGAAAATAGCTAGAGGCATAACTGTGGAATGGATGCAACAGGTTAGGGTGTTGATTTTTGCTTTCAAGACAAAAAATCCTTAACCTTATCCTTTAAGGCAATGGTCTCCAAAGGGGGGTGTGCACATATTGCACAAGGTGCAAATGACAATTGACTAGGATGAGGGAAGAAAATAGTGTTTTTAAATAGTGTTTATGTAGTCTTTTTGTCATTCTTTTTTTAATTTCTGGTTTTGTGTATGCTCTATAACGGGCATAATATTTTAGTACAGTAGTACATGTATATAATTTATAGACTGGAGTAACTGATCATTCTAGGTCTCTTCCACTGAATTTATTTTGTGCTATAAATGAAGAAATAGACATGGATGCAATGTGTACTAAAACTGTTTTTATTGATAGGGATACCCAGTAAAAAAGTGGAGTCTTAGGCATGGGAATGCTTATAGGCACATTAAGTGGTTATTTCCCCTTCTGATTTAAACCAGGAGGAGACGGCTGTATCTCACCTTTGATATTGCTGAGCTCTTAGCCTGCAAGGGGATAGACTCCAATCAGCTGATGCCAAGGCACTGTGACCCTGACAATATTCCACCTATTGAGGAGACAAAAGGTTCTGTCTTTCCCATTTATCTCCCATTAAAGGTAAGAGAGCATGTTTGGTACTTGTGATCTGTCTCTTTGCTTATACCACAGGAGGTTTCTGAGGATGGCAGGACACTTAGCCAGTATTGACACAGCAAGCAACAAAACAAGGAAATGCTTTGGAGCTTGCTCAGGCTCTGAAGGGTCTCTACAAGATGCTGAGCATCTTCTGCAGAGTGCCCACAACTTTTGTCAGAGCTAATAGTCCTTGAGAGTGCTCCTCACTGTCCTTTGTGTGTCCAAAGGGAAGGTGTCTCATGTTTCCTTCTGAATGCAGTAGTCAGCAGTATTGCTGCAGGAGACCTCTCCAGGTGTGGGTCTGTTCTCCCTAGGAAAGGGCTGAAAGTACAGATACTGCTGTTTGGAAGAAAACTGTTGACCAAAGATCAGCACAGCTTTTGCACCTGGACTGGTTTCCATATTTTGTAGGCCATTTAGGAACTGAATTTGAATGTTTTCCTCTCATGGAATTTTTAATTGGGTGTTTTCTTGTTTCTGAAGTAAAGCTTAATTTCACTCATGTCCTTTTAGGTATTTGACAATGATGAATATGACTGTCGAACTCCAGAAGAGTGGATCTCACTAGGACTGGAGCCAGGATCTTCTGATAGAAAGCCAGTGCCTGGAAAAGCACTTTTACCTACAGATGATGTACTTGGACATGGTAAAACTTGAATCAGTTACTGCTCAAGCAGGGCAACACTAATAGTTACAGGCCCTTTCAGCGAAAGGGAACATGTAGATTCTGATGAGTGTAGCTCTGAATAGCAGAAAAACCATATCTCATTTTGACCAGGCTCAGGCAGTCAGAGAAAGAGACCAGAGATCTCACTGACTTCCAGTCCTGCTCTGGACTGTTCCCACTTTTTAAAAGTAGTCTTTGCCTTTTGACTTTCCGTCAGCACAGACAAAATTTCTCTTTATTGGTGCATAGATATCTTCATGGAGTTAGGTACCTTCCACACAGTATGTTCTGCCTGGATTTCAGTGCAAGTGCAGGATCAGAAGACAAGTTCAGACTACAGTGAGCATACAAATAGTAAACCTGGGCCAAATTATGTGATGTGGACATTGTTTTCCCATAATTTCTCAATGAGAAGACATTACTAGGTATAGTTGTACTGATGTCCAGCTGTGGCTGCACCTCATATTAACACACCTGCAGTAGCTTTAAAGCAGGGAACTGGCATCTACATCTCTGGAGCAGCCTCCAGAGGCTTGACTGACTGCAAAACTGAAGCATAAAACATAAGCTCTGTGTATCCTTGGGAAGCCAGCATGCAATGGCTGAGTTTTGCTTGCAGCTGCCTTGGGGAACACCACACCTGATCACTGACTCAACTCCTCAGGTCGAATGGACAGCATAATGCTGTCCTCACCTGTATCCATATTGATATCAATATAGATGCATGTCTGTCTGGTGTGTGCAAAAAGTGGGGAATTCTAAGCTGTAAGACCTAAGTTCATTATTTAATTGGTCACAGCAGAAACTATGTGAGATTGCCTGAGATTCAAACAAGCAAATGGATTTGACTGTGGCATCACTACTCTGATCTGGAAAGTCCATTTGCTGTAGCCTCCAAGAGAATGGACTAACCCTGTTTTAATCCTTGGCTCTCTCAGAGGACCCCAAAAGCCACGACTTGATCTATGAGTGGATTGATGTTGGTGTTCTGGATTATGACAAGGAGACAGAGCTCTACTTGGTCCATAAAACAGACAAGAAAGGTCTGGTGCGTGATGAAGAAGGGAGACCCATCCTCAATGGAGGAATAACCCAAGAAGGTGTGTTTCAAATAAGGTCTTTTGGGAGCTGTCATATAGTCTGAGAGCCAGTTCATTATCCATGTTTTTCCTAGCTGGAGATGGGAAGGACACCAAGAAGTCATTTAATCCCTTTCACTGTTGTTACTCTTGATATGTGTCTGTTTAACTTGTCTGAAAAAATGTCCAGGGAAGAGAACTCCACACCTTGATTTGACACCTTGTTTGAGGTTTTCCCTTTGGGAGATGCCTTCCTTTTTTATCCATCTCCCATCCTTCTGCCTTCAAGAAAAGTAAAATGTTGGTCTTTCTGGGTCAATGCCATTTTGAAAGGGAATGTGGACAGATTAAAATGAAGTACCGTTCTCCTGAAAGGTTTGGAGATGCCCTTTATCTCTTGCTGTCCTCAGCTTTGGTCCTTCATTTTGATCTCCTGCATGCAGCTCAATTATCCTGTCTATTGAAAAGCTGCTGTCAGCACTGCAAGCCATTCTGAGTTTTGTTTTCCCTGCAGGCTCTTGTAAGCTGTACTTTCCATTCCCAGGAAGAGCTCCATTGTTGCCATGTCAGTACTGGGTGCCACGAGTTTGCCTGCAGTTCCTGGCCGAGGATCCCCAGGTGTTTGCGGAGCGCGTGGCCTCTGCCGACAGCGTGCGGAGGAAGACACAGGGGCTGCTCATGTACCACTTGTACGTGGACTGCATGGCCACAGAGGGGGTGGACAGCATCAGTGAGAAAAGCCTGCTGAGGATGAGGTGCTTGGCCATGCAGACTCCCAAACTGAAGTCTGAGATGAGGTAAAGCATCGTGTACATATCTGCAGGCTCAGTTTTTGGTCCATAAATGTTGTGGGACTTCATAGGGCTACAAAGCAAGTGTCAGTGGAGGCAGATCTTCAGCAGCCAACTCACAGAGCATGGATCTCACCTGCCTTCCGTTCTGCACACAAGCCCAGAGTGGCATCAGAAATAGGCAGATGGCAGCCCAAGGGACAGGTGTGCAGGATGGGTGGTCTGTCATTGTTCACAGATGCAGTAGGTTCCATATGCAGACCCACCAAGCCATATTTACACCTGCAGTGGCCTTCAACAGCAAGAAGGTTGACAAAAATGGCATGGCTGACCTTGCTGTCTCCCTATGCTTTTGAGGAACAGATCGGTCATTGCTGTACTGATCTGCAGACCACCCATTGTCTCCACAGACCTGGCTATTGTCTACTGGTGACTCTTCTACCTATTAACAGCTGCTAAAACAAATCAAAAGAAGATCTGCACAGGGGGAGGCAAACAGAACAGGAGATCTCCACCTGGATATAATCGAGTATCTCTTTGTGATGCAGTTCATATCAGGGAGGCATTTTAATGTCACTGGGCTGATGAATCATGAGCCATTGGTGGTGTTGCTGGGAATCAGCCGTGACTGATTGCCCTGCTCAGAAATAGGAAGGTGTGAAGGGCTGCATGGTCTGCCAGCTTGAAGTAGAGAGTAGGAGAGTAATTAGTCTCTGTGAGCAGAAATACAGGGATAAAGAAAAGTACTCTGCCTGCTTGAGGTAAAGGGTGATGACTTCCTAAGGCAAACAGAGCATTTCAGCACTAATGTGAGTGTTCTGGCTGAGCAAAAGGACAATAAGAGGTGTTCAGGAGGAGGCAGATGGGAGGCCAGCTTGGATAGCCCAACTTTTCCAGAAATGCCAGCTATTTTCTTTAGTTTGTGGTTATTTCTCCTTCCCTCTGTAATGTTTCTCCCCAGTGGAGATGTTGCTTTGAATTGAAAGACACTTAAGACTACAGTCCTAGTCCTCAGTCTCCACTTGCCTCTGTCATTAAAAGTCCAGTTGATACTTTTGCTGGCTGTTTCGTTGTCTGCACAATTCTTCTGATGTGTTCAGTGGCAGGTGAGCTTCTGGGTTAGCAAATTTGGGAGGGAGGGAGTGAGGGGTTGAGTTTGCAGTGAAGCTACAGACATACTTGTGCTCAAACACCATGGGTTCTCAGTGTTTTTGTGTCTTGTAACAGAATGTTAGACTATATGAGCAGCCTGGAGAAAGAAGTGGAATTAGAGTATAAACACACCATGAACAGGATCAGCTTTGACAGAATCATTGCTTCCAAACCCGAGATGTTTTCTTATGTCACCCTGCCAGACAAAGAGGAGAAGGAAGCACCAGAGAAAGGTAGGGGTCACAGTGAAGCAGTTTGAATTCAGTGGGGTTACCTCTTTGACAGGATTCGTGGTCTGCTGTAGGAACTCTCAGGTTCATGGCAATGGTTAGAGCTCATAAGGGGCAGCAACAGGAGACTGTGTGAGACTTTTGAGTATGTCTCCTCTTTTTTTAGGGTATATTTGCATGTTCATGTTACCTCAGTAAAATACATTAGAACTCATCAGCTAAGCTGCAGTAATTCTGCAAGTGTACCCTTAATGGAACCAAATGTTTGGCAGTGTGATTAGCTTAGCACTGTGATGGGGCTGACTGCCTTGCCTTTGCTGTGCCTAGCTGGGAAGGGCCTCAGGTGTGGAAGAGGACTCAGGCTCTTTTAGAGTCCCAAATAGGAGGAAGATGGCCCCAGTGAAAGACTGGGGGGGCGGAGGCATATTCTGTGCACTTCAATCTTCCAAAGGATGGAAGGCCTTGAGGTGGTTCACAAGTGGCCTCTCACAGATGAGGTGACTCAGCTGTGCCTTGAAGCCTCAGTAGGAAGTTTCTTCAGTTCAAATTTTCTTTCTCATGGATACTTCATGAGCCAAAGCCTTGGGAAGGTCAGGCACCAAGACAGCACCTCAGCCCCCAATGGGAGGCTGTAGAAGGTCTTTGCTGCAGAGCAGAGACTCCCTCTTTCATCCAGCCCTCTGCTGAAGCTGCTACATGATAAGGCCTATGTGTCAGAGCAGTCCTTTCCACAAGTGCTTCCCAAAGGGAGCTGTCCTCTAAAAATAGAAGCTGGAATGGCTGTTGCAGGCAATGATATTAATTTTTTTTTTTTTTTTTTTGGCACTAGGGCTTGTCTCTATCCCAGACTATCCTTTTTGTAAACAGAAGAGAGAATTCAACCTTCTCTCACTCCTGACCAGTCCAGAAGTCATCCATCTCCTTGCACAGGTACAGGATGAGTGCAACAGGGCAGCTGCTATGTCTCTGTTTAACACGACCTTAACCAAAACTGTCACTCTGGAGGAATTTGAAAAGATCCAGACCGAGACCTTCACTCAGGTGAGCAGAGGAAGTGTGAGGGGTGACCACATGGAGCAGCCAGCAGTGCTGTCAGTGTGTATTAGACAGATGCAGCAGCTGCAGATTGATTTTCTGGAAACTGATGAGATATCAAAGGAGACATCATGTTTGGGGCAGGGAGGAATTTGCATGTTCCTGTCAAATTTATTGGGATGTGGGGAGAATGGGCTGAGTCACAGTCCCCTGGTTAGGATCAACCAGTGCTGCCCATGCTCTTTAGTCATGTGTTAAACAAGTGGCCCTATAGGGCTGCAGCCCCTCTTTTCTCCACCTGGTTTATATGCAGATACGAGTCCTGCTTGGCACGCAAAAGTTTCTCTTTTTTCCCCTTTTTATTTCTTTTTCTTTATTTCCCCATCCATCCAGCTGCAAGGCACAGGATCCTTGATTCCCCCTGAAACACTCACGGGGGTAATGCTTTTCTACACTCTATGTTCTTTATGTACTTAATTAAATTACTCTGCTTGCAATGCCAACAGATAGAGTAGGGCAAAAATTTGCAGCTCTGTGGTAATTCCCACCAGAGGATCTTCATGTCCTCTGCTTGAGGGCAGCACGTTGCACCCTGGGTGGGGCCACACAGAGTAGCTTGCACAGGGCTGCACACTAAATCAGTGGCAGAGAATGTGCTGGTCCTTCCCAGTCCCATGCTGTTTCAGCTTGGCAGTGTTGTCATCCACTCAGTGACTAAGGTTCTTTTATTACACACAAACAGCAAACTGCCTGTGGAGCAGAAGTGACACTTGGTGGTATTTTAATAAATTAAAATACTGCAAACTGCTGCTGCCCTTGGCTTCTTCTGCTCTTTCTTCTCACTTGTCAGGAGAAGACAACATTCTGTCCTTTACGTGCTCATCATACTGTCTACACAACTTTTTGTGAAGGACCCTGACACAGGCAGCTCCAAGGATACTGCTCTATAGAAAAGAGAACAAAAAGGAAACACTGTGTATAAAACAGAGAATAGAGCACTCCCACTTTTTAATATCATGCTTTTTTTTTATGGGTCTTTTGTCAGTGAAGGAGGTATATGACCAGGTCCAGATGCCACATGTGTGAGGAGGGGGGTTGAGAGCTACTTTTAGCTACCACAGCTCTGAGAGAACAGTTTCCTTTCACAGCAGAGAAAGGTCCAGCAGCCCCAGTTAGCAGCTCACCTTGCCATAATGTTTTCCCATCAGCCCTTGGAGGATTATTCAGCGTGCTTTTTTCTTTGCCCTAGGTTCAGGAATTTCTTAAGGATACTTGGATCGATACTGTAAAGACTGTGATTAAGAGCAGCCTTAACAATGCAGGCAAATGGTTTGACCTGGAACAGAGTGACTGGGATGCCTACCAGAGGTCCAAGCTGTGTAAGCTGATGGAGCGCATCAGATTCATGCTTCAGGACTCTCTGCGGTACCTGGTCCAGAGATCTCTCATCAGCTTCACCCAGTTTGTGCTGGATGCTTGCCAGAGTGTCCTGAATTGCTCAAAGGACATGAAATGGGGAAGTGACATCGCCAACAGTCCCTACTTGTAAGAAAGAAAGAAAAATAAGGGATGGAAAGAGCAGAAAAATATAGTGCAGTTGTCTTTTTAACTACTGTTCTGCAAGCAGGCTTTGCTCTATATGGGGGCTTTAAGATGGCTCTTTTCCCTAATCCTCCACCTGACATGTTCACTGGAGTATGGAAGAAGGACATGGAGCTGGCTGCTCTGTTAGTACAGCTTTCCAGCTGCAGCCCATCAGAACCAAGGTCTGCTGTTTTGATGTACTGTTCTAAAGACCAGCCACCTCCAGCATTCTTGGGGGAGCAAATTGTTACTGCTAGATTTTTTTTCTGGATGCCAGGAAGAAGAATACCAGGAGCATGGCTGCTTAATTCCATTATTAGATGAAACCTCAGAATTAGAATCTGGCCTGGGATCTCTAAAAAATACCAAATATAGGTTATCCCAGTGCCTAAAATTTTACTCCACTGGGTATTGATTTAAGGATTTTTGCTTTTTGTGGTATTAAAGAAGGGACATTTAGAAACAGAAAACGAAGAAAAGAAAAAAACAAAACCCTGCCATTTATGAGGCCTCTTACCTTTAAAGCAGTGGAAGTCTTGACACTGACTTCAGCTGATCCTGAGCCATGCTGGTCACGTGCATGATTGGGAAAATCTAATATAACTTGCAGAAGGTACATTTTAGGAGTATATTTGAGGTACTGAATGCCTAGTTTGAAGAGCACCTGTAAAGCAGCTCCAATTCTCAAGATCAGGTTATGACTTTTGGGGATCTTGATATGTCGTGGTTGATGGTTCCTTCACCTTTTATAGGAGAAGGTTCTCAATGTCTTTAATGGTAAATTCAGAACACAGTGTTTTATATCTTCATCTGCATGAGACAGTCCTCTTATCCTCTGCTTTCCTTTCCTGTCCAGGAGGCATTTTAGTATCAGCAGCAGAGCAATACAGTTGTGTATCATTGTCTCAAAAAGCATCCCTGTTTTTTCTTATCTCTGCCCACCACAGGCCTCAAGGGAATCCACTCTTTGTAACAAACATTAAGCTAGACAGCAGTGGCGTCCTCTTCAGCCCCTCTGTGGAGTGCTTTGAGACATCCCTCATTGCTCTGTTCGACAATGGAATCCTGGTGACTCACACTATCCCACAGCTGGAGCAGGTGAACACTTGTGCATCAACAGTGATACAGCTGTGCATGTGTCAGTGCATTGCAGCTCAGCACAGACTCAGTACTGAGCTCGTACTGAGGGACAAAACTGCAGAAGTGGGTACTTGGGAATTCAGTTAAATTAATCTGGGCACAGCACTGTGCTAATGCAGTTCTGTTCTGATAGGATTTTGTCAGTCTCCCCATCCTCATAGCTCTTTTGTCTGGTGGTTATTTCTGCTTTTGTGCTACAGGTTCTGTGGACACATGGACACTCTGGTTGCCCTGAGTGCATGGTGGCTGGTAAAAGCAGATTCGTAAAGGAAATAGCACTGTTTCTAATTCTGTTAGTTTGATGCAGGTCTCTTCTGCATATACATCCTTCTGTCTGCTACTGTGAAAGCCCTGTCTCCCTAGATCCTCATTCTTTGGGAAGTGGGGCATGTAAAACTGATAAAACAATTCCTGTCACAATGTAGAAGTGCAGGGACTGCAGGAGTTCCCAAAGGTGCCACCAGGGATTGCCTTGCTCCTCTCCTGAGGAGGCACAGTTAGCTCTGTTAGTCCTGAAGGACCTCTCTTCTTCCCCTTCCAGTATGTCTTGGAGAACATGGATATCACAGGCACCTGCGTGCTGGAATCAGTGGGTTTGCAAGAGCCAGAAGTGGAAGAGCTACGGGAGGCTCTGCGCTCTGCCATTCGAAAGACTGGGATCCCTCTTGAAGCCTACAGCAAGAAATACAAGAAGTTCTTAGAGATAAATAACAATGACATCGAGTACTTCCTAAAGTAAGTGGCTTTTGACAAAACCCTTGTGACCCTAGTGACAACAAGCCTTTATGGAAGCTGTTGTGGGGATGGATGTGAGAGTGTGGGGCTTGTTCTGAGACCACGTGCCTCAGATGTGAGATCTGACAGGCCCTTGTCAGAGGCTGCCTTCAGTCATGGGCAACAGTCCGTGCTTTTAGAGGACACTAGTGGTGGCACTGGGAATTTCTTCTGTCTCTGACAGCAGTCACATTCCTGTCATGCTTGTCAGCGTAATTGGAGATATTAATGGCCCTAACAATGAATCATCCTGTTGGAGAATCCAGTTAGCATACTTGACTCTGACCTCCTTCATATAGTGTCTGCTCAGGCTGATAGCATTCTGTAGAATGTTTTCTTTTGTTTCAACTTCATTGTTTTCACTGCCAAAACTCCTTGCACCTATTCTGTCTTTTAGCCTCTGTTACTTTAATGGACTTCTGTTTAGGTATTATGTTTTCTCCAAACAGTGGGAATGAAGCACTTTTCTCTTTTCATATTCCAGCTTAATCAATTTACAAATCTCATCTGACAACATCCTGTTTCTCCCCAGAACACACTGAAGTGCCTCCTGATGCTGCCCTGTTTACACCAGTGCTTCTATTTTGTCTCTCCCTCTCTTGTTGCCATATTTCCTCTTTCATGTCTTTTTTCTACTCCTTTGCTGCAGCTAAAATATTTCATGCTCTTATTCCACTCCACACCTATTGTGTAAATGTATGCCTTATTAATTTCATGTCTTGATCCTTTGAGTGGACACAAACAGCCTGGATGCTCAAATATTCTTAAGGTCCACACTGCCATTTTTTTGTCGGTGTTTTAATTTACAGAGACTATCAAGAGCAATTTCCACCTACCCAGGAGGTGATGAAGATAGTAAGCACATACTTGTCTGAAAAGGAGGCCCTGGATGACCTTCTACCTAGTTCTATTATCATTGGCCCCTTTCAAGTCAGGATAGAACATATTAGGCTTGATCTGTCTGACAAACACAAAGCACTTGCCACTGCCATGTTGGACATGCTGGCTAAAACCCTCCATTCTCAGGTGCAGAAAGTAAGTTACCTGGTTCAGTGGATTATCTGTCTGTGTCTTGTCTTGTCCTTCTGCTTTTGAAGTCTCTGTGTTTTTGTGAAATGGCCAGAAGGCCGCATTAATGAGGATATTTTAAAGATCTCACTGGGCTGATTATTTAAAATTAAAATCAGGGGCTATATGCAAACTCAACCAAATCAAGTATTAAATATACTTAATAAATTACATGCCTAAAAGCTGTAGCTCTTGAGATGAAGTTCTTCAAGACCTTGCCATCTTACAAAAGTGTGTTGGTGGATTGAAAAGATCTGTCTAGTGGACAACTGGAAAGTCCTTCTGCTTGCTCTGAGGATAACTGGAATATAGGCAATTGCCTCTGCCAGCTGCTTGTCTAAATCTGTTATTATCATAATTTCCACTACATACCTGCAGTTCCTCTTCCTCATTTTTTGGCAGTCTCATTCAGTTTGAGCTCAAATGAGATGGATGGGAAAAGACTGTGAAAAGAAAAAAACAGACCAGGGCTGGGTACTCATCACTTAGACCACCTTCAGAATAGGAAGTGGGTGGATCATGGCAGCTTTTCCAGTTTGCCTATTAGCAATTAATGACTTTTTGATGGTCTTTGCTGTGTCCTGCTGCAGATCTGTGAGGCATATGAAACCATCAGCATCAAAATGCATGAGAAACCAAAGAACATCGAGGAGCTGACTGAGCTGCGGGACTGGCTGAAGGGAGTGCCTGAGCAGCTGGCAGTGCAGCAGGTAGGGCAGGCTCTCCTTTGGACAGGGACTTCAGGGAGAAGTGAGGAGGAAATTTGTCAATGTAATGTGTGGTGTCTCAGAAGCAGAACTCCATTTTTTTTTACTTGCATGTCTTTTTGTGCAATTCCACAAGATTCCTGGCTTTGTATTTTTATAATTCCTAAGATTTGTATTTTTAAATACATATATCACAAATTTAAATATCTTTGCAAAACAAAATAGAAGTTAAAAATCTTGCCTAAAATACCTACGTATGCATTTTGCTGCATTCATGATCCGTTCTGCATTTGTATACTGAACAGCTATCTTCCAAAAATGAATGCTGTTTTCAAGAAAATCTTTCTGTTACCCAGTGCTCAAATTGCTGTTAATATATTTTTTTCTAATAGGACATTTCAGTATCAAGTTATTTCAAAGTTATTTGAAGTGTAAGTCTTTTTGTAGCTGAACAAATGGGGAACAAAAGCATCAAGCTGTAAGCTGACTTGTCTATGCCAATGAGGGAACCTGGAGGATAACCTAAAACACTCGATTTCTGTCCAGCACTTTATCCACTAGGTCACACTTCTTTTCATTCCCATAGAACAGAGGGTGATGATGGCATGATCATTCACAGAACAAGGGGTTGTAAATCCATTCCCACTGTTCACACAGCACAGAAGCAGCCCACATCACGTTAAGCTTGTGTGACTAACGCTCTTCAAAGGCACCTCATGAAAATGAGGTGTACACCAGAGACTTGGAAGCAGCATGGTCTAAAGGTGTCTACTTTTTGTCTCTTTCTCTCACCCTGTGCAGCAACTGATTGAGGAAGTCGTGGAAGATTACAAGGTCATGGACGACTTCCTTTACAATCTTACTGAAGAAGATTTCACCGACAAGTGAGCACAAGGCATTTCTCCCACTGTCAAAGTGGGACTCTTTGCAGCAATTACCATTCTCAGTGCTTCAGGGGCCATGTGTCTGTCAAGGGCTCCTGCAGAACTTTTAAGTGTCTCTCAGGCTATATGAGCACTGAATTCTTGCAATGAAGTTTGTAGACAAGAAGTGAGAGTTCATGCTGCCTTCTGGCCTGGGGCAAGGCAAACTGGTAGCTATTAACCTGTTTAACATAGTAAAGCCTTTTTCTCTGTGTGGTTTGGGGTTTTGGGTTTTTTTTTTTTTTTGAGATACTTGCAAGGTCTCAAAGTGCACAGTTTAGTCTGTGTCTGAAACTAAATGAGCACTTCTAAGATAGAAATATTCCCAGGGTTTTCTTAGGACTAGGAAAGAATCCGAACCCTTATTATTACTGCAGTTCTTCTCCAAGCAGCCTTCTCTTTGTTTTATTATTCAGATTGTGGCCTGACTATACCCCAATAGCAGAGTCAGCTCACAAACACACCTACAAGGCTTCTGAAATTTGCTCAGCCCAGGAAGCATTTCTTTTATGACATGTACTTGGTCCAGTGTGTCTGCAACCTGAAGGAGTGTCTGCAGAGTGCTCCTGAAACTAGAACATGGGGTGCAAGGTGCAAAAACTCCACAGAAGCTGCCAGAAAGCAGCTCAGCCCCAGGCCAGCTTGGAGCAGGTGTGGCTGCATTCCTGCTGCCCAGATCTGCCACAGGCAGGACCAGTTGGAGATGGCTGCATCCCCAGGTGCTGGGAGGGGTGTGACCTCCAGTGTAATGTGCAAACCTTGTACCTGGCATTGCACATGGGCTGTGGGTCCAAATGGAGGCAGTAATGGATGGGCTATAGCTGAGCAAGAGCTGAGAAACTTGCCCAGGCATGAGCAGCCACCTTGTGCAGCCTTTCCTGGATCTACAATGCTCCCCCGAGGGTGCTCTGCAGAATCCAGAGCTTCCCTGTATCTGGGTTATGCTGGCCCCTCACTGCCCTGCTTAACAGGAGGCTGGCTTTTTCAGTAGCCCTGAAAAGCCATAAGCCAGGACTCTGACCCCATTTTTTTTCAGCTCCTTGCAAATACATTCAAAGATAGACATTCCCTCTGGATGCCAACTGTTATTTTGCTGTCTCCTAGCTTTTCAGCAACGTAGTGGATTTATTCCTTTTAAAAAGGCCCTCCACTTCTCCCCAGCTCTCTCCAGCTGAATAGCCTAGTCACAAGGACTGCATATCAACAAGACAAGCTGGAAAAAAATGTTTTGTTGAAACCACATGTGTTTCTGTTGTTGTAAAGCTTCCTTGTTTGGTGGGATTGGCTTTCTCATTCTGTTATTTTCAGCATTTCAAACATATGCTCAAAAAGCTTGTCTCTTTCTCCTATTTTTTTTTTCGTGATTGTTTTCTTGTATCATGTGAGTGCAGGTGGACTGCCAGTTACTGGCCAGTGAAAATGTCTGTGGACTCAGAATCCATTCGGCTCCAGCACATAGAGGATGAAGAAAGATTTCGCAAAATGCAGATTTTGGATCAGAAGGCATTTCAAGACAAAATGGATGAAATGCAGGTATTAAGCCCCTGACAATGAACTGTCCATAGAAGGGGGTTTCGAAGCTCTTGTGGTCAGCCAGGTGGGAAACTTTCAGATGAGATTTTACTCAGATGAATTTCGAGGTGAATGTGCTGTTAGACCAAATATTAACACGCCCTCCCTTCATTTTTTGTTGTCTTTTGATTAAGACTTTCCTTTTTGTGTGAAAGACAATACTCTGCAGAAATACTCATTTTTCATTGAGAAGGTGTTTATACAGTGTTCCAATTCTTGGTGCTCAGGCAACACTGGCATCTCATTTTTCTTTCTTGTGTACTCAGTTCCCCGCAGAGCATCTCCTATGATGCGCTGCCATCAAGGGGGGAAAATACAGCATTTGGCCATGGAATTCATCTTGTGGGAAAAGACCGCAAAAAAATTGCAGTTTTGGAACTGAGATACATCTGGTGTCTGCTAAAACAGTCTGAATTTTATTTTTTCCTCCGAAACTCTTAAATTCAGGGGGAAAAAGCCATTTTAGAAAGGTGTAATCATTGACCTAGATGATCTTGGAAACAGGTTCCCAAAATGATAATACCCCAACACTGGATCAAAAAACCCAAACAAATAAAAAACAAACCCACACAAAATACCAAAACAAAATCCAAACCAAACAAACCCAAGCTACCAAAACAAAACACAAACTTTATTAGAGAAGCTCTAGATATGTGTTGTTAAACAATTTTTGGAAACAAGCTGAGTGACTAGTAGAGCTATCATTTGCACTTTATTTACTCTGTAGCAAATAACAGTATAAATTCAACATCAAATTTGGGCACAGACTTAATGTTCCTGTTCCTTGGGGGTTAACTATTGTCACAAAGAAGACAAGCAGCTGGTCATCACATTTACAGTTTCCTCCACCTGACTGGTGGTTATTGCTTCTCCTCACCACTTTCATCATGGAGTAAACAGAAGTTGAATTGGTTTGGGGTGAGGGGAAATTGTGAGCATAAAAATCTTACCTTTGAATGTAACAATGAGCATGTGAGGAAGCTGAGATCACTAGAAGCAGCACTCAGCTTCAGAGTCCCAACTTATGCCTGCCTTTTCTCTTCCAGCTGACTGTAGGTGGATTTTCCGTCCAGTCAGACGTTAACCAGGCCCATGAGCTGGCTGACGATGCAAGGAGTGTCCGGAAGATGCTGAAGGAGCTTCAGGAAATGGCAGTTCTCTACAACAACAGGGAAAGACTCTTTGGCATGAAAGTTACCGATGTAAGTGTCGGGTCCTGGACCCACAGGACTCTGGTCTTTGTTGGGATTTCTAGGTGGTAGGTAGAGCAAATAATGAGACATAGTTCCTCAGTAAGGAATTCTTCATGCTGTTTTGGTTTATCTGGGGAACTGCCTCTCAGTCCTGTAGAATGACTATACTGCTTTGTCACTCCACTGGGCTGCAGAGGAGCTGATCCCAGATGAGTGTGGAAGGATGCTCAGGGTCTGATATTTCCACTTCTGTGAGAGACTTTGGATACCCACAGTGAGATCTGAGGGATGTTCATGAGGAGGAATTGGTTGAGGAAGGTCTTGAAGCAGCAGTTAGGATGCATCCATTTCTCTAAGGCTGTTGCTACAGGTCTATAGGTGTGAATGCAAGTGGTTGCATAGTGGGTGCTGGCAGCTGGCGGGGCTTGGAGCATGGTGTTCTCCTAAGGCAACAGTTTATATGGTTGCAAACACTCATTTTGCTTGTAGCTGCTCAGCTGCCAATGAGTCATTGTCATCCACATCCAGCCAAGTCTGGCTGCAGACCAGAAGTGGAGTTCACATGATGATCCTTTCCTACCCTTCAGTCTGTGGTTACTTCTCCTTCCCTGTAAGGAGCCAAGTTTTGATATGATGTGTGGTGTGTGCTTTCACTGATTGTCACACTGAATGTGTGGCCTGTCCATCAAAATCTCCTCATTCTGCAGGAGAGCTTTGTAGAGGCAAGTGGAGAGCATGCTTTCTGTGCCACACACATGGTGCAGGCACAGTTCCACTGGCTGTATGTTGGCCTAAATGTGTCAAACCCAGCTCTGCTGGTTGCTGTCCCATGGAATTCTTATTGTTGGCCTGGGAGAAGGTGGTATGATATATCTTTTTGGAATACTTGTTTTCTCATTGCTGGCTTCCGATTCAAAAAAGAGGTGGGCTTTTTTGGCCTTTTGACGTGTAAGCTGTCATTTGGAGGTGAATACGCTTGTTGCTTATGTTGTTTTCAATCTCTTTCCAAAGTACAGTGGGCTGTCCAAGATGCTTAAGGAGTTCCAGCCATACTACGATCTCTGGACTACAGTGTCAGACTGGATAAAGTGGAATGAGAGCTGGATGAATGATTCTCTCCTTAAAATTGAGGCAGAGGAGCTAGAAAAGAATGTCAATGACTCTGTTAAGACAATGCAGAGATGCGTGAAGCAGTTCAAGGATTCACCAGGTAGATGCACAGTCTGGGGAAAGGATGTTGGTGCACATCAGCATTTTGATGTGAGGCATTTCACAGAGTGCTCTAAAGAGGGATCATCGGGATGTCACATGTGTATTACAGACAGCTGGGAAAATGCTAGCAAAGTTATTTTCCACTTTTTTTTTTTTTTTCCCAAGACTATGATGATTCACATCTTGATACTAGTTAGATGCTTGAAGTACCAGTTTGGCATGGAAACTACCAGGCTGCAAATCCCTTTTATGCCTAATTCCCAAGACAGGACTGAAATAAAAGCCACCCTCTGATGCTGCAGTTAGTATTCACTCATATATATATATATATATATATATATATATGAATTGCAGTAATCCAGGCTAGTGACAGAGAGTTACTATGTAGCCCACTGGCTAGACATGTGGGTTTGAGCCCTCATGTAAGTCAGGCAGCAAGGGAACTTGAATCTGGGCCTTGTAGGTGCTGTTTTCTTGGCCAATCTTATTTTTTTTTATTGGCCAATGAATTTAATGGAAAGCCAGAAGAGGTCTTGATTTTGTTAGGAATAAAATGAAATTGCAAAATCTGGAAATGATCTCTGCAATATAATAACAATTTTCCTTCTTGCCTGAATGTGTATGAAATTTAGATGATTGCACTCAGCCCTTGCAATTCACATGAAGGTCTTTTGACCATTTCTCCTAATAAAGCTGAAATTGAGACTTCAGTTGTAGCTTAACTTGCTATTCCTTGATTCTCAGAGATGTGTTGGTCATTCTTTAAAGCTAATTCTAAAATCTCCTGCCAGATGGCTTAGATTGAAATATATTTTGCTGTGGGTGATTTTTGATTCATCCTTTTTAACTTGAACTTGCTCTTAAACAATGCCATGAATCAGCCCCAATGGAGGAGGTGATGAGTGGATGCATGAGTAACTATGAATCATTATGATAAACAGAAATACTAAGAATACCTGCTTATGTTCATTGCAATATTCTCTAGTACCTGGTAATATATTTGTTTTGTCCTTGAGTCTGATTTGAGTTTGCATATCCCCAGCAGGGAGCATGAGGTGGTCACATCCTTTCTGTGAGCAAGGAGTGCAACCATGCAATAACAGGAGGCACGTGCTGTAGCCAGATTTTGGAAATAAAGCAAGTCCCATGTTCTTTACCTACCTATTGTTTTATTCACAGTAGCAGAAGCTGAAAAAAGGGTTGGATGTGAACAGTGCAGAGAGTTTCTAGGATGTCCCTAGAGAGAAAAGCCCTTTCCCTCACTTTGTCCTTCCTGTGAGGAAGAAGTACATTTGTCTGTAGCATGGCTGTAGGCTGGCAGGGCCTGTCCTGCACACTTTCCATTTCCAGGGCTGGCTGGGATACGAGCCTGCTTCTAGCTCCTTAGTGTCCATCTTCTGTTAAGCATGACAGGAGCTGTGGTGTGAGATAACTTTTACTGCAATCTTGTTAAGAAGTGAATATCTTGAAATGATGACTGGAACTTCTAAAATATTTACTGGCAGATGATCATGCTTCAGTCCATGTCAGGGAGTTAAATTTGTCTGCTTCTCTTCTTCTGGTGAGCTCTAGCCTAAGGCACACCTGCTTAGCATGAGCTTGCCTGTAACAGGCTTTTGATAACAGGCGGATCTGCTTCTGGCAGTGGGCTTGAATCCTGGCTTAGTGGCCATACTGAGAGAGCCTTCATATCCTCCTTCATATCCTCCTCCTCCTCAACCTGCATTTCCCAGTGCTCTCCCCTGCTGCTTACCTACCCCATAGCACGTGACTACATGCACATCAGGTTTAGACAGCATCTAGAAGTTCCTCAAGGCAGCTTCCTCACACAGTGTTGTTGCTGATGTTGTTCTGTTTTTCTCCCTGAAAGACTGCCAGAGTGTCGCCATGGAGTTTCGAGACAAGATGGACGATTTCAAACAATATGTGCCCTTAATCCAAGGGCTGCGCAATCCCGGGATGAGGAGCCGGCACTGGGAGATGCTGTCGCACCAGATTAAGGCTGATGTCGAGCTGGAACCCAGCATGACATTTGGTCGCTGCTTGGAATTGAACCTGCAGGACCACATGGAGAGTATTCTCAAAGTAGCTGAGACAGCCAGCAAGGAATTTGCCATCGAAAGTGTGAGTGGAGAGGACTTGCTGTGTCTCTGCTTGCTTCTCCTATAGGTTCCTGTTGAGCAGGCAGTCATTGCCTCGGGTGGTGTTCCCGTTGTCCCAGAGCATTAGACACATTGTGCAGCACGAGGGAAAAGGTTGCTGTCCTTACAGAAGGGAGCAATGGCCACACAACTGGGTTGACACCCTAAAAGAACTCCTTCTATCTGGTGCACAATTTCCCTTGTGATTAACAGCACCGCTTTTTGGTCACCTTGATTCACCACTTGGGTCTCACTCCTCACTATGGGATTAGTGAGTGGTTAAGTTAAAAGAAATTGATTGTCTGCCCTCTGCCATTCAGATGTTATGTCAGGGGGATTTGCTGTGACTGGAAACAGAGATGGCAAATCCTTTAAACCAGTAAATGTGCAGGGAAAACTTTCTAGCTCTGGAGATTTATAGGTTAGATGGTCTTTCAGCTTCAGTTCATCAGTTCAGATGTGATCTAAGATGGTCTTGACCTTCTGGCAGCTCTTGTTCTCTGAAATCTCAGGCGAGTGCCCAATGGATAGCTCCCCTTTTGACAAAGCTGTCATTAATCATAGTCATTAATAAGCCCTTTGCTGGCAGCCTCTGTGCATCTAGAGCATAAACAGGCCTGGAGGTGAAATTGCCATTTTTTTCTGTCAAGGTGTTCATTTCAGCACTGGTGTTGAACTTGTGGGCAATGCAGAGGAAATGTGCTGTTGCTGACTGTGTCATACATAAAATACACAGCTACAGTTTCCAGTGGAATCCAAGAGCAAAATCTGTTATTTTCTAAAGAATGGCATTAAGAGAGTTGTGAAAGCTGAGATAACCATTTGCACAGGTTGTATCTGAAAATTAAATTGTATGTCACTCTGTTCCAGGCGCTCAACAAGGTAGAGAACGAATGGAAATCTGTTTCATTCATTGTGATGCTTTACAAAGACACAAATACCTATATACTGAAAAGCACCGATGACATTTCTCAGCTCCTAGATGATCATATTGTCCTGGTTCAGAGCATGTCTTTCTCACCCTTCAAGAAACCTTTTGAGGAAAGGATGAACTTGTGGGAAAACAAGCTGAAGATGACACAGGTACTAGTTTTTACCCACCACACACGTGTGGTGAAGGCAGGCAGCTGGGCTGGGCTGCCCTGCTTGAACATGGACACTGTGCAGTTGCTCCTAGGGAAGTGGAAGGACAGTTATCAAGAGAGTATCAGTCTTTAGTGAAGAACAGGGTCTGTGAAAGTCCTCTTTCTCTAGGAAAGTAATGCAGCTCTTTTGCTGTCTATTGTGACATGTTTTGGTGGGCCTAGAACATGCCCATTGCTGTGAATAGTGTTGTTGGTCTCTCTAATCGTACTGTACTAAGTGGACCTCACAGATTCTTACATAACCTGTGAAATCCACACTAATCTTTCACATCTCAGTGTAGGAAAGCACATGGAAGACTGCTGTTTAAGCAGGATCTGGAAGACTGTGCCAGCACTTGCTCATCAAACCAGGAGCACCCAGCAGGACTCTGACAGCAAAATAGCAGTGCTGCAGGAGAAAAGTTCCAAAACTTTTGGAAAGGGGAGTGCTAGGAAGTTGTTAATTATTTGCAAGGGGAATTTCAGATCCTGACCCTGTAGGTGGATTTAAAAAGTTTGGAAGGTCTAAGTGCAGCATCACCTTTTGTTTTTTCTTCCTCATTTTTTTAAACCTGTTCTGGTGCACGGTTTGAATGGTTTTGTTGAACAGGTTCATAGCATGATGTCCTAATATGCTTTTTGTGCTTCCCACTAGGATGTCCTAGAGGAGTGGCTGAACTGTCAGCGCTCTTGGCTCTACTTGGAGCCAATCTTTAGATCAGAGGACATCAAAAGACAGCTCCCAGTGGAAAGCCAGCGCTACAACACTGTGGATAAGGATTGGAGGTGTATCATGAAGAATGCTAATGCAAACCCTGAGGTATGTGCCTTGATGAAAGCCAGTGCAGGTATCTCAAACACCTTGGAGCTGTGCTCACACAAGGACTGTGTCTTGGAGTCATTGTTTCCATAATGGTGTGGACATGAGCAGCACTGTATTAACCATGTAGCCTTGCTCAGGGCATTGTGCTGGGTTTCATCTCTTGGAACTTGGCTTTGTGTTCTGGTGTCTGAAAGGACAGAGTAGTCACCCTGTAGTGCCTTCTACTCCACCAGATTTCTCCTCCTCAACACACAGACTCCCTGTCTCCTATGACTCTTGTAACCTGCTGTGGTTGTAATCCATAAGGTAATTCCTTCAATTCCTCCTCAAGACTGACTCTCTGAGCTTTTTAGAACCATTGTTTTTGCCTATTTTTGTGTCCTGGTAGCAGTGCTCTGCTCTCTTCTGCTCTCCAGTCTCCACTTGCCAGGACTCCTTCACCGCTTGTATTCTAAATTACAAATGTTGGTATTTAGGGGAACCCAGAAATGTGCTTGTCTCCATAAGGGCTGTTTACCCTCCTTGCCCACAAAGCTTACACCTCTCCAGATCGCTGAGAATTCCTGCGAATGAGTCATTTAAATCCTATCAGTAACATCACTGGGCAACCCAATTATCTCCATTGCCTTATCTCCCACATGCTCTGAATACTGATGCTTCCTCTGTATTACACATTCTGTTTTAGGTGATTTCTTTGTGCCCTGATCCAGAGCTACTGGAGAAGCTGCAAAATTGTAATAAACTACTTGAACTTGTGCAGAAAGGGCTGAGTGAATATCTGGAGACAAAGAGAGATGCTTTTCCCAGGTAACTGCGAATTTCACTGGGCTAGATCACACTCCCTGGTTCAGAAAATATGAAAGGAGAGGCTCACTGCAGTTCATTCTGCCAAGAAAGAGCAAAACCATCTAAGCTTAGGATTTATTCGTGGCCTGCAAACATAAGCTAAGCTGTGCCTTTCAGTGCTGCCATCTGATGGGGAGAAAACAGGCACACACAAATGTGGTGGGTTAAGGACAGCCTGGTAGCATCATCGCATATCTGTGCCTCAGGATTTGTGTAGAAAGGGTGAGGTAGAATGAAAACCTCCAGGTAACTTTGTCTCTTCTTCTCAAAGGAAGATTTCTCTTTATTGATACTCATTTAAACCCTCTTTGCTTGGAAGTAACTGACTTCTGCAGAAAGAGAAGTCTGTCTCTATAGAAGGGGAGAGGGCTGGATGGTGGCTGCTCATCTACACAACTACAAAGAGATTAGTGAGCAATCAGAAACAGTGTCGTTAGCAAAAGGCTTGTTCCCCATCATGTCAGAACTTGGCCCTTGCTGCTGCAGTAAACAGAGCCTCTCCTCATGCCTCTCTCTGTGTTTGTAGGTTCTACTTCCTTTCAGATGATGAGCTGCTGGAAATCCTGTCTCAGACAAAAGTCCCCACTGCTGTACAACCTCACCTCCACAAGTGCTTTGAGAACATTGCACGGGTAGGCAAAGCAAGCACAAGAGTGGCTTGGCCCACCTTTGGAAAGCTGTGTCATGGGAACTTGGGGGCATTCTGAGGTCTGGAGGAATGTTCACATTCTGCTGTATGGAAATGTATCTCCTGGGAACCTGTAACTGTATGTAGGCATTGCAAGGTGCTGCCTGTCCTGAGGTGGGATTCCAGAAACCTCACTGTAGACATTTCAAAGCCAGGCATCTGCCCATGAACTGGGTACCCTTAGTTATCCTTTAGACAGTGGTGGGGAAATAGGCATCTACAAAGGGTGACTTAGAGAAATTCACTTAGGTATCCATCTTAGGAGGAGAGGACACCCCCTCTGGAGATGTGTGTCCATCCCACCATGAAGGCCAAGAGAAATAGTTCTGACTTAGCTGTCTACTCACAGGCACCTGGTTAGGATGGAATCCCACTCCTGCTGACAGCCCCAGATGGGGCAAGGACTGAACAAGCCTGAGTTGAATTAAGTTTTTACCTTCACACCTACTTAGGAGCTGGAGTTAACCTGGCTATTATTCCTCTTTGTTATTCCTAATAGACTTCAGACTCCATAGCTAGTCACAGCTCAAACCACCACAATACTCAGACGATAAAACCAATCTCCTAGTCATTAGTCTGGAAAAATAGAAAGGAAATTGGACTGGAAACCTGGTGCAAAGCCATTGGAATAAATAAGAGGACTTCCAGTGATATGCTGGGGCACTGGAGAAGCTGTTAAAATTTTACTCTTAAAGCCAGGCACTGTGACATCAAAGGGAAATGATTTGAATCTACAGAATTGAGCGGGAGTCAAGGGTCTGAATCCTAGACAGGCAATGAGAAATGTTCATCCTAGCTATAATTTGATTTGCTTCACTCAATTCACACAAGCGATGTGAATCTCTTGTTTTCATACAATCATTTTCCATTATTTGGAGAGGTCATTTTGCACAACGGTCACACACTTTATTATCACTACCAGCAACCAAGTTTGGCACCAGGATTATAGTGAGCCCACACTGGTATAGGCTGGCTGTCCCCCAGGGGCAGGAAGGCAGGGATAGAAAGGAAATCCTCCACTCACATCTCCTGTTGTGCTTCTTCCATTAGCTGATGTTCCAGGAAGACCTACAGATCACTCACATGTACTCTGGTGATGGAGAAGAGGTGAAGCTGTTTACTCCCATCTATCCTAGTGAGAATGTGGAGGACTGGCTTCTGGAAGTGGAGAAATCCATGAAGGCCAGTGTTCGGGACAACATAGAAAAATCAATTGG
The DNA here is from genome assembly GCA_020086605.1 of Lanius collurio. NCBI lineage: Eukaryota > Metazoa > Chordata > Aves > Passeriformes > Laniidae > Lanius > Lanius collurio. Next base: position 3,564,487 of record JACBWW010000009.1, read on the forward strand.
TGTTTATCCAGAGGTAAGAGTTTTATCACAGACTGGCAGGTCTCTGATGTGTTAGTTCCAGGCTTGCCATAAAGGTCACCAGAGATGGGGCTGATGAACTTTGGATGTATTCTACTAGAATATTCTATTCTATTCCACTTTCAAAATACAGCCTTTAATCCAGTTGTGTAAGTGCAGAATGGGCAGCTGAGCAAGAAGCTAATGGTCCAGCAGAATGCAAACCCTGCACGCTCCCTCACAGTTTCCCTGTAGCAAAGAACAACCCTGTATGAATCCACATCTGTTCATCTCTCCAGACTGCTTCCTCTTTGTAAGGATCTTCTGCCTCAGCTCTCATGTCTCACACAGTGTGCTAGGGGCTGGTGAAAGTAATAAAGGCATATGAACTGTTGGTTTCAGTCACTGCGTAGGGGATGCATCTTAGTTCTGGTTACTGTAAAAAAGCTATGCTGGTGTAAAATTGAAATTTCTAATCTAGGGAGGGAAAAAGGCTGAAAAATAAAGAGGTCTTGGATATTTCTGTTATTTTTTTTTTGTTCAGACTGAAAATTTGAAAGTAGGAAATTTAAAACAGGCCAGAGGAGGGGAAGCATTCTTTTGGGTCTCACAGATTCCTGCTCTCCACCTGCTACTGGCTACATGTAACTGGTTACTGCAGGTGGCATACTGGAGAGAAGGTACCTGCTGTACTCAGTGGCCAGAGAACCTGTGCCTGAAGATTTCTTCACAGCAAGTGGAGGGGGGAAAAAGGGAAGGCCTCTTACATGAGAATTTGGTGCTTATTTGTTAATCATGCATCTCAGAGCAAGAGGACATAGAAATAAATAAACAAATACATAAATGTCTCACCACTTTCCCCCCCCGCCCCCGCTTCCTCACACCTGCTTTTTTCTATTTTAAGACTCCACGTACCACATGGGTTTTGCAATGGCCTGGCCAAGTGGTCATTGCTGGCTGCCAGATTTTCTGGACAAAGGAAGTGTCTGAAGCTCTGGAAGCTGGAGATTTGTCCAGCAGGCTTTACCCACAGCTGAGTGTTCAGGTATGAAAATGAATGGAAGGGTGAGATTTTGCCAGATGAAGACTTTTCAATCAGACCTCAGACAGGTTATAAATACAGCCAGGACAATACTGGTGGGGAAACATACACATTTTTGCATAGCACTGTTCCAAACAGGTGAAAAAACAGGTTATCATCTTAATCATTAGGATATTTGTCATAATAAACCTCAACATACAGGATTGATAATATGATCACCACCTGAACATAATAGCAAGGTGAAAGATAACTTCTCCAGAGTTACCCAAGAAGCCAAAGGTGAAGAACTGAAGTGATAGACAGTGGCAGAAACTGCATCCTTCATGTCAATTCTGTGCATGTAATCACACCTGATACCTGAGAGTTATTATCTCTGGACTTCATGGTGGCTCTAACTCTTGCCTTTCACCTGAACATGGTAATGGTGAAGGCAAAACTCAGCTCTGAGCCAGTCATGAGTAGGATGTGTTTTCTGAGCAACTGTTTGTACTTCTGACAAGAGAAGAGGCAGAAGTTGCCTGAGCACAGCCTATGATCTGAGACTTAGCATGCCCTGAGTTTGATTGCATTGTGTTGGTACAGAATGGATTGCTTCAGGATCCTTTCCTTTCCTCCCCCAGCTGGTAGATTTGGTGGCCCTGGTCCGTGGGAGACTGTCCAAGATGCAGCGAGCAGTGTTGTCAGCTCTCATTGTGATCGAGGTCCATGCCAAGGATGTTGCAGCAAAGCTGGTTGAGGAGAATGTAACGAGCATGAATGATTTTGAGTGGATCTCCCAGCTCAGGTTAGAGAGCACAGCTGTTGAGCCTTACCTGGCCTCCCTGGTCAGTCTCCATTCTCCTTACCCATCAGATGTGTCCATGACAAAGGAAAACAGGAGTTTGAGACAGATCTAGTTTTGATGACATCTTCTTTGGCAATATGGACTAACCAATCCAGTGATGTTTCACTGTGAAAAGCCATGTTTCTTGCCCAAGGGGTGCAATGCTTGATCCTAAGTCCTGTGAAAACTCCTGTCCACCTTGCTGTTACCTTATCCTTTCTGCTCTCAAGAGGGAAATCCCTTAACATGCAGGTCTCCAAACCTGCAGGCTGTAATCTTGGGAGCTGCTGTTTTGTCTGCCAGGCAGTGTTTCTCTTTCTAATGTCATGTTCACTCTTCATTAGATACTACTGGACGAGGGGAGACCTGTACATCAGAGCAGTCAATGCTGAGTTTATCTATGGCTATGAGTATCTGGGGAACACTGGCCGTCTGGTTATCACTCCCCTCACTGACAGGTAAAGACATTGTTTTCTGGGTAGTAAATGCACCTTTTTTCCCTTTATTTTTTTTCTTCTGGATGAACAGGATTAAACCAAGGATCTGACCATGCAGGTCTTACAGCTTAATATATGTAAACAGAATCCATTTGTACAGTGAAGGACTACCTGAGACGAGAGCACAGGAGCACCCTGGCATTGGTTGCTACTGTATTCCTAGTGATCAGTGCTCAGACTGATTGCTTTCACTCCCCTAATTCTTAATGTAGTGCTCTGACTCATATAAAATGCCCACCTGATAGCTAAGGAGCTCTTCTAGAAACCAGGAAGTAGCAGCTAGTACTCTAGAATATGCAGCAGAAATAATAGTTTTACCCTTTTGTAACTGTCCTTTTTCCAGAGAATGAATGTGTAGCCAGTGGCAGAAGGATTTATCCATGCAGGCCCCCATGAATACTAATCAAGGCCACATAGCTCTAACTCCTTTGCAGAATGCTGCATATCTAAGCAGTTTTGTAGAATAATGAATGATGCATTCCTCCTTGTCTCCAGCTGGATAGATCATATGTCTCCTTGCTGAAATCAGTAGTACAAATGCTTTTTTTTCATCATCTGGTCTCTTCTTTGTTGTAGGTGTTATCTGACGCTTACAGGAGCTCTGCACCTGAAATTTGGAGGAGCACCTGCAGGACCAGCAGGAACAGGCAAAACAGAAACAACAAAAGACCTGGGCAAAGCACTGGCAATCCAAACCGTAGTGTTCAACTGCTCTGACCAACTCGACTTCATGGCAATGGGCAAGTTTTTTAAGGGACTAGCCAGGTACAGTGAAGTGCTGAGTGTCATTATTGAGGAGTGGGTAGGATATTGGGATGCTACACACTGGGAATTGGTGGGTACATTTCATAGCAGCCCAAAAGAACAAGCAAAGCCCTAGCAAGGGGGTTACTGAGTTCCAGAATGAGCACGTTTACAAAATTCCAGCCAGAAAGGAGGGACAGTTGATCCAATTTAAAAAAGAGAGATAAAAGGAGATCCTTGTTCATTTAAGGCAAAATTAAAATGCTTTGAGCTAATTCACAATGCACTAATCCACCTGTGCAAATATTTGCAGCTTTGGCCTTTATTTTAATATCATCCATGTTGGACTGAGATTCAGCCCACAAGCTGCTTAATCTTAAGAAGAAGAGAATCTGCTGAGAGTATTCAAAATTGAGCAGCCAAGAGAGACTGCTCTAAGCCCTGAGGGATCCTCTCAGAGAGGCTTCTCTCTTCTCTACATTTCAAACAGAGCTGGTCCAATTAGTCTGTTGCACACTGGTGAATCTGAATTAGTTACTCCGACAAAAGCTGATATTCTTTTCTCAGATTTTTTTTTGTAAGTAATTTAACTTATTTCTTAAGCCATGCCTTGTGGGAAGATCACCTTTCTCATATGCATGCTTCCAGCTTTATACATAGTTTTCCAAACTCTAAAAAACGGACTTAAGAGTTACCTAAACTGTACCTGCTACACTTACAGCTCAGGTACAAACCAGGAATTCAACATGACACCTCTTTAAAGCTCAAATCTATACCATGCAGAATCTGTCCCAAGCTCTAGGATCAGATACTGCCATGGTCACTCATCACATGGCCTGGGATGCACAGTCAGGGTGTCCACTGAACCAGGACACTGTGGCTGTGTCACTGTTTGCCATGGGACATCAGAGCCCTTTTGTGTTCACTTCTAGTTTCTGTTATGCCTACCCAGTATATGGATATATAATTTCGAGATCTAGCTGAACTTTTGACTGCAAGTTTGTTCCTATGTGGTGTTCCTGATTCCCTTCATTGTTCCTTCCTTGCCCAGCTCTGGTGCCTGGGCTTGCTTCGATGAGTTCAACCGCATCGATATCGAGGTGCTGTCTGTGGTGGCTCAGCAGATCACAACCATCCAGAAAGCACAGCAGCAGAGGGTATGTAAGGAACATGTGGATGCAAAGGCAGGCAAAAAAATCTCCACTGGTGCTAGCTCAGGCAAGTCCTTGTCTCTGCACACTCCTTCATGGAGAACAAACTTCACTGCTCAGGGCAACTCGAACAGGCATCCTTGAGGAGAGGTTTGAACAATGTCCTAACTGTGGCACATCCTATCAGTTCATTACGCAGTCAACATCCTCAGGGGAATTTTTAACTTCACCCTAGTCTGGGCTGCCAGAGTTGCCCCTACTCTCGCAGGCTGAAGTACCTCTCAGTTTGAACTGTAATGCCAGCACACTTTGGTGTGGGAAACACCCTGATGCAGATCCACTGAGCTGATAAAAATTGGAGCTGTGATAAAGCCAGCCAATGTTCTGCCATGAGCTGCTCAGCACCAAATTTGTCTAAATGTGTTAACCAAGCTTTGGTGGATTCACAAAACCCAGTATGTGCAGAAAGACGTATATTCATGGACACACAGAGTTGCATTGTAAAGTGAATTGTTGTGAATTGTTGGCTTTAATGGAGATTCAGCTGTCAGCCAGTCTAGCAGCCAGCCTCTGCTTTGTTCTCTGGAGGCCCAGAAGGGTTAAGACCTGAATCTCCTTGACTTTGGCTTGGAATTAGAAACTTGCTCTGCGTAAATTCTTCTGCATTACTTTATCCCCCATCTGAAATTACTACCTACACAGCTTTAAAAAGGATTTAGGTTTCTCTTTGCCCTCTTTGCCATGAATTAATTCAAGTCTGATCTCTAGTGCAAAATAAATGGAAAGACGATTGTTTACAGCTAGAGGGATAGAAGTCTGTTCAAGAGTAAAAAAAAATAAAAATTAACCTGTAAGTAAATCTTCCACAAGCCCAGTTTTCTGTACGAGGAAAAATATTGCTGGTAATACTGGGTTCCTGCAGTGGGACCAGATTGAGTCACTACAGTTGTGGGCAGCTGTGTTTGTGCTTTATAATTTAACAACTAAAAGCCATTATTCTCCTCTTGGAAAATTCTGCTTTATTATTTAGTTTGTAGGACAGGCTCTGTTCTTTGAGGATGATCATATTTTTAATTTTCCAGGCGGAAACCTTCATATTTGAAGGCACAGAGATCCCACTGGTGCCATCCTGTGCAGTCTTCATCACGATGAACCCAGGGTATGCTGGGCGCACTGAACTGCCCGATAACCTGAAGGTGAGGAGGGCAGGCTGCACAGACAGAAGGAAGAGGGGCAGTACAGGTGCTGGGTGCTGCCTGGACCCAGCAGTGTGTCCATGACAAGGGTTAGGATGTGATGCTTTTGCAAAGTCTCTAGGATCAATTTGAGATTTGAAACACTTGTGTAAGGAAATGGCACTGTTCAGATTGCAGTCTGCAGGGATGCTACAGTGAGAGCTGCCAGGCACACTCATGTTGTGTCCTCCAAACAGTCTGGGATGGATACTCAGCCTTTTCAGTTTGCTGGGAAAAAGGCAAGAAATGCCAGGGTTTTGACATTGTGTTGGATGTGTATGTTCCAGGCTCTCTTTCGTCCTGTGGCTATGATGGTCCCAGATTACTCCATGATTGCTGAGATCTCACTCTACTCCTTTGGGTTTAATGAAGCCAAAGTCCTTGCAAAGAAGATCACCACAACATTCAAACTGTTGTCAGAACAGCTCAGCTCCCAGGTAGATGCCCTAACGTCCATGAATGTTTTTCAAGTGTGAGACTTTCTCAGCCCAGGCATGGAGTACCTGGATGGTTTTCTTGGTGCCTTGTGATAGCATATCTCAGAAAGGTCACCACACCCTTTCTTCATCTTCCGTCTTTCTTTCTAGTTCTCATTTCTGCCCCTGTGGCTGGACTTGGATTCACCTTAAAGGATATTTAGGATTACAGTTGCAGGACAGTTGAGCCAAACAGCCCTGCCTGCTTTTCATTCTATCTAGGATTTTTCATCATGCACTTACTCTCATCTTCCTCATTTGTAGACTGTACAGCTGAGGACTAATAAGTTGTTTCACACTGAACCTGCTACAGAATGGTCCTGAAAGCAGACTTGAATGAAGGAGGAATTGTTCTGAAGGCATAACTCTGATTTTTCTTTTCTCACCTGTTAACTGAGTGCATGCATAAGTTTACTTTTCTAGGTGGTGCTCCTCTATCTGATGGCATTTTTTCCTCTGTGCTTTTTCAGGACCACTATGACTTTGGGATGAGAGCTGTGAAGACTGTCATCTCAACAGCTGGCAATCTCAAAAGAGAGAATCCTGATATGGATGAGGTAAATGTGCTTGTACTTCACACTGCCATAGACTTGTGGGGCCTTTTCTGCACCCTCATATGAGAGGAAGGATCTCTGAAGTCCTGAGTTCTTTAATCCTTGCAGGAGCTGATCTGCCTGCGAGCTATCAGGGATGCCAACATACCCAAATTCCTGCAGGATGACCTCAAGCTCTTCAATGGTATTGTCTCAGATTTATTTCCAAATATCAGAGAAACACCTGTTGATTATGGCATCCTGGAAGAAGCCATCCGCAAATCCTGCATCCAAGCAAATCTGAAGGACGTTGATGGTGAGGGGAAAGGCTCTCTACAGGCTCCCTCTGGACCTGGGCTTTTAGTCCAGCATGCTGTCCTAGGAAAGAGATGTGTTCCCAGACCCACTCTGCATCATCTTCCTGTACAGGTTTTGTTACTAAGTGCATCCAGCTGTACGAGACCACCGTGGTTCGTCATGGCCTGATGCTGGTGGGACCAACAGGTTCTGGGAAGACAAAGGTACGAGTGAGACTGTTTGATGGCCCCAGCAAACCATCACCTTCCTAGTGATGCAGAGGGTGAAGTTTAACAGAAGACCCGCACTGGCATTTGAAGCTGCTCTCAGATAGAAATCAGGGCACAAAGATGCTGCCTGTTTGTAAAAATTTGTAGCCATGGGGAGGTATATTACTGGTTCACTCTTTTGAGCTGTGAGATTAGACTGAGGCTTATTAGTTCTGCTGCAGGTTTCTAAGGGTGAGACATACTTTGACCTCTTGAGGTGCTTCAGGCCTCTTGCACAGAAGATCTAACTTCCTCCTCCCTGCATGTAGAGTGCTTCATTTCTGTGCTTTTATTTCAGCCAGGTATCTCCTTACTATGATATTACCCTTCAGTGTGTCTCTTTTCTCACTGCCTTTTGAATGCAGTTGCTGTGAGAGCAAGTGGCTTTGTCAGTCTGGAGCCATGGCAGTTAACTCTCTGTCTGTCCTGCTTTTGCAGAGTTATGAAGTCCTGGCAGCTGCAATGACATCACTGAAAGGTCAGCCTGCAGCCAGTGGTGGGAATTACGAAGCAGTCCGCTACTTTGTACTGAATCCCAAATCCATCACAATGGGCCAGCTCTATGGAGAGTTCAACTTGCTAACGCATGAGTGGTAAAGTACAAAACCTTCTTTCCTTTCTTCCAGACAGAAAACACTTTTCTGGTCTTGAGCATCTTCTCTTCAAGGCTGAGAACTGTTTGGGGTGGTGGCATAAACCCAGAAGTGATCAAGTCCTTATCCCCACCAAGCTACAATAGCCAGTCACGGCGATTTAAGCTGACATCCCTCATTGTGCACTTGGCCTGTCTGCCAGCACATGCCCAGACAGTTCCTGCAGCTCAGCTCTCAGCATTAACTGCACAACAATAATTCAATAGCTGTGCAGTACATGCCCAGGCTCCTAAGATACAGCAGCTTAAAAACATTTGCTTTGCTTCTGAAGAAAAGTGACCTCTGTACTGCGCACTTGAATTGTTCTGTATAAATACTCTGGTATCCTTGAGTGATGAGGAATGACTTTGAGGCATAAAGAGGCATTTCATTCCCGTTGCCAGGGCTCCTGCTTGCTTACATGGTTTGGAAACAAGAACCAATAGCCCACTTGCCCTCTTTACAGCCAGGTCCTACTGCTTATGTTTCCATATTTGACCTGAGGTTGACTTTGCAGCTCACTTCACCCATAAGCTAGGATGTGAGAAGCAGTGTGAATCTCCCTTTGGCCCTGTCAGACAGCACTTATTTCAGGGCAAAGCTAAAGATTGTGTTCTGTAAAATGAGGGAAACTAAATATGTATGAAACTAACTGCTTCTAGGAGAAGTGCAAGCAAGTAAACATTACTGATGCTGTGACCAGAACTTCCCAGCTTAGGATCTGGTACATATTTACTGAAGGACATTTTATAGGAGATCCAGTTAAGCTCAACAGTTTATTTATGATGTGACTCTACCCAAGGGCAGTACACAGGCACGTCAATGTGACAAAAATAAAAATACAGCAGTAATGTAAAATATATTTACAGACAAATCCATCTGTTTCAATCAGTTGCGCCTTAGAACAGACTGTTTTCCCTTGATCTCAGTAACAATACTCTGGAATTCACTAGTACTATAAAAATAACAAATAAATATTTAATAGTGGGAGTAGAGTCCAGGGTCTGAATGGAAACTAGACTCCAGGTTTCCATGTACAGATTAAATTCTTGCTGTCAACAGCCAGCATTCCTTGTGTCTGCTCTCCTAGTCACCAGCTCCAGCACCACCCGGGTTCACAGGCAGCTGAGGATGGGGAACTTCAGTTATAAAGAGGGCAGGGTCATGCTCTTTAGCCTGGATTTATCCCTGTAACCTTGAGAAAATGAGATAAAGAGGCACCTCCAGAGAGTAGGAAACCTGCCTATGGCCTGAACTGGATGCTAGCAGGGCCTCTTTACTCTTCACTGAGGACAGAGATGTTAAAGGGAAGCTTGACATTTTAGTTAAATGACATGAATTCCGGATACTAATGCCCAAAGAAATTATTTGGAGGTGTCACTTCAGGCTGAGATGTGTCTCAGGGAAAACAAGAATGAGGTGGACTTTTTTGCAGCTCATGGGTAAGGGAGACACATGAACCCAGATAAGAAGGCCTTCTGTGGTGGGAACTTTGCCATTTATTTCAGCAAAACCAGAACAGGCCAAGCCCTGCCTTTCTCCTGCCTTTCAGGACAGATGGGATCTTTTCCACACTCATCCGTCGGGGAACCGTGGCCACTGACTCCAGCAAGCAGTGGTACATGTTTGATGGGCCAGTGGATGCTTTGTGGATTGAGAACATGAACACAGTACTTGATGACAATAAGAAGCTGTGCCTCAGCTCAGGGGAAATCATCAAGATGACAGAGGTAATTCATCCCTCCCGCTTTTGCTGCCCATTTTCTGTACTCCTTCCTCCCTGCACTGAAGTATGTATTAAAACCAAGCAGGTCCTTATCCTTTCTTTTCTTTTATAATTTCCAGAGCATGACCATGATGTTTGAAGTCCAGGATCTGGCTGTTGCTTCTCCTGCCACAGTTTCCCGCTGTGGCATGGTTTACCTGGAACCCAGCATTTTGGGGCTGGAGCCCTTCATTGAATGCGGGCTGAAAAATATGCCAGACATCATGCAACGCTTCTCACAGAAGCTGGAATCTCTCTTCAAGAGATTCCTCCAGGTGAGCTACCATTCTATTCCAGCCATTCCATGTCAGCTTGGATATCAACCAGCCCAGACTTGTCAAGGCCTGGATTTAAATGCCATTGTGGGAACATTTCATATAAGCATAATACCGATCATAGAAACTTCTCTGTGAATTTTGCAGCTTTAATAGAGGTTACTCACCAATCTCTGTAGATGTGACTAAGTGTTATTGGTCATTATAGTTGGTTTTATTTAATTTTAAAATTATCTTCTGGACAAAGCCATCCCTAATGCAGTTCTGTAGCTTACAGTGGAGTACCTCCAGGGAGAAGGTTGTACAAACAAGTCTTGTTATTTCTGCTCTGCTGATAAGCCTTTATTTTAATGTAGAACCTGGAGCTGCAAAGGAAAGCTCTGAAGGGAGCAAACCATTTAACAGCACTGATAGCATAAGATGACTGAAACTGTTGCACAGAACCAAAAGGGAGGCCTAGAGGTTTCTTGGTGTTAAGACTTGAACAAGGGGTTCACCTTGCTTTTCTCCAGTCAAAACAGTGGTACCTGGGATGCAGGTGGAAATGGCAGCATTGTCAGTCACACTCTCCCTGCTAAACATAACATGATGGAGGTTAACAAGAAGGTAAAACCATGGACAGCTGTGCTGGATGGTGACACTAAGCTGTCCCTGCCTGTCTTTCCAGGAGGCCATCAACTTTTTACGAAGCTCTGTGAAGGAGGTAATTGCCTCAACGGACAGTAACCTCACAAGGAGCCTCCTCGTGCTCTTGGAATGTTTGTATCAGCCTTTCATTCCCATTAAGGTAGATTTTGCTCTCTCTATCACTGTTACTTGTGCCTGTAACTCTTCAGGACACTAAGTCATGGAAAGGGTTAGTCACCAGAGAACAAGATGTTGGTGCAGAAAGGTCATGCTGTAGCTCATCTATGTGGCAGAAGGTAATACAACATCCAGCAAAGCACAGGTAAACCTGGAAGGATTATGCTCTGCCCACTGAAGGAACACAAGATAAGCTCCATGCCTACCAGGCTGGAGGGCAGAGGTTCACTTTTATTTATAGCAGAGGGAATTGGAGATTGAGTGGAAAGCAGAGATCAGAGCTGAGCAGTGATGCACTTCAGATTGCAGGCCCTTTGAGAATTAGTACTGAAGAAGGCTGGACAATTTTCAAATTAAAAACCTAAGACTAAATTCTTCTCTCAGCTCCTGTTAAGTGACGTTAGTTCAGCAAAGGGAGTCTCTCAAGTACACCAATGAAACAACGAATTTTAATCCACAGAATACATTAACAAGGCTTGTGAAAAACTGGCTAGAAAAAACTACAAAGAAACTAAATAGAATTATGAGCAAATTAAGGAGAGTCTGGGGTTTGTGTTCCTCAGTTATACCTGAGAATTTTTCTTCTGCTTGTCTCTGGTTCTAAGGGATTTAAGACGATTCCCCAGGAGAAGGTTGCTCGAATGGGAGAGCTGATCGAACCTTGGTTTATATTTGCCTTGATCTGGAGTGTGGGCGCTACTGGAGACTCCGCAGGTCGTGAGGCCTTCAGCTCATGGCTCAGGAATAAGATGGCAAAGGAAAGGGTGAGTAAAGGAAAAGCAGATCTTCTCTTGTTATGGAGGAATTAGTAGTGAGGAATGGGGATCAGAGCTGAATGCCTGGAGCCTTTGGATGGACTTCCTCTTGGCATCTGATATGCCGCTGTCTCATAGGGACCCCTGGAGCTGGAAGTTCTGGGAGAGACCTGAGCCCCCTGCCTTGAGTAGCATCCCATTAGTAAAGTCTTCCTTGAAGTAGTGCATATCCTCCTGTGAATTGAGCTGAGTGGCAGCCAGGTTCACCACAGCTTTATTCCCACAGATCCGGTTACTCTTCCCAGAAGAAGGACTGGTTTTTGACTATAAACTGGATGATGCTGGACTTAGCAGTACTGAAGAAGATGTGGATGAGGAAGTTGTTAGAGAGGTAAAATATTTCATTTTTAACTCCAAGCTGGGTAATTTAGGAGGAGGGACCAGGAAGCAACACAGTCCTACAGGGTTTGGTAGGATTTTCTCATCAAGGGCAAATAAGAAAGGCCTAAAGGAAGCAAACAAGAATGTTTAAATCAAAATTAAACTTGCTGTTGAATCAAGAAGGCAGTTTCTTGCCTTCAGAGTTGTGAACCAGATCTTTCAAAGCTGAGCCAAGAGGTGGTCAATTGAGACCTGAGTGCCTCTGTCAGTGCTGAGAAAAGCGAGAGGTGGCACAGGTGTGAATGCTGGAGGACAGGGAGAAGCTCAGATGGGTAGATCTATGTTAGAAAGCAGTGAACAACAGCAGAGTTGCAGCAGAGTCTGGAGCAGCAGCAAGGCAGACAAATATTCCATCTTTTTCACAAGAGACAGAGGTGTAGGGCATGTCAGGGTCATCTTGACTGACAGTCACCAGACTCTGGGCTAAAATGAATTTAAAAAGGGGGGAAAATGCTTCCCCTTCCTGAAGTGAAAGAAGAGAACCCTACATGAGTGTCAGATGCTTAACAGAAGGTGCCAGTGGGGTCTCAGTGGGAAGGCCACAGCGGGTGGTCAGGATATAGATTTTCTCCTGTATTTTCCAGCACAGCACTGGCAAAACCTCTGTCTCATTTGTATAGTGGCCTCTGGGAGGTTCATGTGCAGCTTCAATCTGGCACGAGGGATCCATGTCTTGTGCAAGTAGAAAACCTCACGTGCCTCTGAGTGCAATGTGGGTGATGGCACAGAATGGGAAGACAGGATCCCAGACAAGCCCCCTTCAGCCCTCTGCAGTGGGCAGAATTCCTGTTCTTGCAAATATCACAAGTGCTCCATCCTGCTTTGATCCCAATTCTCAGAAGGGAGGGCAGGTGTGTCTCTGCTGGGGCAATATCCTCTAACTCTTGGGCTCTGTCCCTCCCAAAAGTAACAAGTCAAACACTCCCAGCATCACCATACAGAAAGGTAAGGGTGGCAAGACTCAACAGAGGGGCTGGAAACCTGAATTTCTCATCTGAATCTGAGGTATTACGCAGGGAGTGGTGACAGGGAAAACAGCAGAAATAGTTTTCCTTTTCCTAGAAGGGATAGATGCAACTGCCCCCTTTAAGCAGACTCCAATCTTCCAGGTGCGCTGGGAGTTGTGGCTGGATGCTACAGCAAAGTTCTCCATGGTTCCAGACACCAACTTCTGTGACATTATTGTGCCCACGATAAACACAGTCCGAATGGCCTATCTGCTGGAGCTGTTGCTCACCAACCATAAGCCAGTACGTGCCTAGCCTTGTCTTTTAATTTTTGATTTAATCTCTTCCTTTCCCAGTGCAGTCAGAACTTAACAGCTACCTAATACTTTGAGATTATTTCCCACTCCCACAGATTTGTATTTCTCTGCTCCAATCTATGATTAAGCACTAAGAGTTATCCATTCAGGCACCATGGCAGCACCCCAAAGCAATATCAACACTCAGCTGTTCAATCAAAACACAGCAATTGCTAGATAGCCCATCACCATCCCTCTTTACCTGTTTCCTACAGTTCCATTTCATATTTCTCTGGTTGGATTTTGGTGTTGGGCAGCTGACCTTACTGAAGAAGCAAGCCCAACAGTCCTCTCCCAACCTTTAAATGCCTAAAAGAGCAGTAACCTGCATTTTCTCCAGCATATGTCGGAGTGCTGGGGAAACACAGACTGTTTGCCTGTGATTATGCTGCATTGCTGATTGTGCTTCTAGGTTCTCTGCATTGGTCCCACTGGCACAGGGAAAACTCTCACAATTGCAGACAAGCTTTTGAAGAACTTGCCTAACAAATACATCACCCACTTCCTGATGTTTTCAGCACGCACCTCTGCTAACCAAACCCAGGATCTCATTGACAGCAAGCTGGATAAAAGGCAAGTTTCCTTTCAGTGTGTCCAAGGACAGTATCCCTAAGCTCAGTGTTTCTATCAACTGGGCTATTTAGTTTCATCCAAAGACCTGAAGGGGCCCTGAGCACGTACAGCTGTGGATAACAAGCAGTACACACAGCACACCTGAGCTGGGATTGTGAGAGACAATAATAGTTTGTTATAATGGCAGGAAAGTGAGAAGGATTAGTGAGAGTCGGTAAAAGTTGCCCCAATTCTAGTTATTCCAGAAATACTACATTTCACAGCACAGGTGTTTGCAAGCCCTGGTGTGGGATCTTTACAGAAAGTGATGAAGGGAGAAAATGTGGCTGCCCACCCGCAGTCCCACTCCCCCCAGTAGACAGCTTCCATTTCGCCTCCCTGGTCAGCCACTGGTCTGAAGCTTCCAACAGGTTCGTGGGCTCAAGCTTTGCTTTTACATGCACCCATTTACTCCTTGGCATTTTACATAAGTAGACAAAATTTCACTTATGCTTGGAAAGAAGCTTGGAACATCATTCCAGATCTTTTCCATGCAAAGACCCTTACAAAGGAGTGTATCAAGTGTAAAAATAGCTGAAACTATTGACTCAGGAAGCATCCAGAGGAAAAAAAGGTGTTTTTGGATCAAGTTAGGAGTACCCTTGCAGTAGGAGTTGTCCTGACACGAGTTCTGTCCTCGCAGGCGGAAGGGAGTGTTCGGGCCTCCAGTTGGTCGGTACTTCATATTTTTTATTGATGACTTGAACATGCCCATGCTGGAGCAATACGGAGCTCAGCCACCCATCGAGCTGCTGCGGCAGTGGATGGACCACCAGGGCTGGTACGACCGGAAACAGATCGGTATGAGCCAGATCCTGTGCCCAGAGCTCTTGGCAAAAGTTGGCCTGTTAGATACGTGTATCTCCTGTGGAGATTTCTGGTGAGGGTTTTTAGCTACAACTCAGCATTCATTCCTGATTTTGCACTCTCCAAGGTACTTTTAAGAGGCTGGTAGATATTAATTTTGTCTGTGCCATGGGACCTCCTGGAGGGGGAAGGAATCCTGTCACCCCACGTCTCACTCGCCATTTCAACTACCTCTCCTTCACCGAGATGGATGACAGCAGCAAGAAGAAGATCTTCTCCACCATCCTCGGCAGCTGGATGGGTAAGTCCTGCAGAAAACTGCCACCTTCTCCTCATGCTGCAAGTCAACCTGATGACAATGGAGTTTGGAAGGGGAGGAATTAATATTGATGATCTGATCAAAGTGTTGAAAACTGGAACTTGGAGTAGTTGCTTGAAGATGCTTTAGGGAAAGTGTTGCATGAGGCTTAGCAAACAGAGAGCTCATACACTATTTAGTCTCAGGGCCAAACTTAGCTGGTGCAAACCAGCAAACTTTAGCTTTGGCTTTCACTGTTGCTTATGTTATCCTGTAGCCTGGGCCTTTCAAAGAGGATTTTTTTTTTTTTTTTTTGTGATGGATGCTGCAGGTATTCTCAACCTCAACAGGTAAAGCTGGAATTAATTTTTTTGTCTTTTTCCAGATGGACTCCTAGGAGAAAAAAGTTACAGAAATCCAGTGCGTAAGTAAGAACAGAAAGATGAGACTGGTGGGCACAGCATGGCACAACTTACCTGTGCTTTCAGCAGGCAGACACTTGCCCAGACAACAGCCTTCTGTGGAAGCAGAGCCTTCTGTTACTCTCCATCTGCTGCAGCCTGTGGACAGCTGAGTAGGGTGGATCTGAGCATGGTGCTACAGCCACCATGAAAAAAGGGTTCATTTAGAGTGAAATGAGTCCTCTTATACTTGACAGGGTGGGAATTTAGGATCATCTTTGCAAATATGCCCTCATCTGCAAATATGCCAGTAGAAAGGAGTGAGAATAGTTAGCTACAGGAGAAGCAAAGCAGAGGTTTCTGAATGCTTGCAGTATTCAGAAACACCAGTACCTGACTATGATTTCAGGGGCACACTGAAACATCGAGCTGTGGTTTAGAAAGAAGCTAAAGGATTTTTGAAATAATGCAAAACAGTGC
Organism: Lanius collurio; assembly: GCA_020086605.1. Lineage (NCBI taxonomy): Eukaryota > Metazoa > Chordata > Aves > Passeriformes > Laniidae > Lanius > Lanius collurio. Next base: position 3,580,124 of record JACBWW010000009.1, read on the forward strand.
AAAATGCTGGTGTATCACAGGGCTCTACTTCTCCAGGAGTGTTTGCAATAAACTACATTGGGAGAAAAAAATTAATTATGCTCTAAAACTGGCAGCTATGTTTAAATCTTGCCAGCTATTGCGTAATAAATTATTCCTCAGTGGCTTTGCATTTGCTGGGCATAATAAATTGCAGGGGTTTTTAGCTAAGAGGGCACTCACACCTTCTAGCTTAAAAGTAGCTGAGATTTCACTGCGGGAATGCAGGGAGGGAGAGGGAAAATCTGTCTGGAATATTTCAGGTAGGCATCAATTATGTATCTGGCATTGCCTCCTCTGTTCCTGGGGGGCATGAAGTCTTCACATCACAGAATCATTGTGAAACATTCTTCCACCCCCAGATCTGGTTCATATTAGTTGATAAACCCATTGGCAGCTGTCCACTGCAGTGAGCAGGTGCTTGGTCAGGTCCCTCAGTGTGTCTGCAGAAAAAAGCAGAAAAAAGTGCGTTCCTGCCCAAGTCCTAGCAAGCACCTCTGACACTCAGTGACACCTTCCTGCACTGCAAGGACCTTCTCAGCCCAGAGTCACCATCTTGACATCCTCTCCCACTACTTCTGTTTCTGCAGCAGGAGCAGATGCAGTAAAAGACTTGAATGAGCCCTTAGTAGATGCCACAATCTCCGTGTATTTGACCATCACATCCCAGCTACTGCCCACGCCAGCAAAGTCACATTACACCTTCAACCTGAGAGACCTCTCAAAGGTGTTCCAGGGCATGCTCATGGCTGAGCCCAACAAGGTCGAGGTGAGTCCTCCCATCAGCACAGCCCTGCCACCCAGGGCAAGACCAGAAATGTTCTAGTTGAGGCCTCATCCACAGGCCTGTAAACAGGCTTCAATTTCCCATTGAAGATGCATTTTGATACTGCTCAATGGGTGTGGTGGCCTCCCCTTTGGCTATTGCCTGGTACCAGTAGCAGGCAGACCCTCCCTTCATCACAGTCCTTCCTTGGCATGGTGAAGCAGGTGAGTGGCCACAGGGAGTCAGTAGGACACAGCCCACCCATTCAGGGCTGGATGGAGCCATGGGGGATCAGACAGAGACCAAGCAGGGCCAGAAGTGCTGTTCTATTCCCTACTTCCATCAGTGGAGGCTTCTGCCCCTTCGGCTCTCCTGAGGACCTTGCTCTGGCTCCAGCCTGGCCAGTAGAGATTGAATTTTCACTGGAAGTACTTAGGGCCCCGAGTACTATCGGTTCTGTGCTATCAACCAAATAAGAGGGTCTTTCAAAAAACACACAAGAAAACCATATAAATTAAATCAAACTGGGAAAAGATAAAAACAAAGAACATAAAATTTAAATCTCTCAAAGAAAGCCTGACATATGGACCAATAGAGGGGGATAAACTGAAGCTGTAATGAGCTCTCTGCAAAGCAGCTGCTTTGACAAGAGTTGTTTTTGAGACGAGAAGGGAAAGCAGCTTCCTCCGCCCAGTTCTTTCTCCGCTCCAGCTGCCTTCTAACAGGAGTGGAGCTGGCCACATGCTGGGCAGGAACCAGCTTTCCTGACAGCAACGCTCATAACACTTATCTGCTTCTCTCATGGGGACTGTTTTGCTGGCATTTCCTACCAGAACAAAGAGCACCTGCTGCGATTGTGGTACCATGAGAGCTGCCGGGTCTTCCGTGATCGCTTGGTCAGCGACGAGGACCGGACCTGGTTTGACAACCTAATGACAAAGAAGATGGAGGAGTTTGGCACCACTTTTAAGGAGGTCATTCCCACCCTGCCAGTTCTGTTTGGAGACTTCATGGAGCCAGGTGCCAATGTCAAAGTGTACCAAGCAATCGACAGCCAGGATAAGGTAAGGACCCTGGGAATCACGTTGTGAACTACGTTCACATCTTCCCAGTCTTCTATAAACAATAGCAAACAGTAATAGTAACAATGGCAGTGTTTTAATTGGAGGTGTCTGAAACCACAAACCCTCCCAGGGGTCTCTTGTGAAATCCTACCCCATATACGAACAGTGCCTGCATTTGTTGTGATGGGCAGTTGAGGTGGAACAAGCTGTCTCTGCATTGCAATCCTGGAGGCAGCCTGCTATGCCAAATCTCCCAAATGAGCTACACTTGGGACAGAAAAGTGAAATTTGCTGGAAAGAAATGGCACATTACCCCCAAACAATACTACTTTTTCCATTAAAGACTTCACAATTGACCTTTACAAGTAATTAATGTTACTGCCAGACTCCCTGTTGGAGAAGATACTGGGAGTACTTGGGTAGTGGTAATTAAGCAAAGGCAATGAGTGGTGCATTTTGCTCTCATTATCAGAAACAGATGATTATTCTGTCGTCTCTCCTCTTGTGATAGCTGTGTGACAAGGACTGGTAATTAACTGAGCTTTCCAATCTCTTTTGCAAAGTAGGTAGGCCTGTCCTCCACCGAGACAGCCAGACTTAAAGGCAGCTGCACAGTCCCCACTGATGCACATGGGACTTTGGCATCTAGGCAGGGAGCTCAGCACTGTATGAATTCCAGCTGGTGTTGCTTTCCCAGCTTCACAGTGAGATTGGTGAGGGGGCAGGATCAAATCCCAGATGTCTTCATGCTTCATCTCCTTCTCTAGCCTGAGGGTGCTGTTGAAGAGAGCCCTGGGAAGGGCAGGACAAACTGCTTCTGCAGCTGTTCCATGTGATGGCTGGACTGGGAGAGGAGCGTGCTCCTCTACCTATCTACAGCCAGTGTTGTTTTCTTCCCCAGCACCTGTGCTTTCCAGCCAGGATCCTAACCACAGGATTCAGCAGCAGGCAGTGGTCAGCTATAGAGCAAGGGAACTAACCCAGAGGGAGGCCTTGGAGCAGTATGGATCAGGCAGCCATAAGCTCTTTTATTTTGAACTGCACCCTGCTGTTGCTCGAGGCAAACAGCACTGTTGGGAGCAGCAGACTATAGTCACTTGCCTGAGTTAGTTTAAGGTCACCACTGAGCAGCTGCTGCCACCACCAATAACTAAATTCAGCCCATCCAGTGGCAGTTCCTTATAGGAGCACGGAGGAGAGCTGCTCCCAGACCCTGTTAAGCACCAGGCTCTGCCCTCCCCTAGTCCTGACTGTGCCAGCAGACAATAACCCCCCCACACACACACAATTGCTTTTATCTGAGCATTTCTGCCCACAGCTGAAGCTTGTGATTGAAGACTACCTGGAGGAGTACAATCAAAGCAACACTCCAGAACTGAAGCTTGTGCTTTTCATGGATGCGATACAGCACATCTGCCGAATCAGCCGGATTCTGCGGCAGGCTCCGGGCAATGCTCTTCTCCTGGGTGTTGGGGGAAGTGGGAGACAGTCTCTCACCAGACTGGCATCTCACATGTAAGTAGTGCACTCCCACCTATGCATGTAATGTGGAGCAGCTCCATTGGGGCTGCCTTCAGAGAATCTCTTTTTCTGCCCTTCCCACTACCAGTTACATGTTTTTCTGGCTGCTGACTCCTCAAATGAGTCAAGAGCTAGGACTCAGTTAACATGCACATCTGCATTGGGTTTCTAGCTAGCTCCAGTATCTCTGCTTTGTGTAAAACATGTTCCTGGTTTGGTGGTGGTCCTTGGTGCACAAGGACAAGCGTGTGCTTGAGACTCACTGTAGGAAAACAACTCGCTTGAGTCCTTTCCCCTTGAGTCCACAACACATGCTGGGAATTGACAGATGAGGATATTTTAATTTGATGTAACTCCACAGGCTTCTCTTTCCTTTAGGGCAGAAAATGAGTGTTTCCAGATTGAACTGTCCAAAAATTATGGCTTTACCGAATGGCGAGATGATGTGAGGAAGATCATGATGAAGGCAGGCCTTCAAAGTCTACCCAAGACCTTCCTATTTGTTGACACACAGGTACAGGAGTATTAGCATGGTGGATTCCATCTCTAAAGGAGTCAGAAACACATCTCCAAGCTCAGTAAATTCCCCTACAGAGTATTAAGGAGCTTGACACAAACCAGACACAACTTGTATTTCTTCAGTAGCCTGTATTCATCATCTCATAAAAGAGCCCCAGGGAAACTGGAGGTGGTGCATTTATTGCCAGAGGGTCTGTAGAACTGTGTGTGAGTGGGTGGATTCTTCTCTAGCTCAAGGAAGCACCTTTCAGCTCCATCCAAGGTTTTGGTGGGTACACAGATTTTAGCTGTCTGAAACTAAGCACAATGTTGGCCACTGATATTAGAAGTCCTAAGTAAAATGATTCTTTTCCTTTTCAAAAATAGAGTAGATTTAGGACCTTACTCCTGCTGGTTCCACAAGATAATGCTGGCTTGTAACTGTAAACTGTAACTTGCTAATGACTAGGCCAATTTCCACTTCTGGAATCACAGTTATGTTCCCCATAGGCTTTTTTACTGCCTTCATTATCATAGGAACCATTCCCTTGTGGCAGAGCCCTAAGCAGGGAGATGAGCATCAGTCAAATGCTACTTGTTCCTGCAGCCTTTTCCCTACAGTGAGAAGCATATGTGGGAGCAAAGGGGCCCAGGAGGGTGCATTTAGTCAAGGAGATGGATGCTATGTATTTCTGATTTAGCAAAGGTGGAGAGGTGAGTGTAGTGCTGGAGGGAGCTCATCCCACAGCCTGTGACACATCCCTACAATTACTCTGTCTCCCACATTGATAAGCTTTATTTTAATAATGAAGAGTTCTGTACTGGAGGAATGAAGACCCGGAGCAACCAGGTGTGTGGGGTGTGACTGCAGAGGCAGGGAGCAAGAGCCTGAGCTCAATTGGTCTGTAAGGAGGCACAGAATGGGCAGAAGGAGGTTTGTTCTCAAGCACACCCTCCCACACCTGAAATGTCTGAATATGGCTGTTTAATTGGAAGTGCTGGACAAGAATCAGGGTGTGCCTTTCTGGAGTCAAGTGATCACAGGAATGTTTCTTACTACAGAGGCTGAGGGCTGGATTTATTCAGAAATAATCTCCATGGCATGTGAGACATGACTGCCTTCTGACTTAAGAAACTGCTTTTTTTTTTTACCTATCATCTACTCAGATTAAAAGTGAATCCTTCCTCGAAGATATCAACAACTTGCTCAACTCTGGTGACATTCCCAACATTTACAATCCTGAGGACCAAGACCAGATCCTGACAGCTATGAAGCCTATTGTTCGAGATCTAGGGCAGCAGCCCACCAAGGCCAATTTGATGGCTGCATACACAGCACGGGTTCGCAGCAATATTCACTTGGTCCTGTGCATGAGGTACATTTCAGGCCTACAACTCCATGCTTTTAATGTTAATTATTCCCTTCTTTTCTTTTGCCTTGCATTACTGTGTGGGATCTTTATTTCTAAGCCCCAGACTTTGGAGGAGGAGAAAGAATAGGAATATGGCTTGCAGAGCACCTTCCCCTAGGACTGGACACTTTTTTTTTTAACACTTTGCTGGTCTCAGGATTAAGTTTGAAATTTTCAAGAGTATGATTATGTGTGATTCAGATGAAACACAAGGTACCTCTTCCTCCCTGCACCACTGAGCCATTTGTTACAGACATATCTTGCTTCAATTTGGGGCTCAGTTGCCTTGTGTTTACTCACGACTCTAATGCACAGTCCATAAGCAGCTTGCTGCCTTGCAGGAGGGATACCAGAAGATACAGGTCATTCTCAGTGCAAGAACAAGTAGAAAAATCAGGGCCATGATTCTGGCTTGGTGATGTGATCTCTGCACCCACCTGCTTGAAATAAACTTCAGAGCACATTTATTTCTTATCCCTTAAGTGTTCTCCCTATGGAGGGACCTATAAAACATCACCTTACTACCATCTTAATACTTCCAGAATATGCTGAGGACTGCCAAGGAATGGGCTCAGACATGTGCCTTTGGGCATGCAGCTCACTGCCTTGAACTTTCATTCCTCTTTTCCCTCCTTCCCCTGGGTGTATTCCTGTCCCTCTTACTCCGCAAGGCTTCAGGGTGGTTTCTGTAGAAGGGAATCTTTTTGTCCTTTTTTTTAAAGCCACTTGTAACACATCTTCTCTGCATGCCTCTCCCTCAGCCCGATCGGAGAAGTGTTCCGTGCACGCTTGAGGCAGTTCCCCTCTCTTGTGAACTGCTGTACCATTGACTGGTTCAATGAGTGGCCTGCTGAAGCCCTGCAGAGCGTTGCCTCCTCCTTCCTGAGTGAAATCCCACTTCTTGGTAGTGGTAATGAAGATATCAGCGGGATGGTAGGTGCCACACTTGGGAGTAATCTTTTCCCATCTGTTCAGTGTGCTGTGTCTCTGGATACACCAAGACAATGGATGCAGGGTGCACCTTCAAAAGTGTCCTACCCTGCAGCAGAAATGTGCCATGGCAGGATCATTCAAATACAGAGCTGTATAGCTTTTGTAGGCCTTGAAACGGGCTTGGCCATTTGTCACCCCTCTAGGGCACTAAAGCCCACACACAGACATGAGCTCTGCTGTAACTATATAGTTTGGTTCTTCATAAGCCCCTTTTGCTCTCTCTGGGCATCACATGGATTTGCCTTTCACATGTTCAGTGCTGAATAAGATTGCTTCTTTCCTTTCTCCTTGTAGATTCAAGTATGTGTAGCAATCCACCAGAGTGTGGCAAGGAAGTGCCAGTTGTTCCTAGCAGAACTGGGCAGACACAATTATATCACTCCCAAAAGCTACCTGGAGTTCCTCAGCATATTCAGTTCCCTCATTGGAAAGAAGCAACAGGAACTGAAGACGGCCAAGAACAGGATGCAAAGTGGCCTGGACAAGGTTTGTCCCTCACACCCAGTAAAGTTTTGAGGCCACCCTTTATGCACTCTGACCAATGTATTTATAGCTGCAGTGATGCAGTGAGATGTCTTACACATCCTGTGTAACAGGAAAAAACTCAGGCTAAAGCAAGTGAGGATTATGCCTTCTGCCAGGGCCAGTCTTTCTGAAAGTCTGAGTCTGTAACAGCTCAAAAAAAATAATGATCCACAGTCTTTGGCGACCACAGACCTCTGTGTAGCTCATCTCTCAGGAGGTTCCTTATTGACCTTCTAATTGAAAGCCCTGTAACAGAAACATTGTTCTGCTTCCTCGCTGCCACGAGCTTATGAAGTAATGCCTAGCATGTGCAGGCAGCAATAGGCACTACTGTTTATAAGCACACCGCAGTGTCAGATTGTTGCTTTTAGCAGGAATCAGGGCAAGACCTGTGCTTTGCACAGCCCAGTGCTCATCAGGCAGCACCCTCCAGGGCAGCACAGCCCTTTCCTAAGGGCTTTCCATTGCTGGCCCTGCTCTTAACTCTGCTTTGCTCCCACAGCTCCTGCGAACAGCAGAGGATGTAGCAAAGATGCAGGAGGAGCTGGAGTCCTCCCGCCCTCTCCTGGCACAGGCAGCCAAGGACACCGAGGCAACCATAGAACAGATAAAGGTACTGCTGCTGGGCAGCCCTGCACTTTCTAATTCTGACTACTCAGACTAGACTGGACACAGGCTGGAGGGGCCTGCCAGGGATTGTGCAAAATCCTGCTTGATCGGAGGTAAAAACGCCTCAGATTGGCACTACAGATATTTGTGCAGAGCTGCACTGACAGCAAAAATTGCCTCATACTGAGGTCCTGCTCTGCTGTGGGTGAGCACCAGTTCTTGCAGAAGTGATGGCTCCCATGCTCCTGTCTAAAACCACCATCCAGGGGTCAGCCAGCCAAACTCCCAGGTTCCATGGCCTTGCAAGCACAGTCTAGCAAAACTAACACAATCCTCAGGTGGCCTGAGCAGCTCTAAGCCAGACTGTTGTTGTTGAACAGGATCGTTCCTCCACATCCCATCCCCAGGGAGATGATCCAGCTGCAGCCTACCCCCTCATCACTGTGGGATGATCCCAGACCTCAGGGATCATCACACGGTCACTCATGCCATTTCAGAAGAGGGAGTTGTTCTGTGTTGACTGTCACAGCCTCTTCTCCTTGTGTTCCTCCCTGCCCATCTCCTACTGTGGGATGGCCACACTGGCCCAGAGTGAACAGGGACACTAACATCATACAGCTCTGCATTCAGAGGGGAAAGAGTCTGCAATCTCCTAAATTTCCACATAGCAGATAAGCAGATATGCCTCCTGGTAGTATTTTAACCCTTGAGGTAGGCAGAAGTAGCAGTTTTAGAAACAAACCCCTAAGCATATCTTCCTATTCTTCCACCTCCCTGCAAATTTGCACTCACACCCCTCCCACAATGCATCCTCTACTCATGCCAATAGGAAAAGGGCTAGAGCAGCTAATTCCTGTGAGACTAACATCATTCCAGGCACAGCCAGAGCTGGAGCTTGTGGATGGTTTATACAGGCTGACAAAAACCTTCTCCCACTATGATGCAGGAAGGGCATCCCCTGCAGCAATTAGGTCCCTGAGATCTGCTGGAAGAAGACACACAAGCTGCCAGGACAGCTGTGATCCTTTCCTAGCCAAGCCAAGCTCTGCCTCCAGCATGCTTCTGAGGTTGTCTATGGTGTTGCAGGTGGACACAGCTGTGGCTGAAGAGACAAGAAGTGCTGTGCAGGCTGAGGAGGCAAAGGCCAATGAGAAAGCTCAGAAAGCCCAAGCCATTGCAGATGATGCTCAGAAAGACCTGGATGAAGCCCTCCCAGCCCTGGATGCTGCTCTTGCCAGCCTAAAGAACCTCAACAGAAATGATGTTACAGAGGTAACTGTGTCAAGGGAGAGGGTGGCAAAGCTGGCTCTGGTCAAGGAAAGCCTCTCCCTTTGCAGCAATTCCCCTTCAACAGGCTTGCAACATCCTCATCCTTTTCCTCTATCCATCCCCCTGGAGTCACTCTGGGCAGCTGCCCATGCAGCTTGTCACCTTCCCTCCTTCAGATGCAAAATGAAGGGCAGAAAGGCAGTAAGGGGCTCCTGGGTGTTTCCAGCATGTCCTGGAGAGGCTGTGGAGAAGGGCTGGCCCCATGTGCCTGTCCGTGGGGGTAGGCAGCAGGGACCACCAAGCAGCCCCAAGTGCTGACTGTGCAGCACGGGGACAGAGCTGGCAGCACCCTGAACCTGCAGGCTCTTTGGAAAGGGACACACCACAGGCAGAGAGGAGGAAGCAGGCTGAATTCAAGGAATGCTGGGTTGAAATAGTGTAGTTAGAGAAAGAAGGGTGATTCTGAGCCTACAAGCATCACAGCCCATAGCCAAGAGATCACACTCAATAAGTAGATTTCACCACGCATGGACAGGCTTATTGATTGCTCTGCAGTTGTGAGTAACTGACCTTTTAATTCTCCCAAAAACATACAAAACCCCTTTCCCCAGAAAGGGGGAACAGTGTTGGTCCACTTGCCCCAGCATCCATCCTCTTATAGAGATGGCATGAGAGGTGTCTTGTCTGTCCAAGGCTTCCAATGCCACAAGATGCATCAATTTCTTACACATCATCTAAACCAGCCCCTGGAAACTCTGTGTTTAAGGAATAAATTCCCAGTTTCTTTTAAACCCAGCTGCCAGGTCATGACACAAGTAACCTGTCACTGGAGTAGAGACCACCAGAGTTCTCTCCCAGTCCAGAATTAAGGACCCAGCCCAACCAAGAGAGGACACCACTACTGTGGCAGGGAGCAATGATCCCTTTGACCTACTCCTTTCCCCTCAGGGGAGGAGAAGGATGCTGATGCCTGCTTCTCCAGCTCCCCCACCACCTCTCTCAGCCGATCCTCATTGCAGTAAAAATACACATAAAGGTTGCGCTCTGCCTGCAGGATGGGGTTTTCCAGAGCCCTGTGCTTCACCTCCAAGTCACCCAGGAAGTCTGTCAGCTTTTGGTGGAGGTCGTCCTGCATGACGATCAATTGCTGCATCAGCTTGGTGATCTCCTAAGGGACAGAGCCCAAACTCATGTAAACATAGAGAAATAAGGACATTTTCCTCAGACCTGTGGAACAGCTCAGCCCCTCAGAAACAAACTACCCACCCAGGTCTTGCCTCCAAATCCTCCCAGTCCAAGGAGCAGAGGTGGCTTACTGGGACACCTTGGCTAAGGCACCCCAATCTCGACACTGAACAACACATGTGAGACACAGTGAGAATCACCTTTGTCCCATAGCCAGCCACTGCCTCACCAGATGGTTTTTGGGCCAAGGCAAGGATCAGGCCAACCTGCTTTCCCTCTGTGGCTGAGAGGCAGCAAGGTCTGCCCCCTGCACCCAGGGAGGATGGCAGAGGGGAGCAGAGGGGAGCTTCCTTACCAGCGAGGAGAGCTGCAGCTGGTTGGAACTGTTGTACAGCTGGTGATAGAGCACTTCTATGGAGGACTCCAGGGCAGACACCTGGGGCATAGGAGCTTTCAGCTGGGCTTCCAGTGCCCTCTTGTCCTCAACCAGCTGGGAGCACTTGGCTGCCATGGCCTCGTAGCTGCGGAAGGGCTGCTTCTCCTGATCTTTCTCCATCAGCATGTCCCAGAGCCTGTGAGAGGGGACAGCCAGCCAGAGCTGTGAGTACAACACCAGTGCTGAGGAAGAACAGGGCTGCAAGGTTGTTGTGTGCTGTAGGACTGGATGGAAGCAGATGTGGGTCAGCAATGAGAAGACAGCCACACCTGATGAGCATCCCATGTCATGGAGCTCTGGGAAGAGCACCATGAAGGACCAGGCTGGCTCAAGAGCCAGTGTGTGATTTCTTTTCAGCTGACACCAGCACCAGCTACTCCAGAACTGTATGGGGAAGACTGAGAAGACTCAGTCAATGCATGGCACCTAGTCAGAGAAAGCTCTTGCTCTAAGCAGCTTGTGCTTTCTTGTGACCCAGCTCTCCTTCTCCATGGCTGAAGACTTGCCTCTACACTCTCTGCCTTAGCATTCTAGAAAAACTTCTGCTCTCTGTACTCATTCCACTCTCCAAGCCCAAACTTTGCTTCCTCAGTCCAAGCCAGACAGAAAGAAGCAGATCTGGGGAATTTCACACCACCATAGAGTCACAGTGGCTCAGCACTGGCAGAAGAGCACTGCTAGTTTTTCTGGGAGCTTGGGTCTGTGCCTGCCTTGGCCATTCCCATGCCACTGCCCCCACACCTAGTTTGTTCTTCATACTCAGACCCGTCAGGCCCTTACCGTATAGCAGTGAGGTCCTTTGGGTCTATCCATTTGCGTGGATGACCCATCTGAGAGGTCCTGGCATCTCTGAAGTAGTTCTGCTGCTCCTGCAGCCTGGTCTGGGATTTCCTCATGATGGTTTCAGTCTTTTTCAGCCAAGCAGCCTTCTGTTCCAGCTCCTTTCTCTCCCGTTTCAGCTGGAGCTCCAGCAGATCCAGGCGGCTGTGCTGGCTCAACAGCCAGGCAGCCGCCACCTCCTGCCTCCTGGCAGCGTTCTGGAGGCGGGCAGCCTCCCGGCTGAGGCGCTTGTGCAGGATGGGCAGGCGAAAGTGGCGGCGGGCCTCTGCCTTCAGCAGGGGCAGCAGCTGCTGTGTCAGGGTCTGCGTGATGTCGAAGCGCAGGGCGTGCAGCTGCCTCTGGAGCTCGGCAGCCTGGCTCCGGAGCTCGGCCTCGACTGCCTGCTGCACACGGGGACACAAGACAGGCTGGTGACACTGCGCTGCCTGGCTCTGCCACCCCCTCCCAGCTTGTCAGCTGTGCTCCAGCGGTCAGCAGGAGGGACTGCCTGTGCCACAGGCAGACCCTGCCACAAAGGATGGTGGAGGAATTGGGGAACTGGCCCTACCTGGTTATCCTCAAGAGCTTCCAGAGTCCTTTGGGCCCACTCCAGTGCAGCACGGGCACCTTCTACTTTTGCTGCCGTGACTATAACCTCCCTCTGGGCACAGATATATGCCGTCTCTATTTGGCCCAGCTCCTTCCAGAAGCTGTCTTGGTTCTCCAGTAGCTCATCTTCATCAGTCCCAAGGCTTTTTAGTTTTGATATTTCTTTGGTGTCCATTCCCTCTGTGAAATCCTGGCTACCATCTCTCTCCTCCTCACTCTCCATGCTCAACACATCTCTCTCATTCCCCACATCCTCTAGCAGCTCTGCCTTTGAGCCTTGGACCAATATTCCCCAGCTTGCTGGTGCCACCCTCCACAGTGTCTTTGTGCGTTCTTGATAAGGAGCTCCTCTTCTTTCTTGTGGCGTTTCACAGTATGAGTCCATCTGTGTCCCAGCCTCCAGCTCTTCCTTCAGGCTTCGCTCTCCCTGTGCACTTGCTTCCCAAGCATCTGGAGCCTGGACACTCTCTGGTAGAACCTGCTGGATGAACCTCTCAAATGCATGGATGGCCTGTTGTTCTTGCTCCAGGTAAGGGCCAAGATCCATTTGGCACAGCAGTGTTGGCCGCTGGTCCATCCCCATGTTCCCCTGACACTCTGACACCTGCTTTGCAGCCTGGCTAACCTGGCTCAAGACAGCTCTGGTTTTGAAGATCTTTTTTTTCAGGTCCATATGAGCCATCCTCAAGTCCTGCTTTGCCAGATTCTCTTCCTCCTCCAAATACTTCTGCTCCTGCTGCAGCTTGTCTGTCCAGACCAGCAGCTTCCTGTACCTCCAGAGCTGACGGTCACGATAATCCTTCAGCTCCTGAAGCTCCTGCTGCAAGGCCTCTTGAGAGGGCCCCTCATCTACTATCATGCTCGGGAGCTGCGTGACCTGGCAGCACATCCGCAGGGCCTCCTCCAGGGCATCTCCTTCCAAGATGGGTTTGCCTGCAGCCAACAGGGCCTCATAGGCCTCCACCTCAGCTGGGCTCAGTACATTCTCCTCACCCACCATGCTGCAGAACCACTCAAGGAATTGCTTTGTCTCAGGGCAGTCAAAGAGCCACTCAAAGTCCTTCTCACAGAGGGTGTCTGCATGGGGGTAGATCAGCCTCAGCGTTGCCATAAAGTCCGCTGCTCTGTTGACAGTGTCCAGCGGGAAGGCCTGGGAATGTCTCCAGCTGAACATGGCAAGGATGGTCAGCACTAGAAGGGATAAAGCAGGAGTCATCCTCAGAGGTCCTGACACCACAGTCATCTCAAGGGTGTTGCAGCAGCACTCCACAAGCGCTGAAGACCAGCTCATGGGGTGTGGCATTGCTGTGGTGGGGTACAAGACAAACGAGAGCCCATAGAACAAGGGGTAAGGCCTGCCTGTGCCCCATTTCCATACAGCCTTCTCCCTGGGGCCATACAGATTTAGCTCCTTTGCAAAGATATATTCAGCCCATAGGGACACACCTATCAGGGTATCAGAGCAGGCTCTTTCAGCCTACATTTAGTTTGCTCCATGCCCTTTCTGCTCACCAGCTTTCCCTTCAAATGCCTCTGTCCTTCCTGCCTGTGTATTGCATTCTCCAAGTGTCCTACCTCTGGTCCCAGTCTCTGCTGGCCCAGCTGAGGAAGGGATGAGCACCCCATCTCCCAGAGAATCAAGTTAACCCACTGTTTCCATTTGGGTTTTGCAGGTACGAGCCCTACAGCGGCCTCCCCCTGGTGTGAAGATTGTGATTGAAGCTGTCTGCATTATGCATGGAAAAAAGCCAAAAAAAGTGGCAGGAGAAAAGATAGGCACCAAAGTGGATGATTACTGGGAACCAGGCAGGGCCCTTCTCCAGGACCCAGTGCAGTTCCTGAACAGCCTGTATGATTATGATAAGGTAAGCAGTGGCAGAATGAGGCTGTGAGTGGGATCAGGTAGTGCCTCACAGACAACCTTCTCACAGCAGTAACAAACTGAGCTCCTTGTGGGCAACACCCTTCAGCAACGCTGAGGATGAGGGGTGTATTTGGCCTGCAAGCCCTCATGTCAGTTGGGTGCACTTCATTGCCTTGGGCAATGGGACCCAGATGACTTGTGTGTCGCCTTCACGTTCTGTCTCCCTGCTCTTTTGTGTGGAGGAGCTGTATAGAAGTGGTATGAGAAGGGATTTACCCAATCCCACAGCTGTGGCTCCCAGACCTCAGCATGTAGCAATTTGATTCCTCTTGCTCCAACGTGATGCCTTTACCACCCTCTCAGGTCCTGGAATGCTGCTGCCTCTGGGGGAGCCCTTAGGAGATGAGGGATGAACATGCTAGAGATCTGACTGAGGAAAGTCTCTTTCTCTCCCACCATTCTTTGCAGGACAATATTTCAGACAGTGTGATCAAGGCCATCCAACCCTACATTGACAATGAGGAGTTTCAGCCAGCTGCCATCGCCAAGGTCTCCAAAGCCTGTACCTCCATCTGCCAGTGGGTGCGTGCCATGCACAAGTACCACTTTGTGGCCAAGGTCGTGGAGCCCAAGCGGGTAAGAGACTGTGCAACCCAGTTGCTTTTGGTGTTCAGGAACACGGTGCCAGCAGCTGCCTTCTGCAGGAGATGCTGGGAATCACCACCTTCTGCAGGTCAGGACGTAACGTCTTTGTCATCCAGGGATTGGATTGGCTGAGATATCAGTATCTAGCACTTATCAGCAAGTGCTTTTATGGAAAAACCAACTCTTGCTCCAAGGTCTCTGGCTTTTGGGGAAGAGCCTGACCACATGCCCAACATACCCACTGTTTCCTTGTGCATCTCCCCAGCAAGCCTTGCGGGAGGCAGAGGAGGACCTGCGTGCCACTCAGGCGGTCCTTGATGAAGCCAAGCAACGCCTGAAGGAGGTTGAAGATGGCATTGCCACGCTGCAAGCCAAGTATGAGGCCTGCAAAGCCAATAAGGAGGAGTTGGAGATGAAGTGTGAGCAGTGTCTGCAGCGACTGGCCCGTGCTGATGTGGTAAGAGACAGAGCTGGGTTCTGCCTGCTTGTATGAGGCAGCTCAATTTCAGACCATGCAGCACAGTGGTGAAAATATCCATGACAATCCTAGGCTGAAGCTTCCTGGCCTGATCTCAGCAGCTCAACAGGACTGGAAAGCTAAGCTAACCAAGCACTCATGTGAAAAGCTGCTGTCCTCCTGTGCACAGCTTCCTCAGCTAGCAGTAGGTCTCCAGGACAGCTGAGAGCAGCTCAGTAATCCCAGGACTGAGTGCTCAAAGCCAAACACAGAATTCAGAATATGTCAGGGGCCACCCCAGCCTCTGGTCACCAAAGTCACCTGCAGTGTTACCCAAGAGAGCAGCAGGTTCAGGACACAAAGTTAGACCACACAGCAGCTCTCACATGTGCAACTTATCCCACAGCTCATCAACAGCTTGGCTGATGAGAAGGTGCGCTGGCAGGACACCGTGGAGAGCCTGGATGATAAGATCAACAACAGCTCTGGGGACGTGCTGGTTGCAGCTGGCTTTGTAGCCTACCTGGGCCCTTTCACAGTAAGTGTGCAGTGCTCAGCACTCAGCTTGCAGCTCTGCTGTTCTGGCCATGGAGAAAGGAATAGGACAAAAGGGTGCGAGATCCTTCCAGGATCTCTCTCCACTTGTGCCAGAGGCTGCACAGGGCCCACTTGAATGGGAACAGAAGGGTTTAGATACTCACAACAGACCAACTGCAACTTAGAGAAAGGCTATGATGTTTTTTCTCCTGGCAGGGAGACTACCGTGCAGCACTGTCCGAGGAGTGGATGAAGGAGCTGGCCAAAAACTACATTCCTCACAGCTGGGATGCAAGCCTCATCAACACCCTTGGAGACCCCGTGGAAATCCGCTCCTGGCAGGTAAATTGCAAAAAAAACCCCAAACCAAACAATATTTGAGGAAGAAGGGACCTCAGGTAAAGACTGAAACACTCAGCTCACCACTTATTAGGATCACCTGCACCAAAGGACAGGCCCCCAAACCAAGCAGATGGATAATGACCAAGCACTGCACACTGCAGAGCTGGAATTACTGCCAGGCTTGGGCAGCAGCAATGAAGGCATCAGCCTTGACCTGTAAGGCTTGTCCTTTACAAATCCCAGGCCTAGAGCCAAGCTCTGGCCACAGCCTGCCCAAGCATGACCCCACAGCACAGTTCCATCCCAGAGCTCAGCTGCTGGCCGGGGTACCTTCACCACCATCCCCTGTCTACCCACAGGGAGCACTCAGGGGCCAGGGCAGCAAGGGCTTCTCTCTGGTCGCCTATGTGTGCTACCAAGTGCCCCAACAACTTTTTCTACCCTGTTAGATTGCTGGTTTACCCAACGATGCCCTGTCTGTGGAGAATGGGGTAATAACCCAATTCTCCCTGCGCTGGACTCACTACATAGACCCACAAGGACAAGCAAACAAGTGGATCAAGAACCTGGTAAGAGCTGTGAGGAGGAAAGCCAGGTCTGCCAGGATAGTGGTAACAGCTTTCTGTCAGGAGCTGTGCAGAGCAACCCCAGGCTTTGGGCTTTAGAGCTGCAAAACCCCACACTGTGCCACCCCAACCTAACCAGCACCAGACCACATCCACATCCATCCCAGTGGGTTTCCCTTCTTGGGGAAAGCAGCACAGGGCAGGAGGAGCCCTCACAGAAGCAAATATCCAATTCCCACTCTGGCTCTCCACTAACATTCTGGGAGTCTTCACCTCACAAAACAACACCACCATCTCCCATAATGGTTTTCAGGTTTCTAGGACAGGGAGGGATCAGGGTGGTACTACCTGACTGTTGAGCACAGACCCTGCTGCCAAAGAGCCAGCAACACTGACCACCATATCTTCTCTAGAGACACACTTGACTGCCCTTTTGAAGGATCAGGCAGGAGGCTGAGGCAGCTGCTCCTGTTTTGCTCCCTGAGGGCTTTTCCCACCCACCTGCTCTCACTTTGCAAGCTGCACCCTGAGTTAGCAGTGTGGGGCTCCAGAGGCGTATGGCTCTGTGAAGGACATTCTCCCTATTTCCCCACTTTTCTGCTGCCTCATTGAGCTGTCTCTAATACCTGCTGATGGGGGATAAACTTGCCAAAATAGCCAAAGTCTAGCTGAGCAAGAAAAGATATTTTTTCCAGTGG
Organism: Lanius collurio; assembly: GCA_020086605.1. Lineage (NCBI taxonomy): Eukaryota > Metazoa > Chordata > Aves > Passeriformes > Laniidae > Lanius > Lanius collurio. Next base: position 3,596,957 of record JACBWW010000009.1, read on the forward strand.
CCCAGGGAGCTAAATCAGTCCAGTGGGAGGTGTACTGTGCACCAGAGCTGGGTATGAAGGTGGCAGGACACAACACAAACCATGTCCTCCCCTGCTGCCTTTCAGGAGAGGGAGAACAGCCTGGAGGTGGCCAAGCTGAGTGACCGGGACTTCCTCTCCACTCTGGAAAACACCATTAGCTTTGGGAAGCCCTTCCTGCTGGAGAATGTCGGCGAGGAGCTGGATCCAGTCCTTGAGCCTGTCCTGCTGAAAGAGGTCCTTTGTCTTACCTTGGCAAGGAGGGCAGTGGCTAGCTGGCTGAGCTGTAAGGGGCTATCTGGCCAGGGTGCCATGGGGTGTGGTGTGTTCATAGGTCTCCATGGGTGTGGGCAGGCAGAGCTCACATGGATGAGTGAGTCCTGTGCCTTGGACAGGGCTCCAGCACATTGACAGCCTCCTGCACACAGTGGTCTTCTGCCAGCAGGCATCTTTGCCTGGGAGGCAGGGCCATAAAATACAACTGCTGTCTACAGGTTCAGGCCTTCAGTTCTGCAGGGAAGCTTGGAGCTCCTCTGTCCTGAGAGCCTTCAGAGCCCAGGGCACAGCAGGTTGCCTTCTCTCACAAGAGGTAGCCATCCCAATCTTCCTGTATTTGTCCTTCTCTGGTACAGACCTTCAAACAGCAAGGCAACACCGTGCTGAAGCTGGGAGATACAGTGATCCCCTACCACGATGATTTCAAGATGTACATCACCACCAAGCTGCCCAACCCTCACTACAGCCCTGAGGTCTCCACAAAGCTCACCCTCATCAACTTCACCCTCTCACCCAGGTACCTGCTTTTACCCCATTAGTTGCCCATGCTGCTCAGCCTCATTCCTTGCAGTCCTCAGATCCTCGGGCCTGTTGCCCCCTCGCCTGCCAACCTCACTTCCATGGCTTTTGTTGTAGTGGCTTGGAAGACCAACTGTTGGGAGAAGTGGTGGCTGCGGAGCGGCCTGACTTAGAAGAAGATAGAAACCAGCTAATTATTAGCAATGCCCAGATGCATCAGGAACTAAAGGACATAGAAGACCAGATCTTGTATAGGCTCAGCACTTCTGAAGGAAACCCTGTGGATGACTTGGAGCTCATCAAAGTGTTGGAGGCATCCAAGCTGAAGGCAGGAGAGATCCAGGTCAGAGGTGAAAGGTGCTCTCCCCCTGCAGCTGTGCATCCCCTGCCAGCACCCCACTAACTGGCACATCACTTCTGTCTTCCAGGCCAAGGTCGCGGTGGCAGAGCAGACAGAGAAGGACATCAACATCACCCGTATGCAGTACGTGCCTGTGGCTGTCCGCTCACAGATCCTCTACTTCTGTGTCTCAGACCTGTCCAATGTGGACCCCATGTACCAGTATTCACTCGAGTGGTTCCTCAACATCTTCCTCTTGGGGATCCGTAACTCCGAGAAAGCAGGTGCCTTCCCAGAACAGTCCCCTCCTATCTTCTCCCTCACCCCACATCTGTACCAAGTCTGTGTGTGAGAGCAGCATCTGTCCTTCCTGGGTGGGATGTGGGTGTGCCTCTGTGACCAGAACCCAGAGCTGACATGGAGAGCACCCTCCACATCTCCCGTGGCACCCACCACCCTTGTCTGGTTATTGCCTTTTTTTCAGAGGTGCTGACAGAGCGGGTGGAGAACATCAACAACTACATCACCTTCAGTCTCTACTGCAACGTGTGCCGCAGCCTCTTCGAGAAGCACAAGCTCATGTTTGCCTTCCTGGTCAGCGCCCGGATTCTGATGAACGAGGGGCAGATCGATATGGTGAGCAGGTCACCTTAGTCCTTGAAGGGATCCCATCGGGGCAGCTCAAACACAGCCTGTTCAGCCCCTAGAACTGTGTGCTGGGTGGAAAAGGAGCCTTGTTCCCTGGGGTTAGGGACAGGCTTGGCAGCCTGCTGGGCAATCACAGAGCCTCTGTCTTTATTCAGCTTTCAAACTGTTCTCTGTGTCTATATGCAGAGCTGCCTAGCCTGAATCACCTGCAGCTTTTGCCAGCTTGCTGCCAGACTGCTGCAAATGTTAATGAGTTCAGAGGGAGCAGGCAAGGGTTAGCAAAGAGTGGCAGCTGAGCAGTCACTATGTTGTTCTCACCAGACCCTCCAGCTCACTTACTCCTTGACACACACACCTGGCAGGAGAGCAGCCAGAAAAATATTATGGGATTTTAATTGGATATGGCACCACATGCCTTGGGCTCAGGTGGGTAGGCTGTTTTCCGTGACCAAATCTTGTCCTGTTCCCAGGAGGAGTGGCGGTACCTGCTGTCAGGAGGGGCCATAAAGGAGATGAAGGACAACCCAGCTCCAGCCTGGCTGAACGAGAGAGCGTGGGGAGACATCCTGGCCCTGAGCAGCCTGAAGAATTTCTCTGACTTTGACAATGATTTTGCAGCCAACCTTGAAGGGTTCAGGGCCATTTTTGACAGCCATAAGCCTCACAGGCAAGTGTCTTCTGCTTTGTAAGCTTAGCTCTACTGCACATGATATACCTGGGAGAGCGAGAGGAGTTGATAAAGCCACAGTGCCAGCTCTGCTCCCGGTGCTGTGCCACGCAAGTGGAAGGATGAGGCACTGCCTTGTGTCCTCAGGGGTGACCATTGCTTGCCCAAGACAGAGCCACACAATGCCTTATCCCAACAGTATTTGCTGCTTCCCCAGTGGAAGCAGTTCTGGCTTGCTTGCTGGTGGTTTCAGAGCTACAGACAACAACTTCAGCCAAGGGACTGGAAGGTCCTTGTCCCTTATGAAGCCCCAATGGCTGCCTGCAGGCAACTTGGGTACTTCTTGTGGAGTGCAGGATCTGGCACATCCCCCCAAAATGCACCTAATTGCTTTGCAGAGAGCCTCTTCCTGGGAAGTGGGAAGATGAGCTTGATGCCTTCCAGAAGCTGCTGGTTCTGCGGTGTCTGCGTGGAGACAAGATCACCAACGCCATGCAGGACTTCATCGTGCTGAACCTGGATCAGCGCTTCATCGAGCCGCAGGTAACCAGCCAAGAGCAGGTGCTGGTAACAGGAGCGGAGCAGGAGGCCTCAAGCTTGTGATAAATGGGCCACCAATTGCAGTGAGGGTGCTGGTGCCCTTTTGCAGCCACAGTGTTCCTCCTACAGCAGGGGAAATACCTATACCTTAGATGAGGGATAGCTGTTCTGATGTCCACCATTTAAACCACACTGGGAGGGGCAGATACTGCAGGTGTACAAGGGAAGAGTTCAAATGACAAATGCCCTGACCCTGATGCAGCCAGAGGAGAGCTGTATGAGGTCCTCACTGAACATGTTCCTTGCCTTGGCACCCGAGAGGATGCTGGCACCTTGGAGGGGACCTGGAGGTCAGGAAGGCTGAGGAGGTGCTGTATGGTTCCACTACGGCCTCTGCACTCTGACCAACTCTCTATTGCAGACCACTGACCTCTCAGTCGTGTTTAAGGAGTCCACTGCTACCACCCCTCTGGTGTTCGTGCTGTCCCCAGGCACTGACCCCGCTGCCGACCTCTACAAGTTCGCTGAAGAAATGAAGTTCACACAAAAGCTCACTGCCATTTCTCTGGGCCAAGGACAGGTAAGCTGTCAGTGCATACCTGGAACAGCAGTGTCCTGGCACCCATATCAATCTCACCAAGCTCCAAGTAGGTCAAATACTTGCAGCACTGTGGAAACAGTCCTCGTGTCCCAGGACTCTTACTCAACAACCTTCTGCTTCTGCCCACTCTCCTACTACAGTGCCCTCTGACTTCCTGAATCCATCTGCAGTTCTTCCATTCCCTCCACCCTTCCTCATAAGCTTGTAAAAGCTGTAAAAAACCTTGGCTCTGCCATCAAACAGCAAAGATCCAGCTGAGTCATAGGGGCAAAGTCAGGCCATAGCTCTGGACAGTGGTGCTTCCGCCCAGCTCCAGGGAGCTGCCTCCCCAGTCCAGCTCAGCAGGACACAGTGTGTCATGGGACAGGGTCTCTGAGCTCTCTCTCTTTGCCACAGGGCCCTCGTGCTGAAGCCATGTTGCACAGTGCCATGGAGCAGGGCAACTGGGTCTTCTTCCAGAACTGCCACCTGGCCCCCAGCTGGATGCCCTCACTGGAGAGACTCATTGAGGGCATTGACCCCAGCAAGGTGAGATGGGTTACTGAGCAGGTGCCTATTCTGGGGATAACAGGCAGGAGGCTGGAGCCTGGGGGGAGCCCAGCTCTAGTTCAGTCCCATCCATAGGTTCCTCATCGAACAGAGGGTCAGTGCAGGAGCAGCTGCAGGGGCTGTGCCAGCACCCTCTGAGCTCTTGCACCTTCTGGACTTCAGGTGCATCCAGACTTTCGCCTCTGGCTCACCAGTCTACCAAGCAACCACTTCCCTGTGTCCATTCTCCAGAATGGCTCCAAGATGACCATCGAGCCCCCCCGTGGGGTCAAGGCCAACCTGCTCAAGTCCTACATTAGTTTCAGTGATGATTTCTTGAATTCTTGCTCCAAGGTAAGACCCAGATTGTGCTTTGGTTTGCTGTCCCCATTCTGTGCCTGCTCCACTGTATGCTTTCCACCTGGATGTTGCTCCTTTCCAGGCATAGATCTTCTTCCTCATTAGAGAATCCATGTGCTAGAGAAGGAGGTATTTCTCATAAACTCATACCTGTGAAGAGCCATTTGGAAGTTCTACTTTGAGAAACAGAAGCAACACTATTTTAGAGGCCTGGCATGAGGCACTTGCTTCAGCTCCCTTTCAGCCAGGAGTGAGCCATGGCCTTCCCCAGCACAGCAGCCTGACTGAGGTTTCTCCCTCTCCAAGCTCCAGCTGGCACTCCTGAATTGGCACAATTGCTCTGCCAGGTCCCAGCAGAACCTGACTCCCTCCAAGGGTGCCTCCTCCCAAGCTGAGCAACTCCTCTCCTTGCTCTCCACAGGTTGCAGAGTTTAAATCCTTGTTGCTGTCACTTTGCTTCTTCCATGGGAACATGCTGGAGAGGAGAAAGTTTGGGCCTCTGGGGTTCAACATCCCCTATGAGTTCACAGACGGAGACCTCCGCATCTGCATCAGTCAGCTGCAGATGTTCTTGAACGAATACACAGAAATTCCCTACAAGGTGAGAGCTGCCCCTCCTGTGAGGGAACAGGCTCACAATGCAGACATGGATCAGAACCACAGTGGGTCTCTTGCAGGTTCTGAAATACACAGCTGGGGAGATCAACTACGGCGGCCGTGTCACTGACGACTGGGACCGGCGCTGCATCATGAGCATTTTGGAAGATTTCTACAAACCTGAGGTTTTAAGTCCTGACTTTTCCTATTCTGAATCAGGTATCTACAAGCAGATCAGTACCGCTTCTGACCTCAATGTAAGTACTCAAGTCACAAATTTCAGCTCACAGATCCAGGGGGATTGTCACAGTGCAAAGGGGATCTCTCCTCCCTGAAAGCATTTTCAGGTCCCTGGAGGAATACAAGTTTGTAAGCAGCTGGGGATCTCCAGCTGCTCTTGCCCTCACAATCTGTATGGATTCCTCTCCAGGGCTACCTCCAATATGTCAAGGGCCTGCCTCTCAATGACAGCCCAGAGCTGTTCGGTTTACATGACAATGCCGACATCACCTTCGCTCAGAACGAGACCTTTGCTCTGCTGGGGGCCATTTCCCTGCTGCAGCCCAAGACCATCACACAGGGAGGCCGCAGCAGGGAAGAGGTGGGTGCCCCAGTCCTGGCTGTGCTCTGGCAGCCAGTGCCCCGTGTGAGCAGTGACCGCAAGCACTGGCTCTGAGCAGGTGCCACCCTGCCTGCTGGGTGCCAGCGAGGGCACTGCCATCCCAGCCATGGCTCTTCTCCTTCTTGGCAGCCATGGGGCTGGATTAGAAGGATGCTGCCACTTGCTGCCTTCCTTCCAGATTGTGGAGGAGACCTCCAATGACATCCTGGCAAAGCTGCCTGACCCCATGAACCTGCAGGAGGTGATCCAAAAATACCCACTGCTCTATGAAGAATCCATGAACACAGTGCTGGTGCAGGAGGTGATCAGGTAAAACTCCTGTGGGATCACATCCTGGGAACAGCAGAGAGGTGCCACGCACATTTGGGGAACCAGAAGCAGTGGGTTGGCAGTCACACTAACAGCTGTTTTGTCCCAGCCAGAACCTTTGGCTGATCCTGTCTCCATCTACTACAGTCAGCAATTTAGGGCTGGAGAAGCAGCTGTGAGACCCTGTTGACAAGGATTGGGGCTGGGAGTTACATGGAGGAGCTTCACTTGTGTATAAGATCCACACCCTCTCTGGGCAGGCAATGGGCAATAAACCACTGCACCAAGTCACTCTGCTCCCTCTGCCCTTTCTCTGTAGATACAACAAGCTCCTGGAGGAGGTTGCTCAAAGTCTGAAGGATTTGCTGAAAGCTCTCAAGGGTCTGGTTGTGATGTCCTCTAGGCTTGAGCTGATGGCCACCAGTTTGTACAACAACAGTGTTCCTGAAATATGGAATGCCAAGGTACATGCCCCACCCAGCCCAGCTGCCTGCCAGAGCTCACCCAAACCAGGGGAATGGCTCATCAACTGCTGCTGGACTGGGCTGTCTCATGTGGAGCTGGCTCTTGGTCCCCCGGCATGGAGATGTCTCCTGCCTAGTGCAGCTCCCAGTTGTTCCCAGCCCCTGGACTCTGGGCAGCTCTCAGCCACTGAGGCACAAGGTTTGGGCTGTCCTTGGCTGCATTCAGCACCTCCCTCTGTGGGTGCCCCACAGGCCTATCCGTCGCTGAAGCCATTGGCATCGTGGGTGAACGACCTGGTGCAGAGGATTGAATTCCTGCAGAACTGGATCAGCCATGGGATCCCCTCCGTGTTCTGGATCAGTGGATTCTTCTTCCCTCAGGCCTTCCTCACTGGGACACTGCAGAACTTTGCCAGGAAGTCTGTCATCTCCATCGACACCATCTCGTTTAACTTCAAGGTAAGTAAATCAGGTAGAGGCTCTGAATTTATTTGGAATCTCCTGCTAGAAGAGGGCCACAAAGGCCCTGATCGGCCCAAGAGGTGAAGGCACCAGGCTACACAGCAGCCCCTGGCCCCATCATCCTCTTTGTGCTGGGATACACTCACCCACCCACACTTCAGACACCTCCCCAAGGCTGGCAAGTGCTTCTGCTGCCAGACCTGCTCACATCCTCCTGCACCAGCTCTGTCACAGGCTGCCCAATATGATGTGAGCTGCCAAAAAATGCAGTCCAGCCCCTCTGAGAGCTGGGGCAGGCTCTCTTTTGGCAGTGCTGGTTTAACTAAGAGCTGTTTAAGAGGCTTTTGGGGGCTGAGATGCCAGAGACAGGCCTTGAGCGAGGCCTTGACCTACGCCCCCTTCCCTGGGCAGGTCATGAAGGAGTCGGTGAAGGAGCTGACACACCAGCCCGACGTGGGCTGCTACATCCATGGCTTGTTCCTGGAGGGCGCCCGCTGGGATGCGGCTGCGGGGCAGCTGGCGGAGTCACGCCCCAAGGAGCTCTACACAGAGATGGCTGTCATCTGGCTAGTGCCTGTCCCCAACCGCAAGCCTCCAGAATCCGGCTCCTACCTGTGTCCCATCTATAAGACTCTCACTCGAGCAGGTAGGTGCCCTAAAGGCAGATTTCCAGCACAGGAGTTGCAGGAGCAGCTAGGAGGGGCAGCCCGGGAGAGGCAGTAGGAAGTTCCTCCTGCCATACATGGGCACAGAGCAAGGTGCTGCTGGCAGCAGCCAGCCAGGGAGAAAAGATTTCTCCTGCTGTGGTTGAGGAGATGGAGCAGGCAGGCACCCTGGCTCTGTAGCAGTGCCCCTCAAGCCCACAAGCCTGCTTCCCACAGCCCTGCTCAGCCTGTCACCTGGATTAGGGTAGGAACAAGGGCTCATGGATGGGATCACTTGTCTGGGACTCCCCGGTCAGTGTGCAGCAGCACCACGCTCTTGCCCTTGCTTCCCCCATTACAGGCACGTTGTCAACAACGGGCCACTCCACCAATTATGTGATTGCTGTGGAGATCCCTACGGACAAGCCAGAGAAGCACTGGATCAAACGTGGCACGGCCTTGATTTGTGCCCTGGACTTTTAGCCAGGAAGCAGAGCCAGGCAGCCCTGGAACCCACTGCAGCTGAGGGCCTGAGCCAGGCTGCTGCCCCCCTCTCCTCCTGTTGAGGTGAGTCCTGCCCTTCTCCTGTTGAGGTGTCAATAAATTGAGTCTGGTGGTGTTGTATCCCCCACAATTATTTCAAATCTCTATACCACAGAAGAGCTGCCAGCAGGGATAACATGGCCCAGAGCTGGCACATGGTGCTCCCAGCCCCCCACCCCCTTCCCTCACACACCTCTTCCCTGGCTGGCCATTACAGGATAACTTTATTCCTTCAGACAAATCCATTATTTACAGCACTTGATATTAGACACAGCAAGAGACAGAAGGATTTTCTTTCCTTCAACAAATACCAAAAAAACTGTTTCATTCCATAGTCAAGATCTGTACACATATTGAAAAACTTCAGTCCTCTCCTGTGGCAGCTCTGCCCCAGGACATCTGTGGAGAGCAGTGCTCACCTCTTGATCCCTCAGATTTCTGCCATGCTCCTGGGGGCTGGCAGGAGGCAGTGGGCAAGAGGCAGCCAGGCTGCACCAGCAACCACGGGTTAGCAGTGAGCTTGGGGAGCTCCCTCCACTGCTGCCCCCATCACATCTCCACTGTTGCAGCAACCAGCCACCTCTTCCCCTGGCAAGAGGCTGCACCAAGCCACATCCAGTATCTGCCCTCATGCCATGCCCAGCACCACCAAGGACCCCGTATGGACCTCGCCTGTTCATAATTCACAAGGTTTCTCTGAGGACTGGGCCTGGTGCAATGCTGTGTGACCCACAGGCACTGCCAGGGCCACAGACTTGGTCCTGAGCAGGGCAGCCAGGGCAGCAAGAGGTACAGGCCACCCCCAGCACCACCATAGAGGGCTGGGCACAAGGCCCAGCTCCACAGATAAGTCCCCCCACCCTCATCCAGCAACAGAGCTGCCATGGCCCACTGGGGAACCAAGCTACACTTGGGAAGGTGTTGCTATGCCCAGGAGCTCGGCCAGCACTGGGCACTGGGCGGGTGCAGAAGCGGCTCTGTCCTGGAGCCACCTTCCTCAGAATGGCCAAAGCCTGGGTTAGGACCAAAAATTAGTTTGGGGAAGGGAGAAAGATAGAAAACAGAGACATGAACATCCCAGGGAAGCACAAAGCTGAAGGCCCAGACATAGGAGGACACAAGCCACAGCCAGCTGCGGCCAGCACAGCCTCACATGGGCATTGCCAGCGTTCCCACAATGCTAGACCCATCCCCAGCTGGGTGGGCTCTTTCCCTCCTGTCACAGTCCTCAGCCAGGGCGCTGAGACAGAGGCCACAGCATCTGGGTGCTGCCATGGCATGGTCAGGCAGCTGAGCACTCCAGACTCCCTTCTGCTGCAGGGACTCCTCCAGGCAGGTTCTTGCCTTTCACAGCTTAGGTGCAGAGAAAAACCCAACTTTTCCCTTTGTCCCCAGGCTCCACCTGGGCTGACAGCTTATCACTGTGGTCCCTCTTCCTTGGGCAAAGGGTAACATATATGCAAGTGCCAGTGCCCAAAGCCACAAAGCCCAGCTGCTGTTTCTCAGTCTTGATTCCCTGGCTACTGGCGCTTGGCTTTGTAGGGGCGGGAGCGTTTCCGGCGGTCCGGCTTCCTCTGCTTGTGCAGGCGGCCAATGCTGACTCCCTGCCGCCGGCGCACGGAGATGTTCTGCTCCACAAGACTGGCCAGCATGCCTGCAGGGAGAGCACACACACGGGCCTGGAGTGCTGGGATTACCCATGCCAGAGGGCAGCCCTGCCTCTCTCACTCAAAAGCCATCAGTGGGCACCTCCTGGGACTATAAAAGCAGAGATCTGTGGCTCCCCAGACTGAGCGTCACGCTGGGCCCCAGGCCTGGCATAAACAGAGAGTCAGGCAGGGTGAGCTTCCCGGGCTCCCAGCTGCTGCTCCATCATGCTGAGTGCAGCTCCCCCAGCTGAACCCAGACCCTCTGCCCCATGAGCACAGCTTACCTTCCTGGGCCAGCATGGATATGAAGGTACAGATGAACTCATCGTAGTTGTGGGTTCTCCTCTGGTCATCAATCTACAAAGAGACAAATCCACAAATAATCCACAAGCAAGGGGCAGGGAGAAGGGAGAGTTCAAGGTTAACAGGGGACAAAGAACTGGCATGCCTGGCCCAGCCCACAGACTAAGGAGACTGAAGCAGGAAGGGACCCACTTCCCAGCCTATTCTGGGCCAGGGCACAACTGGGACTGTCTCCATCCCAGTTCGGATGCTGGATATTCCACAAAGGGCAGCTGGGGAGATGTGAGGATGGGCAGGGGAAGCATCTCTACAGACTCTCCCCTGCCTCCTATCAGTGCTGATGTTCATCCCAGCACTGTATCACCCTCCCCCAGGCTGTCAGTGCTTCCCGGGGCTGTGGTCTGCCCTGGTGAGAGCTCTGTCCTGCTGAGCTGTTTGGAAACAGGGAAGGGACTCTGAATTCTCCTCATCACAATTTTCAGCTGAACCACTCTCCCTCATCTGTGCATAAAACCACCCCAGAAAAAAGCCTTTGGGCAGCTAAATCACCAATGCAAACAAGCCACCAACACACCTTGAATTTCTTCCTCTTCTCTACCTCCTCCTTCAGGCAGGCCTCGTAGTTTGCAATCTCTGCTTCCACACACTTGAGCAGCGCCAGCAGCTCCTACCAGGATCAAGCAGACCAAACATGAGCACAGACTCAACCACAGCCCAGGAGCCAGCAGGGTGAGCTGGCAGGTGTTCCTCTCTGTGCTAAGAAAGGGAGGATTCAAAGGAAAAACACTTGCTGTGGGAAAACAAAAAGATCAGTTCCTTGTAGGGAATTCACTGCAGCCAGCCCCAGGGAAGGTGGATTCTGCCCCAGACCTGTATACCTGGTTTTGGGACGGGGAGGGGGCTGTCTGTGTGCCAGAAACCACCCCAGGACCTGCTTCTCCTCAAAAAAAAAATCTGAAGACTTCCCTTTGGAGTAGCAGTTTCTATCCAGCTCTCCTCCAGGGAGCCCTCGGTGCTGCCTCAGCCTGGTCCCATCCCCTGGCTAGAGGGCACAGACAGGCATCGGGCTTGGGGATGCAGGGTCTCACCAGCCCCTGGCCCACAGGAGAGCAGAGCAGGCTGAACATCTCAGCTGCAGAGACAGGGGCTGTGCCCACTACCAAGGCAAATGTCCCCGAGATGACGCAAGGCACAAAACCTGCACTGCCCTGTGCCTCGAGGCACGGCTGCGACGACACGCGAGGGGACAGCGTGCACATGCGGTTCAGTCACTGCCAGCGCTGCTGCGCCTCCGGGTGAGCTCCACGCTCCCAGGGCTGTCGCAGCACAAAACTCACCTTGGGAGAATACTTTTCCCCCCCAGGGTGATCACTGGTCCTGCCAAGTCCCACCTTCTCTTTGCTGTCACTGGCCTCACTGCCCTCCTTCTCCTCCAGTTTGATCGCAACCGGGGCCTCTTCACCGGGTTTGATGGAAGAGGGGGAGTTTTTCCCATCTACACACAGGGGAAGAAAGCGTTAGGAGCCATCAGAGAGGACTGGTATCCACTCCCAAAATCAAAGGACAAATGTCCTGTTGTCCTTTGGTGAGATACCACCTCCTAAAAGCTGTAAGGCACTTGCCTGCAGCAGCCAGCGGGCAGAACACGCCGTCCTCAGTGAGGTGCAGCAGCCCGGAGCTGACGATGGGCCCCAGGTCTCTGACAGCCCGGTTGTAGCGCATGCAGTCGACGCGCAGCAGCCCGTCCTCCTCGCCGAACAGCACCTTGGAGATGTGGGAGGTGACGGGGCTGGAGGGGCGTGTGGGGTTGGCCGAGCGGATGGGAGAGCGCAGCGGGGAGTTGAAGGCGCTGCCGATCTCGGAGGCGGTGTCCGTGCTCTCGTTGCTGGGCGTGGGGGAGGGCTGGGAGTGGGTGACCACTGCCACGGCGGCACCCCCGCTGCTCGTCCTGATGGACAGGGGAATGGAAAGATCCTTTTGAGATTCCTTCAGCTTCTCAGCCAGGACATTGATGGTGTTAGGCTGCAGGACAGAGAGCTGGCCATCTGCGGCCCCTGCCACATGCTCTTGCTTCACTTGCCCTTTCCTCTTGTACCTGCCCAGGAACACAGCAGGGAAGGTGAGTAGCTGGTGGAAGGAGGTAGACGCCCAGCACAGACACTGCCAGCTCTGTGCTCAGCAGTCCAGGCTGCCTGCTGGGATGAAACAAGGTCTGAAACACTTCCAGGTCAACCCCAGTGCCATCAGCTTCTCTTGCAGCACCCCAGCACCAGCGAACTACTCAGTCCCATGGATCCCTACACTGCTGGGGGCCACAGGGTGCTGTGTACCCCCTGCTCTTCTTCCAAAGCCCCCAAAGCACCCTTGCTGTGACTCCAACCTCCTGGCCTTAGCAGCAGTCCAAGCACAACAACAACTATCACCAGGAGCTGAACTGGCAATTGGCACTGTGGAACCAAGGTTCCTCAAAGCCTGCTGCCAATACACAGTTACTCTCAGGGCAGCTGAAATTCAGTGCTGGCTGTGAAGCACTACAGAAGGACTTCACAAAATCCAGTGAGTGAAAAGTAAAATGGTAGGTGAAGAGAGGAACAGAACTATCAAGAGCTAAGGAAAGAGGTCAGGGAAGTCCTCACTGACAGTTCTGCAAATGTCAGCTCCCGGCCCCCCCACCCTCAGCTCAAGCTGTCACCTGATGGCTGAGTTGGTGTTACGAACTTCCTCTTCATCATCATCATCATAGTCATCCTCATCATCCGAGTACTGCTGGTGCTGTCGAACTGGGACCCGGTTGCGACCCACTCCTGCCGCAAGATCTTCCTCCTCCTGCAACACACCATTGCTGAAGGCAGGCTAGCAGCAGGGCAAGGAGGAAGAGCCCAGTGGACTCATCCTTGGTCCAGCTTAACACCAGGACTCATATCCTTTGAGAGGAAACAGGGACCCTTCCCCATTTTTGCTCAGTTTACCCACATTAAGGTTAACCTCCTTTGTCAGGTCAGTCTTTATCTGCCCTCATCCCTCCCCAGCCTGGGTTAGTGCTGGGCCAGGCTGGCTGCAAGGCAGGGCCAGGCTTAGGCCAGCTCACAGCCATGCTCCCACAGAGGTGAGGGACTGGAGGCAAAGAGCGCAGCTTAATTCAGGTGTGCTGCTGGCCTGGCACTCCAGCCTACCTGCATGGGGGACTTGGCATAGTTGTGGTTATCCAGGAAGGCTGGCAGTCTCTGCACAATGGGGTTGGGGTTTGCTGGAGGGGCCCCATTGATGCTGCTCGCTGTCGTCTTTGGCACCGGTTTGGATTTGCTGGGTGGGCTCTGCGTGGCCGGGGGGTGGCCCTGGCTGGTGGGTTCATCAGTGCCGTCTGCCACACAAGCACAGCATTCCATCCATCACCAGCACTGTCACCTTTAATTCCATATCCTCCACCACTCCTTACTCACCTAAGTGAGAGAGGAGCTCTTACACTCCTCCAGACCACCACACCCACCTCCAGCTGTCACCGGTGTCCCCAAGCTCCAGCCCTCCCAACTTTCAAGTCGCATCCCTCCGACTACCCCCCAGGCACAGAGGCATCACCCACACACCAGCACAGTGTGCATGGGGCAGGGCTCAGAAAAAAGGAAGCGAAGATGACAATGAAACTGTGCCAAGCTCCAGGTCAGCCAGCTGTTGTCACCACCCTGGGTTCAGTCCATAGCAGGCCAGGCTGGCAACACTGCTGGTACAAGGTCCTACCTGGATGGGTGCTCTCTGGAGTCATGGTCTTGCTGCTGGCTGGCTTTGCCTCTTCAGCGGGCTGAGACTCCTGAGACTTCTGGGTCTGGATCAGCTCAGGCTGAGTTACTCGGATAAGCTTGAAAGCAAATGACATAGAAACTGCATGCTGGACCAGCAATGACCCAAACCACATCCTTTCCACTCAAGCACTGCACTGCTCATGAGGGTGAGCCAACACCAAGTGCCCAGGCACACAATTGACACAGGTGAGCCACCTCCCAGGTGAGCAGCAAAAGCCAAGCACCAAGGCTGGTTATCTCCTCTTCCCACGAGACTTTTCCCAAGGCCAAACAAAACCCTCAAAACCAGGGCCCTGGCAGCACAGGTAGATGCCCTGAAAACAGCCTATTCTCACCATGCCTGGGCTGTCCTACCTGCTGCAAGGCCTCCAGCACAGTCTGGCGGTTCATCTTCAGGATGTGCAGTTTGGACTCGTACTTCATCCTCCGGTCAGGCACCACGGCCATCAGGTTGAAGCGGATGTCGTGGTACGGCTCCCTGCAGGAAGGGCAGGGGGCTTCAGCCATGGGATTGTGGTGACAGCCCTATGCCCACCTCCTGCCTGGGTGTTTAACACCAACACACCCAAGGCTTCTCCCCAAAACCAAGTCAACCTCACAGTGGCTGGTGAAGGAGTGCAAGGTTGCGTCAGCTACCACACAAAACACTCCTCAGAGTCACAGGTTGGCTGAGGTGGGAAGGGACCTGTGAGAGGCATCTGCTCCAGTCCCTGCTCCAGCAGTATCACCCAGAGCTGGTCATCCTGACAACATCCAGACAGCTTTTGAGTATCTCCAGAGATGGAGATTCCACAATATCTTTGGGCAACCTGTGCCAGTGCTGTCACCCTCATGCCCAAGCATCCAAGAGGCCCAGCTTAAGACCAGAAGCACTAATCCTTCTCCTACATACTTGAGCTAATCAGGCCACTCTTAACACTTCTTTAGCATTTACAGGGACTGCATCACACAGGGAATGCAACCTCTCTGCATGCTCTGCAGGCAAGAGAAGGCAAGGGGCAGAGCACCTGCACCTCTCTATAGGCAACCTTCACCCCCACTTCCACAACCTGCCACTCAGAAACCACAGTACAAATAATTCAGGGCAATATGGCAAGGGGCGAGTGCCTGCCCCATGGCCCAGGACATTACCCTGCAGTGGCCAGGCCAATGCGCTCCATGATCACTCTCCTGGCTTTGTCTGTCCATTCCTCGTCGTCTGCCCACGGCCCTGTGATAACAAGACACAGCTGGACTTAGCAAAGCAGGCCATGCTTAAGTAAACCAAGTACATGAAGTGGGTACCTTACCAAAGGGCTGACAGATAGAAACCTGGCAGGGATAAATACCTGTCTGAAAGACAGAACTGAGTGGTCAAGTTGTAAGAGAAGGGAGTAACCTGGGCAGCCCACTGGATCTGCTGGGACCTGGTGCCTCCACCAACACACAGTGGTTACGTGGCACAAGGAGAGAGTGAGGAGACAAATTCTCCTTGCTATATGCAGTTATTTCAGAGCTGAAGGACCTCATGGCCCTGAGCAACTGGGGAGGAAAATGGCAAGGCTGGAAATACAAAAGCAATGCATTTAGAAAGAACCACTTTCTAGGCACAGTATCCAGCCACAAGCTCCAAAACAAACTGTCAAAACTCAGGACAAATCTGGGAGCCACTGGAGTGATTCTTCACTAACACCAGTTAACACTAAGAGGCAATGAAAAACAATACATTTCAACACACCAAGGTGCTATTCACCTGTGTCAACAAGCAGGGACAGGTGGGCTCTTACCGTGGTCAATGGGATAGACCTTCAGCCCATCGAGCTCAAAGAGCCGACCCTTGATGGGGACATAACTGACAAAATGAAACGCCTCCATGGTCCGCACCGCGCTGATCCCGTTCTGCTTTTCTGGCAAGTGCCGTGGCTCTGGCCTGTGAGGGTGAGAGGTCATGGAGAGTCTGCCTCCTCCTCTGAGAGAGGGAGCTGCAGACACCCCTCACTCACCTGGCATGGCTGTTGTGGGCCTTGGCCAGTTCCGGGGCATTGCCGATGGCATAACCTTTGCTCTGCAGCCAACAGCAAGAGAGGAGAACAGGTGAGAAGTGACAGGGAACAAACAAAATGCTTCACCCACCACCTGCCCACTCCCTCCCTCCATCTACCCACAGGACCAGGACAGAAACCCTCAGCACACCCTGTACTCTTCTGAGTTATAGATAAAGCCCAAGATGCAAAGAGCACACCATTTCTACTTGAATAAATTACAGCTGGAGAAAAACAGACTTCACAATAGGTCTGAAGGGAAGAGAGAGGACTTTTGATTACAGGGAGTAACACGACAGAAGGCTCAGAGCTGTGCCCAGCCTAAAGGGGACCAAAGCACTGAGCAAGGCAAGGAAGGAATATGAGACAGAAGAGGCCATCCTGCTGCAGTGTGCACGGAGGGGAGAGAAGGATTCTTATTAAGAGAATCACCCCAAGAAGGGAGCGAGAGGCAGAGCCACATGTGCCACTCCTGCACAGCCCTGCCCAAACCTGCCCCTACCTCAGGGCTAAAGCCTTTGGTGAAATCCTTCATGCGGCTCAACGTGGGGCCCAGGTCGACATTGTTGCAGTTCAGGAGGACGCTGAGCAGGGCATGGGTGGCACAGGAATTGGGGATGAGCTGGAGAGTAACACAAGGACCAACTTAACCAGCAGGAACCACGCAGCCTTTCAAAAACCCCTCCATGCGGACAACAATCAGTTGAAAGCACTGATGCAAGAACCAGCAGAGCTGACCTCAGCTCATAGGAAGGAAGGCTGTATCACTTAGTGAGCCTCACCATGCCCCATCTGCTTACGGTGCAGGCCACAGTCTCCCAGCCCTCACTGAATTCCCTCCAACCTGGAGCTCAGGGAAGACACTCCCAGGAAAGAGGAGCTGCCCTCATGACCAGCAAGATCAGTGCAGCCTCTCAGTACCACACTGCTTCCCTGAGGTGTCACAGGAGACACCTCACACACCCTTTCCCCCTCCTGGAGCCTACCTGGTGAGCAAAGAACATGTTATTGACAATGTCATCGTCGATCACCGACGTCTCATCCACCAGTGTGGAGACCTTCCGGCGGGAGCGGCGCTCCTCAATCCACTTGAAGAGGAAGATGAACCCATACACAGGGCTGCAGAGAGAAAGCAGCAGCTGCAGCACTTTGGAACAACCACACCAGTGGGGCTGCTCTGCTCAGCACCAGAAACCTTCTGTTTCAAAACATGGGCAGAGCAAAGAGAGAGAGGAAAAACAGAACAACCAGTGCCATCTTTCTGGCGGTGACCATCCCTGCCACAATCCCTCCAGCCCAACATTACTGAGGGCACTCCTGTGCTCCAGGCTCAGCCAACAAGCAAGCTTGAAAACTTTGGGGTTTGACAAGTCTTAAGAGGCTGAAGACAGAGAAATGGGAAATTCCCCTCTGGACACTCACTGACCTGTAGAATAGTGCCCAGCCACTGAATGACCCTCCTTTCACACTTACCTTGGATTCATTCTTGAGAGGAGTTCAGCAATGGCTTTTAAGAAGCAACAGCCTCAAAGCCTTTTCACAGCACCAGGACAGGGAGAAAGCTCACAATGCAAGCACATCACCTCTCCATGGCAAGAGGGAGATGAATCCCTCAAAGTATGTCCCTCACCTTCCCCAAACCTGCTGAAGCCCTCCTGGTCCATCACTTACAGCACTGACCTCCATGACAGACAAGCTCACACGGGGCCCTGTGAATGCCTGGTGATGAGTTCCCAGGCCCACAGACCATTCTGCTTAACAAAACTCACACTCTCAGGCCTCTGACTCACCCTTGGCATTTACTCTGCAGATCATAAATCTCCTCAACCTGCACTCCCTTGACCCCTGCAGACAAAGGAGAGAAGCTGGTGTAAGGCCCACCAGAAAGGACAGGGTAATGTCAGGGACAAAACCAACTTCCCAGAAAAGTTTGTTGGACTTACCAAAATCTTCAACCAGGAGTGTGAAAAGACCTGAAAGGAACAAAACCAACAGGTTACTTCTGACTGACGAGAGCAGAGAGAAAATCTGCTGTCATCATCCCTCAAGAGCCCCACAGGGTCCCAGGCCAAGGTGCAGCCAGAAAACCCACAGCAAAGCGGCACCAGGATCACACTGAGTCCCAGCAGTGGGGCTGTTGAGGTCAGAGGTGCTCCAACTCCCTTCACCCCTCCATCCCCACTGATCATCCTCTTCCTCAAGAGGACCTGAACCAACTCTTTCCTGCCAGAGCCCAATGCATCCCGACCCACTGCAGATGACTTGCCAAGTGAGCAGCAGCAGGGAGCACCTAAATGACACACATGCTTGTAACCAGAGAGAAAAACGGCTGAAGAGATCACAGGATATTTAAAAAAAAAGATCATTTCGGTTCTGGTTAGTGAAAGCCAGTGAGGGGAAATGCAGATCACAGCAACAGGGCTGCAGGGAAGTCCAAGGGTTGAAAGGCCCGTCTTCATCTCCCTCTTTGGGGGAACCAAATCCAATAGCCTGTCTCCAGTGACTACAAAATTCAGGAGGACACAGCCAGGGATACAGAGACAACAGCAAGAAAACAAGGATTATCAGATACCAGCAAGTGAGCAGCAGCTGCCACTATGATGCCAAAGCAAAGGCAGCCAGCCCAATTTTCAGGCAGACACTCTGCATATGGAGTTAGCAAGTTCAAGACTGGAATAACAAATCTGGTGTTTTAGCTCCCTTATACAGGCTGCTGAAAGCCTGGGAGGAAGTCCAGGGAATACAATAAGAAGGATTAAATCCTGAGAAAC
This sequence comes from Lanius collurio, assembly GCA_020086605.1. NCBI lineage: Eukaryota > Metazoa > Chordata > Aves > Passeriformes > Laniidae > Lanius > Lanius collurio. The sequence continues at coordinate 3,615,636 of JACBWW010000009.1, forward strand.
ATCCCTTTAAGCAATGGATTTAAGGACCCTAATGCATGTGGCTCAATTAAGAAGAGCCCAAGGGATTTCCATACCAAAGTTAAAATTATTAAAACAGGGAGGAAACTCCTGGGAGCAAAAAGTCTTCATTAATTTATCAGAAAACATTATATTTCTTACAAAATTGCCAGTGAGAAAAAATATGCTGTGGAAATAAGACGCTTCAAACCAGTGGGAGCCTGCTCACTGTGCCAGGCCATTACACAAAACTCCAGCACCTTCCTGGTCCTTTCCAACCCTGCTTTTTTTTCTGATATATTTCAATATTTTGTATTACCTCAGCATCCACAAAAGGTCCACTCCTGCTGCTGACACCTCTCCTGGAACACTCAAACACCCATTCCAAATTATATGGGTTGGCTGGCACACATTCTGGTGTCCACAAACACACACAACACTATGCCAGCAGCCAGGGTGTCCCCAAGGCTCTCTTCCCCACCCATCAGCCAGCCCAAACCTGGATCTACTGACCCTTCCTGACCAGTAAAGCACTCAGATATTTCATCCCAAGCCCCATGGCAGGAGCCAGAGGGATGATATTCAGCTTGTGGGATGTGCTGAAAACTGGGAGCAGCACACAGGTCACTCCTAATATCTGTTCCAGCTGCCACCCCTGCATCCAAGCTGCCACATATCCAAAAAACCTGCCTCTGACCAGAGAGTTTATCTCCCAAGCAAATGACCTTCCTTCCCAGCTGTGAGAATCCACACCATGTCCTGTGACTTTCTGCCATGATGAAGGACAGGATGGGAATAATTTCAGCATTTTTCAAGTACCAGTAAAGAGGATAAAGAGCAGTAAAGCTGGGGGTGACTGGGACACTGGCAGCAGACAGAATCCTTTGCTGAGTGCAGGAGACAAGTATAATTGCAGAGATCAAGTGTCCTCACCCACAGCCTCAAAAACTCAGCCCCATCCTAGAGAGCAGCTCCCAGCCTTCCACAGGACAACCTCATTCCACCCTACAGCAACCCAGGGGTTAAAACAACATTCAGACAATGCCCCAGCCAACACCAGCGTTGGCCCTCAAATCCCAACCCATGAAACAACTCCGGGACTCCGCCACAGAATCCCCCTTCGAGGCAGCGGGAAGGAGACACCCGTGACCGTCCTGCTGCCAGTTTCTCCATGCCGGGCTCTTCAGCACCTTTCCTGCTCTCCTGCAGCCTCCTACTCTAGGCCTGCACCCCACATCTCACACCCCAACCTTCACCTGTACATCTCACCCCCCACAGAACTCCGTTTGTACATCGCACAGCCCCAAAACTTCATCTACACATCCCACACCCGCAGCCCCCCAAAACTTCACCTGCACACCCGCAGCCCCCCCCAAACTTTACCTGTACATCTCCCAGCCCCCAAGACTCCACTATCGATATGACATTGTGTAGAAAC
>JACBWW010000009.1:3637019-3657543 GCA_020086605.1 Lanius collurio
AAGGGGTGCAGGCACCCTCATGGCCCCGCACTAGGGGCAGAGAGATGGGGCTGGAGCTCGAGGAGCCCCGCGGCGCTTGGGGACACACGCGGAAACCAGAGCAGCATCAGTTTATTGGCCTCGTGACAGACGACACCCTGTCCTGCCAGCAAGGGACACCTCCAGTCCCCACCCCCGCCACCCTGGGGATACCCCAAGAGGGACAGCACCCCTCATGGCAGCTGTCCGTGTCTCCCAATCCCTCGGACGCCCTCTGCTCGGCAGGGAGGAGGCAGCGCTCACTTCAGCTGGCGCAGGAAGCCCAGCAGGGCCCGGTGGAAGTCCTCTGGCTTGTCCAGGTAGCAGGCATGGCCAGCACCGGGCAGCACGGCCACACGGTGCTTAGGGAGGTGCTGGAGGTTCTGCAGGGCCTGGGGAGCCAGGCGTGTGTCACGGTCACCATACAGGATCAGGGTGGGGGTCTTGGTAAGGGGACAGAGAAAACAAGAGCAGCTATCAGAGGGGTAAATGGCCACCACACTCCCCCTGGTCTGTCACCACAGGGGGCTGCAAAGCTGAGGGGAGGCAGGTGCCAGCACCCCCATGAACTGGGGGGCACAGGTCCTCCTCACTCACCCCAAAACAGTGCCACCCTCCACACCACCCAGTAGCCAGCTGGCTCACAAGGCTCACCAGTACCCAGGACAGCCCCCACGAGCCCAACAACCCACCTGGACCCCCTGGTACTGCTCAGCAGTGTAGTCCTTGGTGCCCACAGGTGCAATGGGCACGAAGCCGGCCAGCTGGTCCCCATGTGCCAGGAGGAAGGGCAGGGCAAAGCGGCCGCTCATGGAGGGGCTGACAAGAACAGGCCTCTGCAGGCCCAGCTCCTGGAGGACATGGCCCAGGAAAGTTCTCCGGCCCTGTGCCGTCACCACCGTCTCCACTGGGGGCGAATCCCCATAGCCTGGTATGGGGAAGAGGGCACAAGGTGGTCAGGGGGCATTGTGCAGCCTGCAATGGTCTCTCCTCACCAGGGTTCAATAGCTTGGCAAAACATGGACACTTGATGAAGCCCCAGTTGTACAGTCGCAGCCATCAGCAGTCCAGGACAGCGACAAATCCCAAGCACACTGCCCCAGGGATCACCAGTAGCTATCCAGAGCCCTCCCTAAAGAGATCCAGAGCCCAGCAGTGACTAAGGTGAGGGACTGGAGCTGCCCAAAGGGATCAGCTAAGCACAGTGCCATGGTCCTACCAGGCAAATCTATTGCGACCGCACGGTAGCCTTCTCCAGCGAGCAGTGCCAGCGTGCCCAAGGCCTCCCACGTCTTGGAGGTGAACGCCTGGCCATGCAGGAACAGGACATCGGGCCTGCGTGGGGGAAGACAGGCGGGAAGGGGTTCAGGAAGGCTGCCATGGCTGCAGCATCCAGCGACCACGGGGGCTGGTGAACACCGACCCCAGGGCCTACCACCTCCCGTGCCGGCGGGCTGACCCACCTCCCGGGGCCGACAGCTGCTGCGGGAACCTCCCTGTAGAACACGGGGGGCTCTCCCGCAGCCATCCCCGTCCGCACGGTACCGTTGGCCGCTCGCCAACCCCGCTTCCCCTCGTCAGGCCGTGAGCGCCAGGCGGCCGGGAGCAAGAGGTAGAGGAGGAAAGCGAGGAGCGCCCCGAGGAGCAGCAGCCCCAGGCGGCTGCGGGCAAGCAGCATCTCCGCTCCCGCTGGAGAAAGCGAGCGGCAGCGCGGGGCTGCGGGACCCGGCCCCGCTGCTGCTGGTGGGGGCAGGTCCCGGTCCCCGCTGCTCTGCCCGGCTCCGGCCCAGCCCGAGCCGCCGCCCGCCGCTGGCGGCCCCGCTCGGCCCCGGCCCGCCGTGCACGGCGCCGCTGCGCCTTCGGGCTCCGCCTGGCGGCAGCCTGCGACACTGCAGCCCCGAAGGGCAGAGCAGTAATGGAGCCCTTGCTCGGGGGATCGGCTGGGGCTCGGCTAAGCTTGGCAGAGCTCGGCAGAACGCGGCTGTGTTCATCAAGGGCTCGGTGGTTCTCGACAGAGCTCGGGTTGGGCTCAGTCCGGCTCGGCAGAGCTCGGGTTCTGCTCTACAGCGCTCAGCCTGGCTCGGTAGAGTTCGGGTAAGACTCGGCTTCCCTCGGCAAGACTCGGCAAGACTCGGCAAGACTCGGCAAGGCTCGCCTTCGCTTGGCGGGGCAGGGCTCGGCTCAGCACGGCCTGGCCCGGCGGGGCCCCAGCGGTTCCCGGGGCCGCCCCGGACCTTGCGCTCCATGAGGCGGTGCCGCCGTTCTCTCGCCCGCCCCGTCGGTCTTTGGCCCCGGGACGCGGCACCCCCAGTCCCGTGGTGCGGCCGGGAAGAGGCAAGAGGCGGCCGGCCCCGTGCTCGGAGCAGCAGGTAAGGGCTGTAGGCCCAGCGCTGGACGGGGAAACTGAGGCAGGGGCGGGCCCGTGAGCTCGCCTGGCACATCAGTGACCCCGCTGGTGCGACCACAGTGAAGGTGATGCCAGTGTGACCCCTCTTAGCCCTCCTGCCTTCCTGCCACTGCCAGGCCTCGACAGCAGCAGAAGGCCTGTCAGCCCTCCTGTTCCCACCTCTCACCCCGCTGAACAGCCCCCCAGCCCTCAGGCATGGCCACCCCACGGATCACTGAGAGCACCGTCACAGTGCAAGGACAGACCCTCTTCTACCGCCAAGCTGAGCCAGCCCAGGCAGTGCCCAAGCTGACAGTGCTACTGCTGCATGGCATCCGCTTCTCCTCCGAAACCTGGCTGCAGGTGGGGACACTCGCCACACTGGCTGAGAACGGCTACCGAGCTGTGGCCATCGACTTGCCGGGTAAGGTGTGGTGAGTCAGGTGGAGTAGCCACCGATTTGTGGTGCCAGGATGGCAACCCCACTGTCATGCTGTGCTGGCTTCTCCCAGTCACTGAGGTGGTGTGGAGCCTGACAGGGCCACTTCTGTCTCCCACAATTCAGGGCTAGGGCGCTCAAAGGATGCCGTTGCCCCAGCGCCCGTGGGCCATCCAGCACCAGCAGCATTCCTGAAGGCAGTTTCGGAGGCTCTGGGCCTGGGTCCAGCTGTGGTAATCAGCCCATCACTCAGTGGCATGTACTCGCTGCCCTTCCTCTTAGAGCACAGCCAGCTGTTCAAGGCCTATGTACCTGTGGCACCCATCTGCACTGAGAAATTCACGGCGGAGCAGTATGCCCAGATCAAAGTACGGCCTGGAAGGACACTGGGGAGGTCAGGGAACTGGGAGGGGATGGTGAAGAGGGAACCCTGGCACTGGAGTTGGGCAGGGGAAAGGCCAAACAGGCCAGAAACCCTGTTGCCACTGAAAAAGGGGAATGTGATGATGAAGGAATGTAAATGTGAGGTAGTGGGAGGGAAAGAGGGGACAATTGGAGACCCAGGAGTCTGAGCTTCAGTTTCCCTTTGTCATACTGGGTGGGGGAGAAGGGCAAGTGTCTCTCCTCCAGGGTGTCCCTGGCCAGGAGGGCCTGGGTGACACTTGGAGGCTCAGGGTGCGTTCCCCCTCTGCAGACCCCCACGCTGATCGTGTATGGGGACCAGGACGTGGAGCTGGGGCAGACCAGCCTGAACAACCTGCGGCACCTCTCTGAGCACCAGGTGCTGATGCTGCAGGGTGCAGGACACGCCTGCTACCTGGACAAGCCAAATGAGTGGCACCATGGACTCCTGGCCTTCCTGCAGCAGCTCAAATGAACTGGATGAGACCACAGGGCAGGGGGATGTGGCCAGCCTGCCCACCCCTCTGCCTGCACATGCACCCTTGTGCCAACCCAGGTGCTCGGCTGGCACTCACTCTGTACTGGCCCACACCACCACCCACCTCTCTTGGGACCAAATAAAACCCCAAGTTCTGCCACTGCTTTCCTGCCACCTTCATCCTGCTTCTTTTCCACCTTTCCCACCACCTTCCTCCATCCTCGCCTCCGTGGCTGCTGTCCCACACAGGTTTGGGGGTGACAGCAGGGCAGATTCAGCCTCTGAGGGATGATACATTTGGGAATTGTGGGTGGGTGAGTGCCAGCCTCGCTGGAGCCCACCCATCACTTCTCACAGGACCCCCATGAACCTCAGAGGGTGCCGAGGAAGGCCCAGGGCTGTGTTCAGGGACAGGTAGGTCCCCCAAGGTAGTGACAGTCGTGTCCCCAGCCTGCCAGCCTCCTCTTCATCCTCCTCTTCCTCCTCCCACCCCTCCTGGCACACACCCAAGTCCAGGGTAATCCACAAGGGCTTAAAAGGGACCTGCCAGCCCCGGCTCCTGCCCACGGCAGCGTCCACCAGCACCCTGAGGAGGTGTGGGGTGATTTACCCAACATGAGCAGATGAGGGGGTGGGTGGGGAGGCCTGACAGACAGGGGGACAAGACCCCTGCCTGCCACCTGCGTCCTCTGCCTTTGGTGCTGCTGCACCGGGCACTTGGGGGCACAGATGGAGACGGCAGCAGGGTGCCCCCCCAGTGCCCCCCCCTTCCCCAAGCTTGCCTGGGCTTTAGCTGCTTACGCCAGGGCGCAGGAGGATTTAGTGGGGGAGGTAATGGGGGGGGCACTTTTCTGTGGGTGCAGGATGCCCATCTGTGGGACACAAGGCAGTGCCAAGGGTGCAGGAGCTGGTCCCTGCCCTGGCAGTACGGCAGGACCCCTGTCTGGAGCATCCCTGACCCTTCAGATGGCTCAGGTCCCCTGTTGCTGTCCCAACCCCCCCGTGCAGGGGTGCCTCCTGCCGCTCCAGGCACTACCTCCCAGCAGCAGCCCGGGGTGCCAGCGGGCCTTGGGGTGCCAGCTGCCCCATCCCTGCCCGCTCCGGTGTCCTTGAGCCCTCGAGCCCTGCCAGCTGATCGGCTTCCAGGAAAAAAACCACGCAGTTACAAAGAGGGGCGATGTGTGAGCCAAAGGGAGGGGGGCCGGGGGGGCCAGGAATGTCCCCAGCGGTGGCAGATGGCCTTACCCAGGGTGCATTGTTCCTTTTAGTGTCTCTTATCCGCTGTAATAGGATCCCGGAGGGAGGGATGTGGGAGAGGGGAAGAGCGAGGGGGGCCCCGGCGTGGACCGGGGTGGGGGCCGGGGCTGCCAGCTTGGCCCTGGCCTGTCAAGCGGCTCATTGTTCCTGCCCCGGGTGTCACTGGGCGCCGCCGGGGACAATGTGGCACTGAGCAGGGCGGCCGGCGGTGGAGGGACGAGGCGCACGGAAAGGTACCCGCCAGGCCCCACTCCCGCGGGGACCAGAGGGCTTGGGGCGGCCGGGAGGGCGAGCAGAGAGAGGTTTCCCCAGGAACGGGGTGGGGGCTTCCTCCTATCGTCCCCTCTCCCTTTGCGACCCGAAGGTGCCCCGAAGGACGGGCGGTGCCCAGCTTGGTGGCTGTCCCAATGCCAGCCATGGCAGGTGGCCTGTGCCCATCACCGGGGCCTTTGGCGTTCCTGCCAGCCCGGCTCACCTGGGGGAGAGCACCCCCCTGCCCGCAGACACCCCCCCCGCGTTGTCTGTGGCACTGGGGGGACACTCGTGGTCCTGCTGCCTTCCCTCTCTCCCACCGCCAGCCTCGTCCTTCTTCCCCCGGCGGGGTCTTTTGTCCCTGGCGGATTCCTGCTGCCATTCATCCCGGGGGGACTGGGGACCCCGGCCGGCTGCGCGTCCCTGCCGGCGCCGCACACAGCTCCGGATGCCGCGGGCAGGGGTTACAGCGGGGCGCATCCCTCCCCCTCCGCCCCACTTCAGGCTCCCCTGGATCAGGAAGGGAAATATTCCCCTTCTTCAGTCTCTCCACCTTTCTCCAGCCCGCGGTAACAGGAGGGTGGAGACGGGGCGTTCAAACCACTCCGGGGGTGCAAGCCATAGCACTTAGGGGGTGCACCCCACCCCCCCTCGCGTTACCCTGATGCAGGAGATGTGCTGTAGCGGTGACGAGTCCTGCCAGCACCTAAAATAGCCGCCCCCCCCCCTCCCGCCATGCCCGCGGACACGGCCCCAGCCCCAACACGGGTGCTTTGTTTCAAAGCTGCTTGGCATCGCCCAGCTCGCCGGGAGCCAGCGGTGCCGCAGCCGCCCACCCGGGCCTGGACACGCAGTAATTGTCCTCCTCCCAGGGGCACTGGCCGCCCACGGCCACCCGGGAACAGGGTCCGGGGGGGCCCTGGGGTGCTCTGGGAAGGGACAGGGTGCAGCGGCATCAGTCAGTGGGCATCATGCTGTGGTTTGGTTGGGGTGGTCCCCATCAGGGAGCTTGCCTCAGTTTCCCCTGGGGCTTTACGCATAGGCAGGGGGAAGGGAGGAGGAGAACGAAGGCGGCTTGCAGAGCTTGTGAGATCACCCGGGCCACTTCTGCTCTCCCCAGTCCAGCAAGCGTCTGCAAACAGAGCCCTATCCTACAGCCATGCTCCACACACCTTCCCTCTTTCCCCTGTACCCATCCAGTTCCTGGCTTTGTGTGGGACGAACTGAAGGCAGCTCAGGCAGACACATAGCAGCGGGTCCCTTTTGGGGTGCAGGGTGCCCGTGGGGGGCCATGGGGCCATGTGAACATCCCCAGGCAGAGGAGGGCACAGTGCTGCCCCTGCCTCAGTTTCCACATTTCCCAGCTGTAGGATTTTCAAACTGCAGATCTGGGGGTGGGCGGGCTAGCTGGGGCATCCCCCCTTTCTGAAGACCACCATGTCCCACAGGCTCATCTCGCCCTCCCGCCATGGCATCGCCGGACGGGGCCAGTGGTGTGGGTGGCAGTCCCGAGGAGACGGAGCTCAGCATCACCCTGACCCTCCGCATGCTCATGCACGGCAAGGTAATGGCAGAGGGCTCAGTGCCACTGGGGGGGTCAGTGATGCCTGGGGTGAGGCTCCTCACCATGCCCTGTTTTCTTCCCCTGCTCCCAGTCTGCCCTGGGGATAGCATTCCCAGAAGGATTTTTTTCCCCATCCTAGGCCAGGGAGGGGCACATTCCCATGCCCCACTGTCACCCAGTGTCCCTAGGGCAAGGTCTGCCTGTTGCCAGGCTGTGGGCAGAGGAGGGATGTGGCAGGCAGGGAGCTGCCTGCTGATAGTGCCACTCTTGTCTGCCTTTGCAGGAGATCGGCAGCATCATCGGCAAGGTAAGATTTGGGGTCCTGTGTGTTGCCAGCCCTTGGCTCCCCTGGACCTGACCACCCACTCTGTTCCTTTACCTGCAGAAAGGAGAGACTGTTAAGAGGATACGAGAGCAGGTAAGGGCATGCTGATGGCCTGCCAGGTCATGCTGCCTGTTGGGCTTCTACCTGGTGGCTCCCATGTGCCTGGCCCCCTAAATCCCAGGTGGAACCAGGGAAAACCAAGTGACCCCCAGGGAAAGCTGCCTGGGGCAGGTGGGAGGGGGAAGGCTCAGGCTCAAAGGCACCAATCTCCCCCTGTGAGGCTACCCCTGGGGAAGTAATGAAGCACAGGGCTTGTGACATCCCTAACGGGCTGTGACACTGTCCCCAGAGCAGCGCACGCATCACTATCTCGGAAGGGTCCTGCCCCGAGCGCATCACCACGATCACCGGTTCCACCGATGCCGTCTTCCGCGCTGTCTCCATGATCGCCTTCAAGCTGGAGGAGGTAGACAGCCCTCCTACATTCCGGCTAGGTGCCCCCACACCTGCGGGATCCTGGGGGTCTGACACTGCAACCCACATCCCTCACAGGACCTGGGAGCAGGGGGTGATGGGGTGTCAGCAGGCAGAGCACCGGTGACCCTGCGCCTCGTCATCCCGGCCAGCCAATGCGGTTCCCTCATCGGCAAGGCGGGAGCTAAGATCCGGGAGATCCGGGAGGTGAGGCTGAGGGCAGCCTGGATGTGGGATCCCCTTTTATCCCTGGGGGCACAGAGCTCTGGGTGTGGAGGCTGCCACAGTCCCACAGGGGCTGGGGGAGGTGATGCAGGAGAGGGAGCACCACCCTGCAGGTCCTGCAATGATCCCTGGGGGCTCAGGAAGGGGACAGGCGAGGTGTGAGGTGCTGAGCCCTGGCAGGGCGTGGTTGGGGGATGCCAGCATCTCTCTTTGCTTCTTGCAGAGCACAGGGGCACAGGTGCAGGTGGCTGGTGACTTGCTGCCCAACTCCACTGAACGGGCTGTCACTGTCTCGGGGGTGCCAGACACCATCATCCAGTGTGTGAGGCAGATCTGTGCTGTCATCCTAGAGGTACCTGCCAAGCTCCATGCCCAGCCCAGGGGGCATCTGCTACCTACCTCCCCCTCCCCAAGGCTTCCCATGCCCATCTGGACCCAAACACCAGGGTCCCCCTGTGTGTGGAAACCCATAGGAGCACCCTGCCTTCATGGTGCTGGGGGCTATGCCCAGCTTGCTGGGGGAATAAAGGGGCAGAGGGTCCTTGGGGCTACAGGGGCATTCAGCTTCATCTCTCATCTCCCCCACCTCCTTCCTTCTGTCTCCAGTCGCCTCCGAAGGGGGCCACCATACCCTACCACCCTGGTCTCTCCCTGGGCACCATCCTGCTCTCTGCCAATCAGGTAAGAGGCCACAGCATCTCCAAGGGCATGAGGTGGCCGGGGGGAAAGCCTCTGACAGCAAGGAGAAACTCTGGTGGGCTCAGGGTAGTCTCTCTGTCCCAGGGGGGAGTGACCTGAGACAATGGTCCCCACCTGGCTCCCCACTGATGCCGCTTTTTTCTCTCCCCAGGGCTTCTCCATGCAGGGCCAGTACAGTGGGGTCTCTCCTGCAGAGGTGAGTCTGTCCCTGTGGCAAGGGTGTCTGTGCCCACTGGGATGGGTGTTGCTGGGAATGCCTGACTTGGGAGGCACTGGGGCACAGGGGACCCTCTGGCATCACCCCTAACACCACCTTCCTCCTCTTTGCACTGCCTGGGCAGGTGACAAAGCTGCAGCAGCTGTCAGGGCATGCGCTTCCCTTCGCCCCCCTGGGCCATGCACCCACCATGATGCCAGGTGAGCATCTCCCATGCTCCCCCCAAGGCTGGGGGTGTGGGTGTCCCTCCTGATCCACCCTGACACCTGGCCCTGATGAAGGGGTTTCCATCCTCTGCACCCTTTCCAGTCCCAGCCCCCCCAGCATGTCTGCCTGCCTCCCCAGCACAACCCTCTCATTGTTTTCCTGGGGTCCCTGCACCCTCCAGTACTCCCCAGTCCTGCAGTGGGAGAGCACCAGCACCAAATTATGACTTGTGTCTATGTCCTGTCCTCCCTGTCTCTCCCCAGGGATCCACCAGTTTTGTCCCCAGGGCCACTCCAGTATGGGGCTGGTGTAGGGGCACAGAGTTACTGGAGACCTGCCCCCCCATTGCTAATATCCCTGTCTTTCTCTCCAGGCCTGGATGCCAGCTCCCAGAGCAGCTCCCAGGAGTTCTTGGTGCCCAATGACGTATGTATTGGTCTGGGAGTGACAAGGGGGACCACAGCTTGTCCCTATCCATGTGTTCCATCCTGGAGGCACTTTGCAGAGGCCAGCACCCGCTGACCCACACAGTGGGAGGCTCTGCCAGAGCTTAGGAGCAGAAGGGAGTGGCTGGGGCAGAAGAAAAGGGAAACTGAAACACAGGGCAGGGGGAAAGGGTTTGGCCAATACCAAAGAATAGCCTTGACATGTTGTACAATGAGAGGGATTTGGGTGAGACCAAAAGCAAAGTTTGCCCAAAGAAAGCAGTGACCTGCCCGCCCAGCACCTTCCTCAGTTTCACCAAACCTCCAAGGTGTAGGGCGTGTCTGGGTGAGCCCCTGGGAGCTTCCTGCTTGACAAGACTGCTCTGGCTGCTCCTGGCTCACCCCATCCCTGCCCCTTCAGCTCATCGGCTGCATCATCGGCCGGCACGGCAGCAAGATCAGTGAGATCAGGCAGATGTCGGGCGCCCACATCAAGATCGGCAACCAGACTGAGGGCTCCAGTGAGCGGCATGTGACCATCACAGGGACCCCTGTCAGCATCACCCTGGCTCAGTACCTCATCACAGCCTGGTAGGTGTCAGCCTGGGAGGGACTCATGCTGGGTGCTAGTGCGGAGTGGCACTTCTCCAGCACCCCAAGGCAGCTTTTGGAGGATACCCTCACCACAGCATCCTCAGGGAGGATGAGCTGGGTGGTGCTTTGAGATCCTGATGTGGTAGGTGCAGGACCTAAGACCCACCAGATTTGAGCCCCAGGTTTTTAATCCTGCTCAATGGGATACCCGGGATGTGCCATGGAGACATGTGCCAGAAGGGATGGGGTGCGCAGTTCCTGCACCCTAATGCTGTGGTGGGAGAACCACTCTATCACCATGGTACTCACCATCATCCTTCTGTCTTGCTTCCCCAGCTTAGAGACGGCTAAATCTACCTCCCAGGTGCCACCAGGCCCTGGCTCCATGGACCTCGGCATGGGCTTCTCCCAGCCCCTCGCCCCAGGCTCCGGTGCGGCACTTCCCGCCGTCGCCCCAGCCCCCCCAGCTCTGCTGGGCACCCCCTACGCCATCTCCCTCTCCAACTTCATCGGCCTGAAGCCGGTGTCCTTCCTGGCACTGTCCCCATCCTCCATGGCAGGTCCCAATGGCGGCACCACCACTTATACGACCAAGATCTCGGCAGCCAACGGCACCAAGAAAGCTGACCGGCAGAAGTTCTCACCCTACTGAACCCCACTGGTGGGTGGGCCAGGGGGTCCAGGGTGCTACTCAGTAGCAAGGACACCTTCCCACCACCCACCCCGACCTCAGCCTCTGCCAGGTGCCCCATGTCCCCCACCTCAGGGAAGGGAAGGGTCTTCCTGATGGTGATGCCCACTGGAGGAAGGGGCTGTTTCGTTGCCTGCTGCCCATCCCAGCAGTGCTGTGGCCCCCTCCCTGATTTTCTGCACAGAGACCATGTGTCCTGGTAATGGGTGGGGAGCCTATCCCTGCTGGCCTAGGGTTCCTTCTCCCAGTGCCCTGTGCTGGTGTGGGACCCTTGCCTCCTTCTCCTCACCCTGCCTGCCCTGCCATCCTGCTCACACCCACACTCCATCTGGCACCCAAAAGCCAGGTCCCACTGGATGAGGACTGACTGGCCTCTCCAGGAGTCCCCCATCCACTGGTTCTGGTGGGGGGCCCTTGCTGGGCCACCCTGGGGCAATTGCCTCCCAGCAACCCCATCCAAGAGCCAGTCCCTGCTGGCTTGGAAATGCTGTATATATATGAGTCTATATTTTTTCCTCCTTTGTAACTTATCAATGGTTTAATAAAAAGATAAAATTTACAAGAAAATAACAATAATAATAATACTAATACTATTCCCCACCCTGGAAGGAGACATCTGCCAGAGCAGGGGTGGCCCCAGCTCCTGGGTGGTGGCTGGAAGGGCATGCCTAGGAGGGGATGCTGGCCTTCAGCCCCCATCTCTCTGGGGCTCTTCCTGGAGCCCCTCCCTGCCACAGAGCAGTTAGAGAGGCCATAGGGCAGTTTTCCCTCAGGCCTGTAGTTACTACTGGAGGAGGGACATTTCCAACCCACCATTCCAACACCATCCCTGGGACCTTTGGGGGTGGGCTGGGGGTGATGCACCCCTACAGCATTCCCCAAAAGGGTCCAGTCCTCTTTCTAGCACTGGGGACCCCATAAGAGTGTCCCCAACCCCTTCAAAAGCAATGAGACTGAAGGGGAACAGCAGCTCCTGATCCCCTCTGGCTGCTGCTGCCCTGGGGCACCCTACAAAGCCATCCCCCACCACCCTGTGTCACCATGTCCACCCCAGTGTGCCATTGGCCAGCAGCCTGTTTCGGCTGGCACATGGCACTGCTGGCCAGGCTTCAGCTGGGCAGCTGTGTCCATAAACAGCCCAGCATGGACCCCTGGACAGCCAGTTCCTCCCCAGGGGGGTGATCACTGCCAGCTGAGGGGGACAGAGGGCACAGCAAGGCTTGGCCATGGGCATTGCACGCTGCCATGCCAGCAGGACAAACATTTACACAGCCAGAGCCAGCCCTGTGGGTGTGTCCCCCTGATGAGTGTTACAGGGAGCTGGGGCTCCTCCACACAGACATTAGTTTCGGGTTAAACAGCCAAGGGTGGAGGTCTCCATGCCTCCCATCCAGGCTCAGCAGGGGGCTCAGGGCCCTGGTGTTACTGGTGTTAGTGGCATTAGCTGGAACATTGCTCCTGTGTAGGATGCAAGAGACATCTGCTCTTTCCCGCTGGCCAGGAGAGCTCCCAGCAGGGCAATGGAGATGGAGGTGTCCCTGCCCCTGTGCAGGAGCCCCTGGCATTCCATGTCTTGAGGAGAGCCCATCCATGGAACTGGGCTGTGCTGGTGGAGCCGGAGACAATTCCAGCCTGCAGAAGAGAGATGTGACTTCCCCAGATCTGCTACCTTCTCGCAGAGGGGAAACCATCTTCCAGCACAAGCTCAGAGAAGAGGCAAAACCTGAACAAGGACTCCTCCAAATCCAAGAGATTGGGTCCAAGCAGGTCTGATGGGTCCCTGGCAGGTCTCCTGCCCAGCACAGTGGGACAGAGCCTCCTTCTCAGCTGCTCTCTTCAGGAACTTGACCTGGGGTGGGGAAGCCTGCTGTGGTCTGGTCCAGCCTGTTCCTAGGGCTGGGGCTGATGCAGCTGGTATGGGTCTCCAGTGTGCAAGTTGCTCTCTGGAGGAACTGCAAGAAGTTTTCCTGAACAGAAGCCTCTGAGATGGAAAGACAGAGCTCCTGACCCAGTGGACGGTTAAGACAGCTGCGCCGGAGCCGGGCCAGCTCCTCACGGATTTGGCGGTTCAGCAGCCCGTAGAAGAAAGGATTAATGGCAAAGGAGGAGTAAGCAATCCAGGTGACCACCATCTCCCCATGCCCACCACCCAGAGTGCCAACAATGACAGAGGAGTGCAAGTGGAAAGCAAAGAAAGGCAGCCAGCAGCACAAGAACTGTCCCACAATGAGGACCAAGGTGAGGATGGCCTTGTTGCTTCCCAGAAGGCGGTCTGGGATCAGCCTGGGCAGCATCAGGATCCTGGCAGTGAGGATGGTCACTTGGCTGGCGATGGAATCACATCGTTGTCTGGGTGCCACTGCCTGTGCCGGCAAAGGCGCCTGCTGCAGGGATGCAGTCCGGGCCACGCGGTAGATGCTGGAGTAGACAGCAAGGATAATGATGGTGGGTAGAATAAAGCAGGTGATGCTGAAGAGGATCAAGAAAACCTTCTTGTGGGCCCCGGGGCTCCAGTAGACTGTGCAGTGGCTGGCGCTGGTGGCCCCATTACCGTGAGGCCACGCCACCAGTGCCAAGACGGTGATGAGAACAGACTTGACCCAAATGAAAATCACTCCAACCACTGCCAGTCTGATGGTCATCTTGACCTCATACCTCAAGGGGTGGACGATGTAGTAGTACCGCTCCACACTGATGATAGAGATGGTGAGAATGGAGGCACTGATGAAGCAGATATTCAGGAATATCACGGCCTTGCACTCAGCAATGCTGTAGATCACCCTGTTGAAGCAGGAGGAGCTGGAGATGATCCCCAGGGGCATGAGGAAAATGGCTGAGAGGAGATTAACCACACAGAGGTGGCAGACGAAGATGAACTTCCTGAAAAGGGGTGTTTTGAGGATGATGACCATCACCACGATGTTTGCGACCAGGGCGGTGAGAGTGAGCAGGATCATGCAGAAGAGGCCCACCACCTCCTGGGCAATGGAGTGCTCGGGGACGGAGAGCAGCCCTAGGCTGTCCGTGGTGTTTGACCCTGTCTGGCTTGCCATCCCCCTCCAGGGCTAAGCCAGCAGTTCTGGTGCCTGGGCAGCAAGGGCTCTTCTCCTGTGTCCCAGAGAGGGTAACCCCACCACAACCATGGCTGCTACCTTCTCCTTGCCTGTTGGGATCGGGAGCAGGGTGTGAAGGGAAAGAACCAAAATGAAGAAGAGCCACAGAGAAACAGAGACAACCAGCACACCTCTAAGGTGCTGGAGGAGGGAGAGGTAGCCAGAGAAGTCATAGCACCCTGGCTCTCCCAGAGCTGGCACCCAGGCTGTCTGCAACCTGGCCAGGGATAGCATTGCTAGAACCTGTGGGCACCCCTGCCAGCCTGACACCCCGTCCCCCTCTCCAATGGCACCAGTACGTCCCGAGGAGGGACAGCACAACTTGCCTATCCCAACCCTCTTGCTCTGGCCACAGGGGACCCTGGGGTGGGTGAGATTCAGCGCACCTTTGCTCCTGGGGAGATGGGTGATGCTCCTCTCCTCACCGGGGTCCCTCTTGCTGGTGTTGCTCCCGCAGCAGAGCCGGGGCTGCCGGCCCTGTGTGAGGCCACGCTCCCCCTTCCCCGCTCCCGTCACCCGCTCGTCATCCTGTTTGCCTGCAGCCCGCCAGCTGCGGATGGCACCAGCTGTCACTCCCGGCGCTGCCTGCACTGCCCGCACCCGTGGCAGTCCCACAGGGACGGCTGCTGGGTCCTAGCAGCCGGCAGGGGCTCAGGAAAGGGGGACCAGGGTCCCTGAGCCCTGTGTCCCCCAAGAATGGCCACCCACTGCACCAGGCCTGGTCCTTCCAGAGGAACAGCTCAGCCCTCAGGTCCCTGCGACTTGAGAGACAGAGCTACAGGCAGGTCTGCAGCAAATCGTCTCCACTGGCACATGGATGCTCATGGGGCATCGGGGTAACACAGCTGTTAGCTGCCCTTCCCTGGCAGCCTGAGCACCCAGACAAGGGGCACATGTGAACACAGAGAAGGGATTGGCATGGGTGCCAGGCTGAGGCAGGACAGCAGGCATGGCTCTAGAGGGAGGGCAGGTGCCAGGAACCAGGATGGATTAATTCTTCCATGCCCACACAGGGCAGCAGATCTTGCCCATCCTCTGTAGCTGTGATGCCACAGGGTGGGCATGAGCCATGTGCCTTGCTAAGGTGACAAGAGCAGCTGGCTCTCAAAGACACCAGCTTTCATCTGAAGGTTTTGGCCCCTCCAGAGCCACCTGTGCCACCCCTTCAGGGACCCACTGACACCTTCCCTACAGCACACCCACCTTGCCAGGCAGGAAAGCGAGAGCACCACTCGGTACAAGGCATGGTGCTTTTATTCACAAAGCAAGCTCAGTTCCCATGCCAGCCTGTCCCTTGCCAAGCAGGTGGGGTGGCCGGAGTGCCTAGATCCCTGTGCTCTGGGCTGATGGGTGTCACCAGCCGGTGCTCGCCCAGGGCCACGGTGCTCCCAGGCACCCTCAGAAGCGGAGCTGGACAAGGTAGCGGATCCGGCACTGGCTTTCCTTGTAGATGATGTACTCGCTCTGGCTGAAGGAGGAGTCCTTGTAGGCAGGCATGGGGATGGGCTTGCCCTGGCACACCAGCACCTTCTTGCCATCCAGCAGCACCTCCTCATCCTGTGCAGGATCTGGGCCAGAAGACACCCCACCACCACATCAAACCTGAGATCTGGCCTCTCTCCCCCCATGCCCTATGCCCACCACAGCCCCACAGCCACCACTCCGCTCCTGCCCCAGGCTCACCCGGCTCTGTCCGGCCACAGGCCAGGACACTGTCATAGCCAGCAGGTGGCTGACACAGCGTGGGGTCATCGCAGGTGATGCGGTAGGGCTTGCCCAGGGCCACTTCCGTCAGGAACATGATGCCAACCTTCTTAGAAGTACAGCCCACTGCCATGGGAGAAAGGGATGAGGATGATAGCACCATCCCTGGCGTTTCCATCTGGTTGTGCCCAGGCCACGCTGGGACACAGGGACCAGTTGCCACAGCAAGGAGGGGGCTTGGCATGCCCACAGCTGCCTGGCAGGGGTTATGCCAAGGCAGCTGGGCTCACACAGACCCTGTGGGCATCACGAGCAGCCCTGCTCATCCCAGGACCCTCACCATAGCAGGCTGATTTGCTGTTCTCAGAGGCAAAGTAGATGCCCTTGCCCACGCGCCCACCCAAGTGGGGCATGATGCGCAGCCCACTCTTCAGGATGGCTGCCACCTCTGCCATATTGGTACCATGCCAAAGCAGGCGCCGGTGCTCCAGGAGGTCATGGGCCTTGAAACGCTCATCCTGGAGAGATACAGAGGTAAGGGCTCTCTACGGAGGGAGACATGGGTGCTCAGGGGTGCCATCCACCTCCCCAGTCTAGCCCCAGTGACTATCTGGAGGGGCAGGAGACAGGGTGCCTGTTTGGCCCTGGCCAGCTGGGCTGAATTCCCTCCTGGTGTGCAACCATGGCTTCCCCACTGCGACATGAGGATAATCACCTCCTCCTCACCTCACCATTTCGGGCCACCTGCCAGATGTTGAGGATGTGGAGTTTGTGCCCAGTCTGCGTCACATAGGTTTGGATCAGCTGCCGAGGGGGAGGCAAAAAAGCTGTGTCACTCCAGGCAGCCATCCCAGCAATGCCCACAGTCCTCCTGGGACATCAGGAACCTTTGGGGTGCCCACAGATCTGACATAATTGCTTCCCATTATGGGACGCCGTGGCACAAGCAGCACCTGGTATTCCCGGGAAGCCGGGTCCAGCAGGGAAAGCTGGCAGCAGAGCAGGGCGTAATCCTGATCCAGTGGATGAGGGACTTCTTTCTCCTCCTCCTCCTCCTCCTCTTCCTCCTTCACTTTCTGTGCCTGCAGGCTCTGTGCCACCTCAATGTCGGCCAGCACCTGGCAGGGGAAGAGCAGGGACATCCTCACCGCCAGTACTGGGCACTGTGCCGGGGGACCAGGTCAAGCCCAGCCTCCTGCCAGCAGCTCCTGCCCCACTGGGAAGGGATGCCACCCACTCTGTGCTCTGGCATCTCACCAACAGCATGTCCTTCTTGGCACGCAGCAGGTCAGGGGAGTTGATGGGGGGTGGCCGTGCCCGTCCAAAGTTGTGTGGGACAATGGTGTAGAAGCGGGAGGAGAGCTCCTCCAGGCGAGTGGCCTGGGGGGGCTGCTCCTTCAGCGCTGCCTCCAGCTCCTCCAGTGCCTCAAAGCCCCTTGCGATCTGCTGCTTGCTCAGCTTCCCCAGAGGCATCTTCTTCACATCTACAGGAGAAGACAAGGTGAACCCATCCACCCCACTCACCCCACACCTACTTCCAAGAACCTCCAGTATCCCCATGGGCAAGTGTGGGCAACCAGCATGAGGTGTCCACAGTCCCAGCAGCTGCCAGGATATCAGAGGGGATGCTCTAAAATGCATCAGCAGCTCTGCTCTGTTCACCACTCCCCCCAGACCAAGCCCATACCACCCATCAGCCCCTCGCCTCCTACCGATATTCATGGTCTGCATGGCATCCCGGAACATGTCACTGCTGAAGATGAGGGACACCAGGTCCTGTGTGGCTCTGTCCAAGGTGCAGGGCAGCACTCGCTGCTTGCAGACCTTGTCTCCATCCACAGCATCCACCTGCAGACACTCCACATCAGCTGCAAGCCTGTGAGAGGCTGTAGGAGCACAGCACCAGGGCTGCCCATCTCTGTGAGGAGAGCCTGGTCCTGGGGCAGCAGAGCAATGGGCAGGTGCTACCTCCACTTTCCAAAGCCAATGCCACCCAGAAGGCCACGTTTCTCATTCAGGATGCCCTCTCACTCCATTTTAACCCATTAGCCCCAAATCTCTGCCTTCAAGCTGTTTCAGCATGCACCCAGACTCCCCTCAAAATCCATCCCATCCTGCTGACCCTCTTGGATGTTGTGGTGTTCAGTGGGCCAGGAGTGTGATGAGGACCATCTCACCACAGTGACATCCTGGGTGCCCGCAGTACTCACCCTGAGGCCAACCTCCACCTCCTGCCCAGCCCCTGGCTGCACCTCGATGAGCGTGTACTTCCCTGGCTGGGCAATGAAGTTCTCCCTTGTTGCCCAACTGTTCTTGGTCTTCTCCCGAAACTTCTTCTCAAAGTCCTTCTTGGCAGCTTCCAGGGAGGCACAGGGCATGAGTTTGGACTGGCCCACCTCTCCCTGGCAGTGGACAGCAGTGGTCAAGACCTCCCCTGCACCCCTGCTCCACCAGCCCCATGCCAGTGGAAGCAGGAGAAGGGCTGTGATGGCAGAGCTATGGGGCAGTGAGCAGGAACATGCTGAGCCACCAGCTCAGGAAGAAACCCCAGGACTCCTTGCTGGGCTGTCACACTCATATTCACTGCAGTGACAGGTGCCCCATGCTCCAGCCAGGCTGACCACATTGTGTGGGGGCAAGTCCTTGATGCCCCCCCATTAAAGGGCTACAGCAGGATAATTGGTTCTCACTTTGGGACCAGGGAAGAAGGATGGGAATCACCAGGTTCACCCTCATCTTTTGGGGTTCTGAAGCCAGGGTGGGGACAGCTGAGGAGCGGGGGATGAGCGGTGCCAGGGTGGACTCACCACACGGCCCCAGCGGCTCCAGACACTGTAGGCACCATCATGCTCAAGGAGCTGGATGATGTAGAACTTGTTGTTGTTGGCGCTGATGTTGGTCTGGTTCAGGGTGCAGTCATAGTCCTCATAGACCTATAGCAAGTGACGTGGCCTAGGCTGGCACCTGGGCAGTGTTTGGGGAAGGAGAGGGTGCAGAACTGTCCCAGTGGGAACACAGGGGGGTCTGCAAGGAAAATTGGGGCTGATCCTGTGTCAACAGGGCAGGGGCTGCTCTGGGACTCCCCCAACCCTCCCACCCATATGCTCCCATCCCTGCCCCTCTGGGTACCCCAGCCGTGCTCTCACCCGAGCATCCAGTGCCGTGCTCAGGGGGCAGAGCCCATCAATGGTGGCGGGGGGCTTCTCTTTGGGAGCAGTTTTCAGGGCTGCCAAGGTGGAGCTCCAGGTGTTGTCGTCCTCTTCCCCTTTCGCTTTCTTTTCCCTGCTGTCTGGCTGCTTTGAGGAGGACGCCTGGCGCTTGGAAGCCATGACTCAGCCTCCACCCTCTGCCGCAGAGACAGCGCAGCCTTAATCCCCCAGAAAAATCTTTGGAGACAGCAGAGGGAGAGGTGAGAGATACCGAGCTGCCCTTCCGGGAAAGTCTTGTGGCCTGGGCCTTGCTTTCCCTGTGCCTTCAGCCTACAGCAGGGCTGGAGGAGGGGATGGGACCTCTGCCCAAAAACTGTCTGAGTGCTGTCCCTCTGTTCGGAGTGGGTGGAAGAGCCTCTCAGCACCCTTCATCTTGAGGGACCCCAAAGAGGAAAGAGCCCAGTGACGCAGAGCCAAGGGGGAGCACAAGGGGGCTCAGCTGCTTGCACAGCAAACTTGGGTCAGAAGAGCTGGAAGAGGACAAGGGCCTGCTGGCCCCCACCTCCCCTCACTAGGAACCCCCAATCCACAGGAATGTGTCCCCAAGGCTCGCCCAGCTCTGTGCCCCCAAGGAGAGGAAACAATGCAACGACACCCCCCCCCCCCCAAACATGCAATGCCATCGCCCCAGACACGCAATTCCATCTCCCCAGTCCCTCTCGGGACCAGTGAAGTGCTTTGATTTGGGCATGGGTGGGGCTTGGACAGCCCCTGTTTGCTATGCCCCCTGCCAGTCCCAGCTGAAGAAGGGGTTCTGGGGGCAGCAACAAGGACAGAGGTGCAGAAAACAGTCATGTCCTACCTGCTCTCACTGCTTGGGACTGCCGGCTGAGGAGCTGCCGAGAGCCTTCAGGCTGGTCCGGCAGCCTGCCCAGAGGAGAAACTTTTTCCTTAGGCAGCAGCCAGGGATGACAGGAAACAGCTGTCATGCCTCCGGGTAGCGCATGCACCCTGTCACAGGCCTGCCTACTGCCTGGCTGAACTGCCTCCTGCTGTACAGCCTGTACTGCCTGTCTGCCTGTACTGCCCGTACTGCCTGTTCTGACTGTGCTGCCTGTACTACCTGACTGCATTGCCTGTTTGTCTGTACTGCCTGCACAGCCTGTATTGCCTGTTCTGACTGTACTGCCTGCACAGCCTGTATTGCCTGTTCTGCCTGTACTGCCTGCTACTCTGCCAAGCAGTCCCTGGATGAGGTGTGACCCTGACACCACCCCGCCCTCCAGCCAGTCCCACTCCACCACACTCTGAAACTAAGAAAACTGACTTGAAAGATGGCACTGTTTTGTGTGTTAAATGTCTTTTCTTGGGGCCCAAGCAAACACTCAGCGTTGAGGGTCAGGCAGGGAGAGGTCCTGACTGCACCCTGGCATTTGAATGTGGTTTGAAGGGTTCTCAGCAACGTCTGCCTGCTCCGAGGAGTGCAGAGTGAAACACGAGTTCACTTATAAAATTTAAGAGAAGTTTAATAAAATAAAATAGGACAAATGGGGAGACAACCACAAAAAAAGTTATTATGCGGCCAGGTGCTTTGATGAAGAACCCTAAGCACACTTCTACATCCACAGGATATCCTTTAAAAGTACATCTCTGATTACATATTCATCACAGTCATGCATTATTCATAAATTCCTTGAAGTTTCTGTGTATCATTCCATCAAATTTACAGTCTTTTTAGGCTGCTTGGTGTCTGCTTTTCCTCTATAAATTCTCCTCTCCATTTTCTGGTTTTTCTCTGATAAGATAATCTAGGAATGTGAGGACTTTTTTCTGCTTACCTTTTCTAAATTGACTACTTAAACTATAGTCATTCTATATCATTACAAATTACACAGGTGCCTTGCT
>JACBWW010000009.1:3667480-3724360 GCA_020086605.1 Lanius collurio
TGGGGACACGCTGCAGGGAATCACGGTGGCTAATCCTGGGCGCTGGCTTCCAGAGGGAGCGAGAGCGCAGGAACAGCGACAAATCAGAGGACGGATACCATTCCGATGGGGACTACGGAGAGCACGACTACAGGAACGATATTAACGATGAAAAAGAAAGCAAGACCATCATGTTGCGTGGGCTCCCCATCACGGTTACCGAGAACGATGTGAGTAGTCGGGCAGGGCTATGCCTGCCTTGCCCCCGGGCAGGGCCGTGCTGGAGCGGCTGCTGCCATTTTGTTGAGCGCTGCATCATGGTGGCCCGTCTCCAGCGCTGTTGCGCTGCCATTTTGAGTCCTGAAAGCGTTTAAACTCTCAGTGTTAAGTAACGGAGGTCAGTTCAATGTTAACCAGTCCCTTTCAAACGGAACAACCCACGAATATTCGTTTTTTCACACATGTTTGAATGCTTTCCGTAAGAGTGGGTTTTAAACTGTCTGCTCTTTGCTGCTTTTCTGTATGGGAGGGAAGAGGTAGATTTTTTTTTGCTGCTTCTCCCCGTTGCTGGGGGAGTGGAGGGGGACAATGAGGTGGCACACACCAGTTTTTCTGGTCATTATCGAGGCCAGAACTTGTGACCGATCAGGTCACACACAGTCAGCGAGCTTTTTAGCCGAGCGCAGCCCCGCACAAAGCTGCTTTGTGTGGGCACAGCTGTGGGAGTCAAAATGGCTGCTGCCGAGCTGAAGGAGCAAGTACTGATGAGCTTGGTACTTGCTTGTGTAATTTCTTTATTAAAAATATATTACAGCTTTAAAGTTTTTTTTCTTGATGATAATTTTTTTAGGATTTTTTTTCTCGATGGGTTCTTTTGGATACCAAGCTATAAGCCCACAGCTGTTATTTGAGGGGTAAAAGGTGGGCTGTCCCAGTTTATTTTCAGTCAGACTCTGCCTCTGATGCGTTGATATGTTAATTGCCAGCACAGAGAATACTTTTGCACCATTTCTACAATGGATAGTTTTTCCTCTTTTTTTTTCTTATTTGTTACCCTCCTGATATTAAGGGTTCCTAATCACAATATACTGCTCTAATATTTTCATGAGTGTTTGAAATCAGGTGTAGGTTCCTGCATATAAATGAGACAGCCCAGTCAGACATTACACAGAACACTTCAGAACAGTTCTTGTTTATGAGATATTGATGTTTTAGCTCTACAGTTGTGCAATCACTGTTAACATAATTTATACGAATGTTTAATTCTGGATGCAGGGTGTAGACAATGCATCTTGGAAATTACAGTTGAATTCTTAAGTTAACAGTACTTCTGGTTGTGTACACAGTTTTCTTTTTTTTTAATACATCTTTTCATAAGAAAAATCTACTTCCATTGCTGATATTATTCCCACTCGTCATATAAATGGACAGCTTTAGATAAATTGTGATTCTGCTGAGCAGCCCTGTTGCATGTAATGTAGTTTAAATTTTATGAAAGCTGCTGAAAAACCTTTTTCTGCTCTAGAATTAAAAATTTTGTTAGTGTTTCTTTTCCCTCCATGCCTCTGCACAGTGACTTACGTTGCCTATGCTGCAGCCTAAGCAGCTTTGTTACAGCTGAAGAACTGACATCTCTTTAGCTTTTTCTTTGATGACACATTCTTCACAAATCTACTTCATCCTGAGAAACTCATGGGGATCTGTGAGAAGATGAGGTTTTTAGCATGAGGCTTAGGAATACGTTCAGCATGGAGCCTTGCAGTGCAGGCTTCTTGTTTTTCATTGCTAGGAGTGAAGGGTATTTAGATATGCAGGGAGAAGAATACCAGCAGTGTTCTTTTTAAAAACTTACTGTGCAGATAATCTCAGAACACAAGATCGTAGGGAGTCATATTCTGGATGATTCAGTGTCCTGAGTGAGGATTACAGTTGGTTTAGCGTGTAGCAAAAGATTATGTGGACTTTGATGCTCATCAGTCACCTGTTGGGTTCTCAGTAATGTTTTCTTTGTCCCCGAGATAGTGTTGAAAGCACTGTTTTGTGTATCTCTTGCATGGTCCTGCAAGGTAGGTTATTTCTGTGACCTCTGTTATTTCCCACCAAGTTACAAAAATTTTAACTGTTGGATCAAAATCTCCTGCAGATTCGCGAGCTTATTGAATCCTTTGAAGGTCCTCAGCCTGCAGACGTGAGGCTGATGAAAAGAAAGACAGGTGAGAGCTCTTAATCCAGTCTTTGACATCGCCTTCCTCTTCCCCAGCCCAAAAGAGTATCCAGAATTGTCCCCAAACTGCAAGCACATGCAATAAAAAATCCCCAAAAAACTGAAAGGTTTGCCATGGCTAAGGAATGTGGCTTTTTGGAAGACTTAGATAGCTGGTCAACATGTTAAAAGAAGTCTGTCTACAGGGGGTTTTGTTAACAGGTGTTGGTAAGTAATACTAGTGTAAACCCATTTAATAGTATGTAGTCTGTTGCATGGTTACCCTTAAACATGGATTCAAATCGAGTGAAATGTAGCCAGTTAAGGCAGCTTGGTTCCTTGCCATGGCAAAATAACAAGCAGATCCCAGCAGTTGACGTCGCATTTGTAAAGCTGCTTTGTCATGAAGTAATGAAGCAGTTGGAGAGAGATTCGCCTGTTTTAAAGGAACTGACTAACACAAGTATCCCGTCTATATCTGAATGCTGTCTCTAGGTGTAAGCCGTGGTTTCGCCTTCGTGGAGTTTTATCACTTTCAAGATGCTACCAGCTGGATGGAAGCCAATCAGGTTGCTTCACTCACCAAGTCTAGATATTCCTGAAAATGGAACAAGTCTGTACAGTTTAACAAAAAAAAAAAAAAAAAAAGAAAAAATAGAGGTGGAAGGAGTGGTTTGTTCCATAACAGTGATGTAAAAGAATAAAAGCTTTGTATATATTAAAATTTGTAACATATAAAGTAAAATTAGGAAAGAAAGCTCTACTTTGGTAAAAGGTGCCATTGTTTTAAATGACTTGGTTTCAATTTAATTGGCTCATGAAGATTTGGCTAGTAATTGTTAGAGAATACTAGCTTATTTCCACTTGATGTTTGATTCTCTTTTGTTAGAGAAAGCACCACATCTCTGTGATATGTCAGTATTAACCCTGAAAGAGAAGTGTCAGTTCTTGGCAGTAATCTGTTCCCCTGATTTAAAAGGGGGAACTGGCTCTTCTAGAGAAAAAAGCATGTTCATTTCAACTAAATTAGGCAGAGTGAGTTCTCACATCTGTTAGGCTCTGTTTTTTGGCTTTTTTTGTTACTATGACTTGATAAGGAGCCAAAATTCAGTAAGAATCCTCTGGTTTGTTTTCCCATGAGATTTTCCTGTAGNNNGCCAAAATTCAGTAAGAATCCTCTGGTTTGTTTTCCCATGAGATTTTCCTGTAGCACTGCAAATAGTTTCACTTGCTTTCGCTACTTTTTTAAATATTCATAACCTATTTAAACAACAGAACGTAAGAATACTCTGAAAGTGAGCAAATGCATCAAATCACTGTTTTTTCTTGCACCTGAATATTTGATGCAGCAGTCTCATGACGGCATTATGGCTGTTTTTCTACTCTGTTGATGTTGCAATAAAGAAATGGCACCATAATAGGATTCATGGCAGTTCCAGCAGATGGAATTTGTCATATGCCTTGTGCTGGAATAGTGTTTGGTATGTCCCATGCTATGGGTGATTTCCCCAGCCAGAGAGCAGCTTTCAAATTCTGTTTCCCTGACATGCTGCTCAGTTAGGGCAGGTGGCTGCAGGGGAAAGACTAATATCAAGAAATGAATGCTGAGCATATTTTCAGAAATTGTTTTAATATATACAAAGCTGTACTGATGCATATTATTGAAATATATTCAAATTCACTCCATTAACCAGCCACCTTAGTAGTAGGGAAAACATAGCCTGTCCCCAGCAGCCGGGTTGCTGACTGTTAGATGACAGAATGATGTATTGCAACTATGCCAGCAGCCTTGTTTCTTTGTGTGCACATCCAGTGAGTGCTGGGCCCTCCAACCCTCCCTCCTGCCGGTAGGAGCAATGGCTTTGCCCTATTCAGTTGTGCAGAATGTGAGAGCCTTGTTCATGCTACGTGCTAGATCTGTGTCAGACCCTGTTACTGGAAAAGCCACTGGTCCTGACACTGTGGTACCTCTGCAGAAAGCCAACCCGCTATATAAACATGGTTCTGCCATTGCAGTGTCTGGGGTGTGGCCTCTAATAATGCACTTCCTCAGATGTGCTTCCACCTGTTTGACCAAAATATGTTGATAGCCATATTTTGAAAGGTCATTCTGCATACCCACGCTTGGCAAAGCGTGAGGCTCAGAGTCAAGGCTTCTTAATAGCTGTAAATTCCTAACTCCTCTGAAGTCAGAGGACGTGCTGAAAGCATTATGAACTTTTCCTACCCCTGGAGAAGCTTCACGTGCAGTCTAGTTACTCATTTTGGAGAGCTCCTGCCTGAATGAAGAACACAAACCTCTTGTGCAGGCTTCCAATTGAACTGATGCAGTAGTCAAATGAAACCACTCTTGAGTTACGTTTCAGTTGATGGCACTTGTAATCCAGCCTTCAAGAAGTCTAAGCAGGGTCCCTTTGGGAGGAATTACTGTATTTTCAAGGGGACACTTCTGAAGTGTGCTTGGAAAAGTAAATTCAAATGCGGTTAAAAGTCTGGGGTGTTTGGAGTAGGGGACGAAGTGAAGCAGTCACCTAAGGACATGTTTAAAAAGTCGCTCAGTGCTATACCAGAAGTGAATAGAAATGTGGGGGCAAAGAGACTCCTAAAAATGTGTTAATCTGAACGCAGCAGATTAGGACTCTGTCTCCTTCGAGACACTTTCTGGTTCCATGTCAGCGTTTAGTGTTTGGCAGCTTTTTCAACACTCCCTGATTCCGTTTATCTTTGCTCCACATCCCATTCTCTTACTGCCCTCGTCCTCCTCTCTGCAGGATTGGATGGGCAGGGTGTAGGTGGCGGTGGTTGTCCTCCACATCCTCCCCATATGTTGTCCATTTAATTCAGGAGCACTGATTCCTCCGAAGGGTGCTCTGCCATGGGAAAATGGACATGTGTGTCTTGATTCAGGAATAATTGAAACCATTTTTTTTGCAGAAAAAGCTGGTGATTCAAGGGAAGCAGATTGCAATGCACTACAGCAACCCAAGGCCTAAATTTGAGGACTGGCTCTGCAACAAGGTACAACACATGTTTTTATGGGAGAGTTTGGTCTTGGCTCTAGATCACTCTTGGTCAGTCATGTAAAGAATGTGACAACTGAATCAAACCTGCTTTTGCTCTCCATAAAGTTAAATTGCTCTCCAGCATGTGTTCCCTTTCAGCATTGTGCTCTTTGTAGTACTCACTGTGCCTGGGATTGTAAACTAAAGACCACACAGTTAACTAATTTGGGATGACTAGGGAGAAAGTTCCTGGGATGTTCTGAAAAGTAGCTGTGGTGCAAATCAAGGTGACTGTCAATGTTCTGGATTATTCTGGTGGGTTTAGCTTTGTTGTGTTACTTTGTGCGAATGTCTGGGTTTTTTTAGTATACAGCAAATGCAGCATTATTAAAATTATCCAAGTTTTCTTACTAGACTTCTCTTGTTTGTCACAGTGCTGCCTTTACAACTTCAGAAGGAGGCTAAAATGCTTCCGCTGTGGAGCGGACAAATTCGGTACGTTACCATGATCTCTTTTTTGTTTGATTTTGTGAGAAGCTTTCTGGTCTATGTAGGAAGCAGAGTTCTGTGTAGGTTCTAGACTGAGTTACAAAATACTGAGCTTGAAGTAAATGAGCCATGTCCTGACTGAAATATTTTCTCTTCTTAAAAAGACTCAGAACAGGAGGTACCACCTGGAGCAGCAGAAGCCGTTCAGTCTGTGGACTATTACTGTGATAGTAAGTGATCTTTGACCATTCTAGAATGTGAAATGTAAATGTGGGTACTTAAAATCCTTCCCGTACCTCAGCCTGCCAGCTGAAGGACTTGAAATACTCTGCAAAGCCATGGTGTGCACCGCTAATGTTGTACTTTTTCTCCTCAGCCATCATTCTCCGAAACATTGCTCCTCACACAGTAGTGGAATCCATCATGACTGCCTTGTCTCCATATGCATCTCTGGCAGTCAATAATATTCGTCTTATCAAAGACAAGCAGACTCAGCAGAACAGAGGCTTTGCATTTGTGCAGCTGTCTTCTGCCATGGTGAGGACCTTACTGGTGTTCTGGAGAGAAACAGCTGGTTAACCTCCTTCTCTCCCTGCAGCGTTCAGAGCCCTGAGCTGTCTGAAGGACTGCCCCCCTTCAAGGAGTGTTGGTGGATAGTGTGTTAAAGTTGTTGATAGGTAGCTGCAGTTTGAAAGAACATGGTAGGATGTTTGGGAGCACATTGAAAAGTTATTTTTGTAGCAGAGTGCTGTTCTGGATTGCATCTTAGCTTTATGCTTGGATTGCAGATATAATGGTGTGGGATTGTACTTAGTTGACAGGTTGTAAGATCTAGGGCATATGGTGTGGAAGCAGGTGCATGGAATTAAGAATTAGGCTTTTTCCACCTTGAAAAAAGAGGAAGAGGCAAGTGTTGCTCTTCTCAGCAGCATCCATTGGGAGGGTGTAAGGACAGCAGAAAAATATTCTCAGGGTACATAGGGATGGGACAATAGGCAACAGCCATAAATTGAAATACAGGAACTAGCAGTGAGGTACAGTAAAAGCCTATTAAGTTTCAGGGAGGTCATATGCTGGCATGGGTTCCCTGAAGGGCAGTGAATCTCTGTTGCTGGAGGTGGATGTGACACTGAGGGATGTGGTGCAGTGGTGGACTTGGTAATGCTGGATTAACAGTTGGACTCGATGATTTTAAAGGTCCTTTCCAACCTAAATGGTTCAGTGAGTCTGTACACCAGACTTGAGCAGCAGTCTGATCTGTTTGAACCTGCTTTAGTTGGAGGAAAGCAGGTGATTGTATTAAATCAGGTGCCTGATCTCAGTTTTTGCTGATGTCCTGTTTGGAGTAATTTGGATCTTGTTAAAGCTAAGATTTTTGGAACATATTTAATATTTAGTGACCCAGGGAAACGCTCAGTATTTTCACATGGGCTGTTACGGGTCTCACTGTGCTCTCCTGCATGTGTGTAATATGAGGTGATGGAGGTGTTTTTACATCTGTAGCTCTTTTCAGCGGCTGTACGTGAAAAGGTGGAATTCGGGAACTTCTGAATCTCCCTCAGTAAACTGCCTTTCATAATAATGAGTATTTTTTGTTGTAGGATGCTTCTCAACTGCTACAGATTTTACAAAGTCTTCAGCCGCCGTTAAAAATTGATGGCAAAACAATTGGTGTTGACTTCGCAAAGAGTGCCAGAAAGTGAGTTGTGATAGCAGTCAATTGCACTTTTGATTTCTGCTTTTTTTTTTAATTCACACACCCACCCCTTCCCTTTATACTGGATGGTTTCTTTGTGTTACCCAGACTTTTATTAAGCTAATTCTAACTCTACAGTTTTGCTTCCCTTAAATCCCTTGTGTTGGGTGCATCCTGCTCCTCACTGTGAGTGAGAGAAGAGTGAAAGCAGTGTTCCCCACCCCTCTGTTTCCAGTCCTCTGAAGATAACGCTGTAATTGCTTGTGTGCACAGCACATTTGTCCTTAGAGACCTCCTGACTTGTTGTTGGCTCTACAACAATGAACCTGAAGTTCCTTTACTTGCCAAGCAGTGTTTTGGCTCATTCACTACATCACAAATATTTTGTAACTGCCAAGAAATGCACGTGTGAGGGCAGACTCCACCTCCTTGCATAGGGAAACTCTTCAGAAAAAGCAGTACTTACTGAGGTGCCTGAATTTTGTGATTGCAGAGACCTGCTTCTCCCAGATGGTAACAGAGTCAGCGCCTTCTCTGTGGCAAGCACAGCCATTGCTGCAGCTCAGTGGTCGTCCACTCAGGTATGATTTGGAGACTGTCCCTCATAGTCCTGCTGTCTATTTCCATAGTCCTGCTGGCCATTTGCTTGATTGAACTGTTTAATGGTAGATCCAGCCATGACATGTCTGCTCCATGATCAGTTTGGAGCATAGGCAGTGGGATGCCTGAAATTCTTTATTAAAGTAGTTTAGCTGTCCCTGACAAAAATTACCTTCTTGAATTTTAGCCACAGACTGGAGAGGGCAGCACCCTTGACTACAGCTACCTCCAGTCAGGACAGGATGGATACTCACAGTATGCTCAGGTTAGTAGCAGAGATCATGGTCTAACCAGTAGGTTGTCATAATTAAGGTATGCAAATTACTCACCTTGTGTTGTCATTCATTTCCCTTTGCAGTATTCCCAGGATTATCAACAGTACTACCAAAATCAAGGAGGAGTGTTGGACACAGACACAGCTACCATATCAGGTAGTGCTTCCTGCATTTGAGAAGCAGTTTGTAATGATAATTTTGCAGTAGTGATAGTATATTGCCTTAGCCTTTGTTATTTTGCTGTTTAAAAGAAGACTTTGTGCATTTATAGAGAACTGTAACAGATTGGTTGAAGTGGAACCTCTTGTGCAAGATTAGAGAGAAGCCTCGGTTTCATACTATTGACAAAGGCCTTGAATTTAGGAGAGCTGTGTAAGCAGCTCTAGGAAATGTTCAGCGCTAACAGCTGTAGAGGCCAGGAATTGCTGATTTTGGGAGCAGCATATTGCCTCCTGAAAAGGAAACTATTCCTTGTCTGGGTAGAAGATACCCACTGTATATCTAGCTCCTTTTGAATGCTTATTGCCTTGTTTGGCTGCTGGAGCTGGAATTAGTAGCTGAAACTATAAACAAAGTAATTTTAGCCCTAGGGTGCAGAACTGTTTTACAAATTAGTTGGCTTATGCATTGCTGCTCTCTTGGCAGGAGCTCCGGTCACTACCACCACAGCTGCAGTTGTGTCCCAGAGTCCTCAGCTGTATAATCAGCAGACAAACTCACCTGACTCTCCGGTAATTACAGCACTGATGAGTCCTTGCTTTCAAAGCCTAGGATATGTGGCTTAGCTGTAGCCTTTGCTTTTTAAAGTGGGTGGTACAGCAGAGCTGCTCAGTGTCCATGGGTTAGTCACAGTGCTTGTGGTCATAAGTCACCTGCCATTTCTGCTCTCTGATGGTTTTGTTCTTTGCTAAAGGTGAGTGCCAAGCATGCTGGTGAGGAGGAGTTGCTGTCGTACGCGTGGGGGGTGCTGCTCACGCCTTGGCTCGCTGTCCTTGTTTTCTTGGTGACAGATTTTCTAATTGAGGTCTGTGGTTTGGGTTTTTTTCAGACACAATCAGCACCACCTACCACTAGCACTCAGGCACAGGCGGCTCCTCCGACTGGCGTAGTGCCTGGAACCAAGTACGGTAAGTGCTTGGGAGCTGTTCTTGGGGACAAGTTTCTGTCACTGTAGCAGGAGACACTCGGCTTTGGCCAAGTGCTCCATCACCGTGTCATGGTGAAGCTGCCCCTGGAGAGTGTTGGCTGCACGGGTGATTAAGAGCCCTTTACAGACGTGTCTGCTGTCGTGGCTGCTATAATCTCCGAATTTTACCTGAAATGTAGAAAGATACCTGTCTGAATTCGTCTGGAACGACCATGTCCCACACTTTAATTTTTTTACAGCTGTCCCTGATACTTCCACCTACCAATATGATGAATCTTCAGGATATTATTATGATCCTATAACAGGGCTCTACTATGATCCTAATTCCCAGGTAAACACAAGTTCTTCCCACATGTCTTAACTGTTAAGGTCCATTAGTTCCTTACCTCTCATCATACGAGTGACATTTGAAGTGCACGACATACCAAATGTTGCGGATAACTCAGCACTGTGTGTAGGGCTGGGACTTGATTTCCCTCTGGTATAGCCCTGCATTTTTCTCTCCTTTTCCTTAATTTTCCTCCACGTTTGGCCCATATAGGATTAGCACTTGTCACAGCCACTGTAACTGAGCTATTTCGTTGCGGAGTGCCCAGCAAAGTGCACCCAACTCTGGGCTCTGGTGGGTCGTCTCTTGGGAGAAGCAAAAAATGCTCCATAGTGCTGTCGGGCAGAACTGCCTGTGTGTGGGGACAGAGGCTTCAGCCACTTCCTGTCTTTTGACTCCTCTGTGGAGTCTGCAGAACTTGTTTGGACTCTACAAAACGCCTTCCTGTGTGGTGCAGTAGTGTGAATCAGCTTGCTTGGGTTCTCCCGTGGACACTGTGCTCATGTGAGACATTTAACTGTCTGCCTCTCCTTCCCTCTGGCAGTATTACTACAATGCCTTAACCCAGCAGTACCTGTACTGGGATGGCGAAAAGGAGACCTACATGCCTGCAGCAGAAGGTGTTACATACCAACAGACAGCTACCACAACCACCACCAAAGAAGTGAAAGAGAAGAAAGAGAAGCCTAAAAGTAAAACAGCCCAACAGGTAACAGAATGAGATCATAACTGGGATAAGTCTTCTCTGTGGAACGGGATATTATTTCTCCTTTTTCACGACAAAGGAAATCCTAGGTTATTCAGTGGGGTGCATGCGTTCAATTTGCAGGCATTGTGGGGGGCTGAGGAGAGGTGGAGTTGGCAAGGCTTCAGTACAGAAATAAGTTCTGCATAGGAGGAGTGCTTATGGAATCCTGCCAGGATCAGTGGGAGTATAACTGAGCCGTCACTTAGAGGATTAGCTTGATAAGAAGGGTTTGTACAGTAAAAGCAGCAAGCTGTGTTATCTTTGAACGCTGTATACAGGGAAACAGCTGCACTACATCCAGCGTCCCGTGGTTTAAAAATAAAAGGTAGTGGGCTGACTTTGTCTGAAACTGCATGTGAGATTGAATACATGTCATAAGAGATTGATAGCTTTGAGAAGAGCTGTGTGAGCAAACCACTCTGCATTTCAGATTGCTAAAGACATGGAGCGCTGGGCAAAGAGTTTGAACAAGCAGAAAGAGAACTTCAAGAATAGTTTCCAGCCACTGAGTACCAGGGAGGAGGAGCGGAAGGAGTCAGCAGCTGCAGATGCAGGCTTTGCCCTCTTTGAGAAAAAGGTGAAGGTGCTGACAGTGGTGTGAGATGGCGGGGGGGGTGACAGAGAGCTCCCTGTTCACAGCATTCTTGTCTCATCCAGGGAGCTCTGTCTGAGCGACAGCAGATCTTGCCAGAGGTGTTGAAAAATGGGGATGATGAAAATCCACTAAAGGTGAGTATGGTAGAGGACCTCTAGCCAGTACTTGAGTTCCAGCCTGGATTTCTGTGGTACCACCTGTAAGAAGTGTTGCTGGTGGTTGCAGTGATGTGGTGCAAGTGCAGTAGGCTGGGTGACTCAGATACACTGAGGACAGCTGTGATTCTTTCTAGCCTCAAGCTCAGTTTGGGTTTTGAGGTTTCTATGTAGGCTGTACTTAAAAGTATTGTTTGGCTAGGGGGAGCTGTCTTGCAGACACTGTGGTCTGTATTTCTTTTGAGTTGCAGTACCATTGAAGTACGGGCCCAGTACTTAATAGAACAAGGACTCTTGTAACAGAGGCAGAGAAGGCTAAAGTACTGAACACCTTTGTTTTAGTCTACACTGTCAAGGCCAGCCCTTAGAAATCCCTGACCGAGGAGAACATGAGTAAAAGAAGTGGTACAATGAGGGTGACTGAGCACTGGAAAGGTTTCCTAGAGAGCCTGTGGAGTCTCCTTCCCTGGAGATACTCAGAGGTCATCATGACACAGTCCTGAGCAGTATGTGCTGGGGGGGACCCTGTTTAAGCAGGGAGGTTGGACTGAATGACCTGCAGTGGTCCTGTCCACCATCCAGCATTCTGTGATTTCATCCTTAGTAGTGGGAGCATGCTGTTCCTCCTGCGACACACATCTGCAGCCTGTGTTCCCTCTTTGTGCTCCCTCAACTGTGGTGACATTGTTGCAATCCCCTTCATGCTGTCTTTCCTTTTCAGCGTGGCCTTGTGGCTGCCTACAGTGGTGACAGCGATAACGATGAGGACTTACTGGAAAGAATGGAGAATGAGGAGGAGAAGCTGACTGACTGGAAGAAGATGGCTTGTCTGCTGTGTAGAAGGCAGTTCCCAAACAAAGATGCTCTGATTCGACACCAGCAGCTGTCTGACTTGCACAAGGTAGTTACACTGTGTAGTGAGGAAAATACTTGGTTGTCATAATTTAGCATGTAAACCAAAGCCACGAGGCATATTGCTGTATGGAAAACTATTTTGCTTAAAAGTGAAAATGTGCAAGTGAATTACTGCTCTCCCCTAAGTCAGCTATTTCATTTAAGATGAGCTGTTGTGCATTTCATGTTAAAGGGAATCTCTCTCCTTGTTTCAGCAAAACATGGATATCTATAGGAGATCAAAGCTTTCTGAGCAGGAACTTGAAGCCTTGGAGCTGCGTGAGAGAGAGGTCAGTGTTGAGATGAGCAGATGAGTGGCTAATGGAAAACCTGCACAGGTGATCTGTTGAGCTCTCATTATCCTGACACACGTCACTCAGGATAATCCTTGTAAGCCAACTCCTTGTCCAGTCAAGGTTCAGAGCTGCCCTGTTACATGGAGAGAAGTGTCCTTTATCCCACAGCTATGGCTTAGCAGGGAAGGCTCATTCCACCTCTAGCTCAGGGCTGCCAGACTGGGACTAGAAACCTGCAAGGCTCTTGCTGCCCCAGTGCTGGTTCAGATGGTGCTCCAGGGACTTGGATCTGCAGCTCTGCTCTTGGTGGTGGTAGAATTAATGGACTGCAGTCTACAGTGTTCTGCAGTAGCAGCCCGTTTATCTGACTCCCATAGCTCAAAGATAAACAAAAGTGTCTTGAAATCTATGCTAACTGTAGTTGCTTTGTGCAGATGAAATACAGAGACAGAGCAGCTGAGAGGCGGGAAAAGTACGGCATCCCCGAGCCCCCAGAGCCCAAGCGCAAGAAGGTCTACGATGCAGGCACAGTGTACGTATCTGAGAGCTCCTCAGCAACTGCCTCTGCACTGTGAGCAGTGTGGGTAACTTGTTAATTCACCTCTTCTTCCCACAGCAATTATGAGCAGCCCACCAAAGACGGCCTTGACAACAGTAATATAGGGAACAAGATGCTGCAGGCCATGGGCTGGAGGGAAGGTTCGGGCTTGGGAAGAAAGTGCCAGGGCATCACAGCACCCATTGAGGTAAGTGAAGAGGAGTGTCTCCTTGAGGATATTCAGTGCCTTTGTTTTTTTCTTTTTAACCCAAAGCACTTGCTGCTGAAGAGCTCTGAAGGAATAAACTGCCAGCCATAGCAAAGCAGCCTCTGTTTATGTTGGCTCCTGCTCATGTTTGTCCCATCAGATGTTGAAGCAGAGGCAGGGCTGTACCTTCCTCCCTTTGGCACTTGACTGCTGAGGTGCTGTGCCCCCAGTCCCCTAGGAGTGGCTGCCCTCCTTCCAGTCATTGCATTCATGGCTTTCCCTGTGCTCCAGGATGTGCTGTGCAGTCAGAGTGTGGTCAGAGTAGCATGAAGCCAGTGAGGGTGTGGTGTTAGGTACACTCCAGCCTCTTGCTGTCTGTGGTGGTATTTATGGCTGTGGGGATCGCCAGGGAAGCTTGGGAAACTGCCAGGTTTGATGTGATTTCTGGTTGTGCCCTCATGGTGGTCTGGCCATTCACTCCAGAGCTGAAGTGTGTGTCTGTTCCCTTGCAGGCCCAAGTACGAATGAGAGGAGCTGGCTTGGGAGCCAAGGGCAGCTCCTACGGCGTCTCCACAGCAGATTCGTACAAAGATGCAGTGCGGAAAGCCATGTTCGCTCGCTTCACAGAGATGGAGTAACCCCTCTGGCCTGCTGAGCTCATGAAGGCTCTCCTTGTTATCGAGAACTGACTGTTAAACTCCGTAGCCTTGGTGACCTGGCTGTATCCTGGGTTTGGTTTAGAGTTGACCATTTCATTCCCTTGGACGTTGTTCCCTGCTCAGCATGTAACAAACACTTCCATGAGCAGATTGTTTGAACTGACCCAACTTCATGCTGGAGAGCTCCTGGTTAGACCAAAGGGGGATGGCTGATCTTTGTACGGTCGTGTATATAGTGTAATGTATTCTGTGTTTTAGCGTGTTTTCCGGGTGCTGCTCCTGCCCTCTGGAGCCAGCAGCAGGACCTGTTAGCTGTGCTTTCAAACTGTCTCTGCTCTCCTTTTGTTGTATTGTCTGTCTGGGTTTTTTTTGAGAATTTTCCTGTACATTTTGTATGATACATCTT
Organism: Lanius collurio; assembly: GCA_020086605.1. Classification (NCBI taxonomy): domain Eukaryota; kingdom Metazoa; phylum Chordata; class Aves; order Passeriformes; family Laniidae; genus Lanius; species Lanius collurio. The sequence continues at coordinate 3,681,699 of JACBWW010000009.1, forward strand.
TGTATAGACTTTTTGAAGACTTTGATTCTAGTTGCCAATTTGGCTCATTTCCAAATGAAATACATCCAAAAAATTATCCTATTTCTGTTTCTCGGTGGGTGAATGAAGAATTAAGTTGCCAATGCTACTTGTCCTTTCTGTCATTCTGCTTCTTCCTTGATGAGACTTCATCCTGGAGTCTCTGTTCTGTTCAGCTCTCCACTCGCCTCCCTCCTTTCATCTCTGTGCTGTGCCTTGTTCTCAGCATCTTTAATCACAAGCTCCAGCATGGACAGTGGCTGGTGGAGCATCAGCTCTGTCACCCTTCTTGCTGTTTCTGTAGGAGCAGGAGAGTCTGCCCCTGCCCAGGACCCCCTGGATCTTACGTGCTGGTCCTGTGGTGGGCAGGGGGGCTGGTAGGGAGTGGGGTGACACGTGTGGCACCTCTGGCAAGGTTTGTGTGTTCTCCACCTTGGCTTCTGGCCCACCTCAGTGCTGTGGAGGGCTGTAGCCGGCGGGGTGGTGGGACGATGGGGTTCACCAGAGGTGTCCTGCAGCTGTCTTGTTGCTGCCTTTCTGTTCCTCTGACTGTGCTGTGCCTTGTTCACACTCCTCCTCCCAAGACCGAAGATGAGCAGAGAGGGTCTCAGCCCTGAGCTCTGTCTTTGCTGATGCTGTTGGCTGTGGGTCTTGCTCAGCCTCCGTGCAAAGCTGAGCCAGCAGCAGGCTTTCCTACTGTCCAGGTGGGCTTAGAAAGGGGTAGAAGGGCGCAGGAGCAGCTTCACCACTTGTGCTTGGGGCAAAGCCTTTCTGGGCATCAAGGCCAGCACCCTGTGGCTGCCTTTTGGAGTGGGTGAATCCTGCTTTGCCCGCTGCTGCAGCTGCACTTGGGCCCCTATTGCGCAGGCCCTGCCTGATTTTTGAGGGATGCCTGGCTTGGGGTTAGCCACGGTGGGGAATCCTTCCAACCTCTGCCTCGGGTGTGGAACTCCAGGGCTTGGGGTCCCTGCTGGAGTCTCCAGGCCGCTCCACCAGGTGGCAGGCGTGGCCCGGCTGTGACAGCTTGTGGAATATTTCCTGTGTGCAGGACTGCCGAGCGTCCGCCCGGGCCGCAGGGCTTTGTCCCAGCGGCTCCACAGAGGAAGCCGAGTGACTTGAAACGACCTCGAAGTGCTAGCTCCCTGCCCCAGCTTCCCCTGAGGGTGATGGTAGGGAAGGCAGGCCTGGTGCACTGCGACAGTGCCTGTGTGCCTGTGGCAGCCTCCCCCCGCTCCCCTCCCCGTGTGTCTTGGCTGGCGACACAGTGAAGTGCTTTGCTGCTCTGGGCTGTAAATGGGGGGTCTGTTTCCCAGCAGGTGGGTTCAATGGATCGATAAAGTGCATTTGTGTAGCTCAGCTTCTTCCCAGCCCATCGATCCCTGTCCCAGTGCATCCTCCTGATGAGGGGTGATGCTGCGGGCACGGGGGGAGGGCCTGCAGTGGGCACAGCACTGTGTTCTGTAAGGTTCACTCCCTCCTTGCTGCATCAAAGTGCTGCCCCAGTGCCAGGAGCTAGCCAGCCCCAGTGCCAGGAGCTGAGCCAGCCCCAGCTGGTACCTCCTGCAGAGCAGTTGCAGGGGGGAGGCAGCAACATGCTATGGGGGCGGAGGGAGCTGCTTGTGGGGTAGATGCTACAATGGGGAGCCCAAAGCAAGGGTCCCTTCCTGGGGCGAGGCTTTAATGGGGTCCTGGGCTTGCAGCCACCCCCTCTTGATTAGATGTGTTAAAGCTGCCCTTCCTGGGTTAAGGCACTGCTACTGGGTGCCCAGAGAACAGGAGAAGCTGGGGGGTTGCATGCAGCCCCCTCCCAGGCATGCCCCCAAACCCCATGCCAAGCGCTGGAGCGGGTCATGGAGGCACCACTGCCTGGCAGCACCCGTGCCTCCAATTTAGGCAGCACAGCATGGCTGTTCGTGACTGAATGCACCGTGGCCCACAGCCTTCAGAGGGACGTGGTGTCCCTGCCTCCCTGGGGACCGACCTCTGTGGGGGCGGGAGGAGAAGGCGTGGGATGGGGCCAGCCCCAGAAATGTGCAGTGATGAGGCAGGATCCTCGGAGCCAAGGGGTGGAGCTGCCCTGGGCATGGCTTGCAGGGCTGCCAGTGTGCCTATCTCACTGTGGCTGAGCCTGATGCAAGGTGCCCCAAAAAGGTGCCAGGCTGCAGTCAAAATGCTGGGGGGCTGAAGCTGGTCCCACCAGGAATGCAGAGGGTCACGGAACACTGGAGAGAGGCTTGCGTAGCTGGGCAGTGGCAGGAGGAGATGCAGAGCAGTCTCTGGACAGGCAGAGCTTCGCTGCACTCCTATGCTTTGGTTTCCCTATCACTGAGCAGCCACAAGGTCTCTCTGTGGCTGACAATGGAAAAGTAAAGGCACTAAGCCCTAGGGCATGTGGAGACCCCAGGCTAGGGCTGAAGGGGGGACCCCCAGAGAGACCCTGTGCCCTTTGCTATGGGCAAGAGCTACATGAGAGCAGGACTTCAGCCAGGGGCTCCTAGGCACAGGGCAGGGATGACTTCCAGGGCTTTGGCTCCCACAGGGCTGCAGCTCCCTCCAGCACCTACAATACGCAGAATCTAAGGCACCCCTGTTGCTGTAGTTCTAAAGTTTGGGATTTTTCTGGCTGGCTTTCATCATTATTTATATTAAAACTCCCAAGCCTGCTATGCCCTGGCTTTCCAGGAAGCCTTTAGAAAATTGTGCGCTCCTGCACGCTAATTTGAGGCGAGGAAACCAGCCAAATCATCAGTGTGAACAGCTTTTCTCCTGAGTATTCCTTAATCGCTGGAGTTACCAACCCGTGGCAGAGCTCAGCACTCGGCATGGCCAGCCCCAGGCCTGCCTTGCTCTCTTGCACAGTCACTGAAATGCTGCTGGCAGGTAGGAACACATTCTTGCACCAGTTTGGGGCTGCCAGAGGCCCCAGGACGCTGTGAAGATTGGGTTGGCCTTCCTGCATTCCTCCTGCCAAAAAGCCTCCTGTGCCCAGCAGGACAGGTGTGGAGAGAACTGTGAATTGGGACCACCTTGGCTGTGCACATGCTGAGTGTTGGCCAAAGCCAGGCACTCACAGCTCCACGGGGTTTGTATCCTGATGCCAAAAGGGGATCTGAAGTGGGAGGTGGCGTTTGCTGCCGTGGGAGAGCCTGGGGCAGGGGGCACAGACACATGGGTGTGTGCTCATTCTCCCTCCCATGCCTTTCCCCACTCTGCCCCCGGGGATTTAACAAGGCTGCTTCCCTTCTCTTCCCAACCATCTTGGTCCATCCTCTCCTGATTTACTAAATTTCTCCTAACTGGAATTGCCCTGGAGCAGTTGTCCTTATTTTACCCAGCTGCCCCACAGCCACGTGGCTTTGGCTTCAGCCAGGGGGCTGTGATTGGAGGATGGGCAGGGCATGGGTGCAGCATCCTGCCAGCACACCATGGGTACTGCTGTGGCACCCTGGCAGCGTGCCTGTTTGGGATGCTCAAAGAGCAGGAAGAGGGCAGCTGAGGGGAAGGGTGTTGGCATCTTGCTCCAGGTGCTCACTTACACCAGCATCCCCTCCTGCCCCGTGGCATGGAACCCCTGTGGCCCTGGACCAGTGGCCATGTCATCCTGGACATCCTTCCTCCCCACAGTACCAGGGTGGGTGAGGAAGGGGAGCTGTGTCCCTTATCTCTTGGCTGCTCTATTCGGACGCTGTTTTGAGCGAGAGCTCGGTTCTGGCTTGGGAACTGCATGGTCCAGGATTCTCTGTTGGGGCAGAAAAAAAAAAAGGATGGTTTTAATTGACTCACCATCTGCAGCAACGTGGACACAATCTTCAGCCCTGAGGGATGGAGTGGGGGGGCCTCTTGTTGTTGGAAGAAAACAAAAACAGATGGGGGCTGGGATCCTGGGGCCTGGGACCTGTGGCTACATCCAGCATCCTCACACCCTCCTGGGCCCTTGGGCATCTTCCAATGCCAGGCTCTCACAGGGGAGATGCTCCAGCCTTGCAGAAATGCTGAAACAGGCAGATTTGGAGGGTAAAGAAACGGTTTTCCCAGCAGAGACTCTTCCCTGCCTCCGGCAGTGAGCCGTCGATCACCAGCCAGGCAGCCCCGCAGCCGCGGCGAGCTGGGCTGGAGGCTGAGCAGAGCCCGGGGCAGTGGAGCCAAGCCTGGGGAGGAGAGGACGAGAGGGTTGGGCGGTGGGACAGAGGGGCTGCGGGCCGGGCCCTGGCGTTCCAGGAGTGAGCCAGAGCCTGGCGATGGGGAAAACCTGAGCCCCCTGTGGGGCACCCACAGGCCCCTGGCCCCACAGACCCTGGCGGGGTGAGCGGGGAGAGCAGCTCAGGCCCTTTGCCTGGTATGGGAGTGGGGCGGGGGAACAGCTCACCGTCTCAGCCGGGAGGGAACTTGGATGGGAGACGATTTCATGTCAAAAACGTTTTCACAGGAATTTGTCACCACCTACAAAAATCTCTTTACCTCCACCCTTTTTTTTTCCCCTTTAGCAGCAACTAGACCTGAGGGGTGCGTGTATGCAGGTGCAATTGAGAAACAGAGACTGGGGCTTTTTTGCTCCAGTTCCTAAAAAAAAAATTATTTGGTGCTTGTTCCCCTCCTCCAAAGCCTGTTTTGGGGAGAGAGACTGCTTCCTGCAGCACGAAAAACCAGGAAAGAGAGGGACTGTATTTTTCCCAGCATATCCCACTGCGGTCTTCCCAGGACCCTGTCCTGGGCATACCAAAACATCTGTCGTCTCTGGAAGCTGCTCAAAACTCACCGCCCCCAGCCCCATCCGTCCCCCCCGGCGGGATGTGCCCGCAGCATCATTAGTGCTCGTCTAGTCGCCGCCGCGGCGGTTTGAACCTATTTGAAATGCACTTGAAAAGGGTGGATTTGATGGGAGGAATGTGACGGGTTTTTGTTCTCCGAGCCCTCGGTTGAAGCTCTGCGTAATGAAGAGCTGTGACTTTCACTCGGGTTATTTTGGGATGGACTACTTTTTTTTCCGAGCTGGTGGAAGACCATCAAAGCGGCGCTTTGAAAAATGTCCCAGTGTATAAATAACTCTGCTGAGAGCAGAATAACGCGGGCTCCCGCGCGCGGCGCGCCGAGGCAGACGGCATCTGCCGTGCGACGTTGCATTATAAAAAGGAATTATTCATCCCTTCCTCTAATTAACTGGGTACAGCTCACCCGCGCAGGAGCGATGGCCCGGCATGGGGAGCACTCCCGGCCATGCCAGCAGAGCGGATGCTGCTCCCGAGGTCCCTCCATGTGTCCCCCCCAGGCCCGCAGGCCTCTCAGCACCGGCAGCGGGTGGGAGCAGCAGGCTGGTGCTGCCCTGCCATGGTGGAATGACGAGGTGGGCGAGCTGGTGTGGGAAAACCCGAATGTCTGCGGGACTCGCTGTCGCTGGAAAACACCTGATCCGCTGCCTCGGCATCCCGCCCACCGAAATCCAAGCAAAAGGAGCGAGTCCATGGTACCCTGCTAGCTCACAGCTTCCAAGGCTGTGTTTTTTGGTGCCTTTGGGCCGTGAGTGTTGCATGGGGCATCCCCTGAGAAACAGCCACAGGAGCCGCATGAATCTGACTGAGGCTCAGAGATGCACGGTTCAGTCACACCCAAGGGTGGGTTTTCAGGAGATACCGGAGGGATAGGACCAGCAAAGGGAACCCTGTGTCCCACATGCCAGAGGGAAGTGGCCATGGTGGCAGCAGCCAGGCAGGCTCAACACCGTGGCTGTGCCCTGGCAAGGACACAGTGCTTGGGACCTCCCGGGAGGGAGACTAATTTTAGGAGTGCTCCGGAGGGGCTATTTTGGACCCTTTGCTCTGGGTGAGTCACCTGCTATTTTTCAACCCCAGTGGGGCTATTTCCGTGTCAGAGTGATTTACACGGACTGGGACAATGCACTCGCCTGGGGCCTTGGAGCCCCAAGCCAAGCTGGGTGCACAACCCACTCCCCAAACAGGGTGCAGAGAGGTGCCCAGGTTGCCTGCTGGGGCTCCCAGCAACTCCTGCAGTGCCAGGGATGCTTACAGCAGGGTGGACCTACTTGGAGCCCATCCCACCACCCTGCCATCTTCTCAGAGGACTGCATGGTTGGGCTTGGAGTTCCTCAGTCCTCTTCCTCCATTGTTTCCTGAGAGATGGGTGGGGAGAGGCTGGAAATGGTGGGGTAGTGATGCCACGGGTGACTATGGGGAGAGAGACATCTCTGTCTTGGGTGCTTGGGGCTGAACATCTCTGCTCCCCACCACCCTGGGCTCCTCCCTCCCCAAAACCTGCCGCTTCAGAGCCCGCCAGGCAAAAACCTGGCTGTTTCGGGGTTGTCAGAGCAACGTGATGCACCTTACAGTTACCACGGCAACCTCAGCAAGAAGTTTTTAAAATTCAGGCAAGGTAATTTCTCCTCGTGCTGCGATTTCGTTATCGCTTGGCTTGCCATTCCCCAGGGAAGCAGCGTCCTGCCTCACTCCTCTGCCAGCAAGGTGGGATCTCGGAGATAAGAAACGCAGAGCTGTGAGGGGGGAGTGAGCGGGTGCTCTCCCTGCACCCCGTTAACAGGTCTGGCCCCAGAGATGTGGGCTGGTAATTAATGAGCTTGAGGGGGGTGGGGGGGCGGGAGTTGATGAGCACCCTGATCTTAGGGAGAGCAGAGAGATGGGCAGGAGGAGGAATGAGGCAAGGGTGGATGGTGAGGTGGGTTGAGAGGGCAGAAGAAGGAGTGAAGGCAAGGGTTGATGGCTGGTGGATAGATGGGGGAGCAGAAGGGATGAAGATAAGGATAGATCGTGGGGTGGATGCCCAGGTTAGTCATGCCAGGGTACCCTGCTAGCACCCTGCTATGCCTGTGTGGGTGGATGGATGCATATCTCCAGCTACCAGCCAGATGATGGACAAAGAAACCATCCTGGGGTGAGTCACAGGCTCTGTGTAACCCCTGGGTGTTACGGACTCTACAGCAGTTCACACTGCTGTCCCATCATTTCTTCCCGTAGGGAGTAGAGCTGCTGTTCTCTATCATCCCTTCATCTCCCAGCCCTCAACAGACCGTGGGTCTCTCTTGTGCTGCCCCAGACCCTGTAGGAGTAGGAGGGGATGCTGTAGCACTGGTAAAGCCTTGCCAACCTTGTCCAACCCAGCCCCCTCCTGCTCATCCCAGTCCAAAGGAGAAATACAGGACTAATATTGTGGTTTGGAGGGTCAGTGAAGCCGTAGGGTTGAAGGTCTGCTTTGTTAAGGGAGGGAGAGGCCGGTGCAAACACAGGGCTGCTTGTTCTCTGCCTGCACTGCCCCATGGGCTGTGTGGCTGCTGAAGAGCGCACGGGCCTGAGGAGCTTGCTGGCCCCAGCCCATATGTTGTTTATCATAAAGAGCTAACAAGCTTAATTTGGGATGTGTCTGTGATAAGGTTATCAACTTGTAAACACTCAGGTGCCCCTGACAGGAGCCCAGCAGTTACTGACTGAGCCCCTCATCAAGGAGCGGAGCCAATCTGGTCAGGGGGATGCTCACTCCAGTTAATTCTGCCTGCAGTACTGGCAACTGGGACAGGGCAAGCAGGGCTGAGCTGATGGCAGGGAGGAGGCTGAAGGCAGAGGGTTGGATTCCGCTCCAGCAGGATCCACTCCTGCCTTCAGGACAGGCTCTTGCCCCTCCATTAGATTTCTGAGTGAACACCTACTGGAAGGGACAGAACAGCACATTTCCAGCCCTCCAGATGGAGATGCCCACAGGAACGGCCAGGGATCAAGGGGGGATCTGCAGACACATATCATGAGGACATGGCCCCCCAGGGAGAGGCATGGCCAGCAAGAGAGACGAAGAGGGAGGCGGAGTGTGGGAGCTCCTGGCTACGAAGGCGGTGAAGGCTCCTTTCCAGCTCTCTGAGTTTCTCTAGCAAGAATCTGACAGCCCTGAGCAAGGCTCCCCGTCCTTGTGGGCTGTTGGCACAGTCTCACCATGCTGCTGGGAGCCGGCTGTTCTGTCCCCTCTGCTGCATGTTCACTCTAGAACCTAATGGTGGGAGCTGAGGGGGCAGCTTTGACAGCCGGCGCATCGTCACGCTGTGCGAGTGTGCATCAGCAGGGACGTCTTCCAGGTGGAAAGTGTGGTGGACAGGATGCAAACAGGGCTGTAGACAAGCCACCAGCTCCAGGGCTTGGTATCCACTGCCAGCCCTACCCTGCAAGGTCTGGCAGATTCATTCCTCCATGCAGGCAACAGCAATTCCCACTCCCTGTCTGCTTTTGCTAATGGAGCTGGCCCCGGGCGAGGGCTGCAGCATGTGGGATGTTCATCTTTAGCCATCTTTCCTGGGGACTCAGGCTGTCACTGTCCCCTGCAGGGGTTGCCATCAGCCCAGGGGGACAAGGCAGCCTCTTGTCACCGGTACCTGCTGCAGTGTCTTCCTTAATGACAAGCTCCACTTGTCTGTCCTCTCAATCAACTCTGCTGTGCCGGCTCATTAGGCTGCACACGCTGAGCAACGCTGCAGCAGAGGGGATGCTGCAGACTCACGGGCGTGCAGTGCCCGCTCAGAGGTGCACAGGGAGGTCTCTGTGTCTGTGCACTCGCCCCTGTTCACACACATGTGCTAGCACTGTACACATGTGTGCCTGGACACGCACATGCTGCTGACCGCGTGTGTTCCAGCGACACTCACACCGCCCACCGCCCTCTCCCCCGCTCTTCCCGCGGGCTGCAGCAACCGAAGGCAATGGAAAGTTCTGCAGGGAAAGTGCGTGGAGCGGCTCTCTCTGGACTGGGGCTTTGCCAGGGTCCGTCCCAGCTATGCCCACCCTGAGCCGAGGAGCTGGCAGTGGGGTGCGTGGGGCAGGATGCTGTCTCGGGAGTGTCGCTGCCCCCCCTCCAGCCGGAGGACGTGCGGGTAGAGCCGCCACGTCTCGCACATCGGCCCTGCCCGCGGGCTCTTGGCCTCCGTCCGGGAGGGCAGCAGGTGACGGAAAGCGAGCCCCGGCCTGGAAGGGGATGAAAGGCGGCTCGCAGCTGCGGACACCCGACGCCACCTGCCCGGGCGCGCGGGAAGGATCCGGGATGTCCTTGCTCCCACGGGCAGATCGCCATCCGGCGGAGGCGGTGAGGGCTCTCCGAACACCGAGTGCCCATCAGGCAGCAGAGAAGCCTCGTGGTCCCGCCAGCTCCTGAGGCCCTAGATGAGCTGTGGCCGGGAATCCCAGAGCCGCCACGTCCTAGCCCATGGAACGGGGAGAGGCAATCCCCACCGAGCCTCAGTTTACCCTCTGCCAAACGCCTCCCCTCCCTCATGTCTCCTCTGGGGAGGAGAGGTGGATGCTTGGGCCGTGGGAGGAGGGGGGAAGTCTGTCCAGACAGACCCCTAGCTGGGAGGTACCCTGCTCCCTCCCTGCAGCCGAGCACCAGGATGCTTTCCTCAGAGCAGCCCTGCCCCAAACCCCCTGCTGTCCGGCGGGGCCATCTTCGTCGCCACAGCGTAAATCTGAGCTCTAGGGAAGGCTGAGGAATTTCTACCCTGGCCACCTGGGGCTCACCCCGTCTTCCTCTGGCAGCCCTTTCCCCTCCGTCAGCGCCTGCCATGTGTGTCCCTCTGCCGCCGCCTCCTCCTGCCTAATCCCCCGCTCCATAAATCACACACCCCCCCTGCCCCGAGCTGCCCCGCGGGTCTGGGGTCTGCCAGCTTGTTTGAAGTAGCCAAGGCATCCTCTGAATGGCTTGCCCCCAGCCCTCCAAACCACGAAGGTCCCCCCCCAGCTCAAGCAGCACTATCTGGTGCACCCTGTGTCAGTGTCTCCCCACTTCAGTAGCAGCAGCAGCAACTCTGTCACCTCTCTGTTTCTCACACCTCCATCCCAGGGCGCCAGTAAATCCCCTGACCCATAGCTGCCCTGGAAATTTTCCCTACTGTCTGTCTCCTGCCTTCTCAACAAGTTTGACTTCACGGTAGATTCCCCCGGCTCTCAGTGTCCCATCCTGCTGCGTTGCAGCAGCCCGTCTCCTGCCTGTCTCCTCCCTCTCAGCGCCCTCCCTCAGCCCTGCAGGACGCTCAAGGATCGGTCCTGCCTGGGAGTCCTGGCTCCGGCATCCCGCTGCCGGGTCACCATCTCCGGAGGGGAGCCCGCGGCTGGTCATTACCCCCACGCCGAGACATCCTGCTGCAACATTCCCGTGCTTGAGGGGGAGAGGAAGGGGGGTGGGAAGAAATAGTAAGCCAGTTTTGAAGTCTGTCACCTTCCTGCAAAGCTGGACGAGTTTTAAGATTGCAATCCCGGGAGCTGGGAAATGTGTTTTCTCTGAATTTGTGGCAGGTTTGTAGTTCAGGTGAACGCTCCCGGCTCTGGGTGATTCATCCCAATTTAATTTCCCAGCTGGCTCTGGCACCGCTCGGTGCCTCTCAACCCCTGACAGCACCTCCCCAAGACATCGAACCCCCGGGATGTTTTTCTCCTCCATCCGTTCTGTGGTTGGAGCGGGATATTAGGCAAATCACATCCTTCCTTCTCCACGGCCGCCCACCTCCCTCCCACGCTCCAGCCTGCAGTTGCTGGGCTGCCCCTGGTTGCTTTGATCCCTGCCCCACGGGGTCATCCCCCCGCAGGGTGCCAGGACATCCCGCCCCCGGCTGATGGGCATCCCTGGGTATCTCCCAGCTCCCTGGGAAGAAACCGAGACAGATGGATCTGTATCTAGCCCCTTTGCTGAGTGTTGTGTCACACCAAGTCCTGAGCAGGCTCTGCCTTCAAACTTTGCTGCCTTCCAAGTATGCCCTCAGCACGCTGGGGACAAAGCCCCGCCCCTCAGCCTGAGCAAAGGCGACATTCTGGGTCAGGACCCCTCCCAAAAGGTGGTGGGGAGCACCTGCATTCCCCTTCAGTGGCTTTTCCAGCTCGGGCTGGCGCTAACCTTCGGTGCAGCAGCAGCTCCCCCCGCCCGCCCTCCCTGGTGGGTTGCATATTTTTAGCTGACAAAGACAGGGGGAAAAAAAAAGAGAGAGAGAGAGAGAAAAGAGAAACAAAGAGGAAAAAGGCTCCTTTTTTTTGTGGGGTTTTGAAAAAGATGGAAATTACCCTGCAGAGGAGGGGAGAAGGGCCAGGGGGTTTCAAAGCATCTTCTTCTCCCTGGAAGTGATACAGAGAAGATGCTCCAGGCCATGTGGCCTTTAGTGGCTTTGAAGTTCAGGCAGCAGCTGGGGAGGGATGTGGTGAAGGGCAAGGCAGGGAGACAGCTTCCCACGAGGCACGTGCCGGCATCGGCGTCGGCATCGGCTGCCTGGGCCTCCCTTGACCCTCAGCTGGAGCCTGACCTTGGAGGGGTGGCAGCCCTGGGGCGGTGGAGCTGTGGAAGTGCCGGGAAGTGGTCCCAGGTGCAGGGAGCGATGGAATTCAGATCCTGCATCCCCTTCTTGTTGCGCCTGCCGGTTGCCACGGCGACCTGGGAGCAGGAGCATCATTTCCACGGGATTTTGCTGGGAAAGGGAGAGGCAGGTTGTGCTTCTGGGAGAGGGGTGGGGAGTCAGGATGGGGCTCTCCCTATTCCCTCAGTCTCCATAGAGAACCCTTCCACCAGTATTCCCACCACAAACCCAGTCTGGACGGGGCTGACCATCCTTCCTCCACCCAAGAGGGATATTGGCACTGGCTGGGCCACACCAGGCTGTGACTGTCCATCCATCTGTCCTTGCCAAAATGAGGCAGCCACCACTGGACACGTCCCAGTGAAGGATCTTGGAGCTGAGCAATGGCTGATTCACACAGCCAAAAATCCTCTCCAACTGCCTGGTGCTCTTTTATCCCTGTGAGCTGAGCCAGCTCCCGGACCAACGTCTTTGGGAGGACCCACGTGCCTGGACGTGTCCCAGTTTCTTCCAGCCCTTGAGCCATTCCAGATGCCTCTGTCCTGTCCTTTCCAGCTCCTCTGTGCACACCAATGCCCACAGCTGTACCACTGACCCACTTACGTGGCACACCGGCACGTCAGGGCTGTGCCACAGAGCTGCTGGCCCCCATCCTCTGCCCACATTGCCTTCCCATGTCATGAAAGCCCCTGGACACCTCAGAAAACCGGGAAGTTATCTTAAAACCATTGAGTTGTTCAATTGTCCTTCTCACACAGACAACATTGAGCATCTCCCTATATTTGTGGGGGCTGGAAATGGCTCCAGACAGCAGTGAAGGGCAGTCCAGAGACTCTGGATGCTGAATGATGCAGCCTTTGCCCTGAAGATAATGCTCCTTCTGGCCCAGTGGCTTGGCTCCTGGTGCCACCTCCTGCATGGCCACTTCAGCCATAGGATAGTGGTCCCAGCCTCTCCCTAAAACAGGAAAAGGATTTTGTAGCCTTCCAAGATTCTGGCATTCATAAATTGGGTGTGCACGGGGATGTGTTGGAGGGGACACAGCCACATGGCTACATATCCCTGCCACCTTGTGAACACTCCTGTGCCTCAGTGTCCCTCTACACCGGCCTACCAGGCACAGGGAACTGCATGAGGTGCCCAGAGCATGCCATGGCAAAGTGGGGGCATTGGCACTGGCTCACTGGGACCCAGAGCCACCAGTCCAGGTCTGTTTTCCATCAGCACAGCTCCTGCCCATTTCCATGGCAGCATGTGGGGTGACACAGATGTGGTCCCACACCATGCTGTGGTCCCACATGCACGTGAGCCAGAGGGCACCAGTTCTCAGTCCTGGCCAGGCATGGGCACCACGATGCTCCTACTGCTGCAGAGCCCAGAGCTGTGCTGGCAGGGCCAGGCTGAAAGATGGGTGTGATGGGGCTGGCTTCACACAAAGGCAGATGATGGCTTCTTTCTCTGGAGCACAGAGCTGCAAGGATGGCTGACCCCAGTGCTGCAGCTAGGAATGCCCCTCTGGCTCAGAAACCATCATGGGGCAGAGCAGGATGGGTCCCCATGGTCAGGTTTGGTGCAGGCAGCACCAGCCATCCCCTGCCCATGGTCCTGGGCAGGGCTGATGTGTCGGCACTGTCATTCCAGGCCTCCTGAATTGCAGCTGGGAAGTGAAAAGCCTCAGTCCTGGGGGCAGCGCTGACTTCAGCAGTTCCCATTTCAGGAGTCTCAGCCTCTCCCAGCCCCATGTCCACACTGCAGACACTACCAGGGCACTCATCTCCCCTCCCTCACGATCTCCTGCTGTGCCTGGGGACCTTCAGCAGGACCTGACCCCACCTTTCCAGGCGGCTATCGACCGCCAAGCGCCTCACTGCCGTCAGCAGAAGCCGCTCTTCAAACGCCTTTGCCGTCGGCGCGGGGCTGGACATCGATCCGTCACCACCGTTCATGTCCTCACTGCGCCCCTTTCCCGGCAGAGCTCCGGCCGGGCTGCTCCCTGCCCCAGAGACTGCTCTTGCCAGTGCTTGTCCTGCTCACGGCCCCTCAGCCCCCTGTCCTCAGCCCTGCTGCCAGCTGGTGCTGCCCTCCTGCCTCAGTTTCTCCACCAGCAGAGCACAGGGCTCGGTGACCCTGCAGGCAGCACCACCTCAAGCGCCCGGGCTGGGAGCAGCTCTGCCAGATGCAGGACACACCTGGATGGCCAAACCTGCTCTACGAGGGCATAACAGGCTCAGTTTGTCCCCATGTCACCCTCGACAGGCCCACTGGGTGCCTCTGCTTGTCCTCTCGCCTCACTGGGACCTCACTCTGCCCCTCTGGGTCAGACCCCTCTGCTGCTGCCAGGGCACCCACGGGGGCACCCACTCCGGCATAACCTCCCGTTGGCTTTCCCAGCTCGTCACGGTGCAAGGCGGAGGAGATGACATCCCTGCTCCTGCCAAGACAAACACGGCGCTTTCCAAACACGCAGGGCTTGGCAAGCCCACGCCTCGGCCATCGATCACCGAGCCCGCCATGCTCCAGCCCACGACAGCCCATCCGCGGAGCAGTGCAGGGGAGGAACAGCAGGAGGTTTGGGGGGGTCTCAGCAAACCCCCCGCGCATCTCCCAGCGCTGCCAGCTGAAGGGTGGAGCATCCACGTTCGTGCCCTGCCTGGGGCTGGGGGCTTGCCCTGGGCTCCTCATGCCCACAGGGTGCTGGGCAATGTCAGGGGGTCTGTTCCCACTCCTTGGCACGCAGAGAGTGCCCGGGGCGGGGAAAGCTCGTCCCTGGGGTGGCTGTGCCGGAGGGTGCCCTGCGGCTGCTGGCTTAGCCCCAGGCAGAAAGTTGGCCAGAGCCAGCTCCAGGCTCTTACAATAATAAACCGCGCTCTGGCAAGCATTTGTCACTAGGCTGGAGCGGGAAAGGACCAGATATCCCAAACATCTGGGGGAGGGAGCGTGGGAGGCAGAGGGCAGTCAGGGAGGTCCTGGAGGGGCCGGAGAGGGTCTGTCCTCTCCACAGTGTCCTAGGATAGTGGCAGCAGAGCTTGGCATCACCACTTCAGCCCTTGCAGAGGGCTCAGTTCAGCCTGGAGGGGCAAACCCTGCTCCTCCCTCGCATCCCATCCCCTGCAGCGGTTCCTGAGCTGGGAGCTGCTCAGGTTTCCGTGCGAAGCTGGTGTTTCTGAGAGCTGTAGCGGGGGGGTACAGGCAGCTGGTGGGGACTGGGGGATGGAGGCTGTTCTCGTGGCATTACCAGGCTAAACCAGACTGGAAGCAGAGTCTGTGGCACTGCTGACACGGTGCACCGGGGTGCACGGACCTCAGCAGCCACCCCGGGGGGAATCCCAGGGCTGCTGTGCCCCCCTGCCTCCTTTACTGTCCCACATCTGCAGGGGAGATCTGCAGCTGGAGCTCTCCTGGGGCCTGGGGCACCCCCCAGCATTGGTTCCTACAGTGGGGGGAGGGAAGGGCAGAGGGCTGTGATGGGTCAGGGGAGGTCCAGCCCCTCACCTCTCACCCCTCTGCCTTCTCTCCAGCCCTTGCACCATCCCTGCCCTGCAGTGCAGCTCCTTTCTTCCCCCATCCTGCATCTGCCATTCCCTGAAACCCCCTGCCCGTATCCCCCAGACCCTGCATCCCCTCACACTTCCCAGCCCCAGCTCCCAGCTCTTCTGCGCTGCCCACAGGGTGGGTGCCCAGGATGGTGTCAGGCTGCGGGCACCCTGGGGACCTGGGTGGCCATCCTCGCTGCCCAGGCGGCCCTGGGGGCACTGGCAGCACGGGGGTCGCTCCTGAGAGTCAAACCTGGGGCATGCAGGGAGGGGCAGATGCCGCTTCTGCTGCTGCAGAGGAGGAGCGGGGCAGCAGAGGGTTAAGCAGCGTCTGGCGGCGGGAAGGGGACCAGGAGGAGGGGGGAGATGGAGGAGTTTGTTTAATAGCTGGAGACAAGCTATGCAGCTGTGCAGGTCGGACGGGCCCTGCAGCCCCCGGCCCCCCGCCACCCTCTCCCCGGCCATGCCCGGGCAGGCCCGCAGCAGGCAGGAAGGCAATGCGGGCAGCAGGCAGGAGGGCAGGCAGGCTGGCACGGGGCTGGCAGCTGGAGAGCCTCAGCAGGGTTATAAAAAGCAGGAATGCTTCCCCCAGAGCAGGACACGGCAGGCGATGCCTGCCAGCCCAGCAGGGGATGGCAGCAGCGCCCGGGAGGTGACACCGAGGGCACCCGGGGTGCTGGGGGACACTTTGGTACTGGGGCAAGACCCCAAGGGCTGAGCAGGTCCTCAGGTCCTTGCAGGCTCCCTGGGGTGCGTGGCAGTGGGCTGGTCCCCAGTCAAATCTGACCCTCCAAACCAAATCTGGTGCAGACATCTCTGCACTGCTGCGCTGCCAGCACTGCCCAGCTCCCTGCAGGCACCGTTGGACTCCCTGGGAACACCCACCCTGGTGCCCGCTGGCATCCCCAGGCTGGGGCAGGTGAGACGGGGACCCCCGGCCCTGAGGAGGAGGCGTGAGACGACAGGCAGGTGGGGGACAGATGGCCAGAGCACGAAGCTGGCACGGGCTGAGCCGAGGCATCCGAGAGCTGCCGGGGGGCCTCTGGCACTGCCACGCAGCAGGGCCAGGAAGGAGAGGGGACAGGCTGGGAATGGGGGGAATGGACACAGAATCAGGGATGAGGACAAGGATAGGGATGAGAATGGAAATTGGGACAGGAAAAGGGATGAGAATGAGGACAGGAATTGTAGTGAGGACGGGAAAAGGGACAGAGCTGGGAATGAGGACAAGGATAGGGATGGGAATGGGGACAGGAAAAGGGACAGAAACGAGAATGGGAACAGGTATAGGGATGAGAATGGGGGGTGAGGATGCAGATAAAGATGGGGATGGGGACGGGAATAGGAATTGGGACAGGAAGAGGAAAGAAGACAGGGATAGGCTGCTGGGTGGGTGGTGAGTATCCTCCCCAGGCCCAAGGAGGCAAAAAACAGTTTGCAGGAGCTGGAACAGGCAGGCAGTCACCCTCAACCATGGCATGGATGTGGCCACATCAGCATTTCCCATCTGTGGTGTTTGGGGAAGAGCTCCTGGAGAGGGGAAGGGTCCGAGGGTCAGTGCACGAACAGAGGATGCAGCGACCCACCCCTCAGAGAGGCTTGGAAGTGTAAAGAAGCTGGGGGCCAATTAACCTCACTGGCTAATTAGGACAGGAAGCCACAGGCTTAAACTGCAGCAGGGGAGAAGGAAGTTACGGGAAGGCTGATTTATAACTACAGGGACTTGGGAGAGTTAATGGCTCAGTTCTGGGTTAATGATACACTGGGAGGTCCAGGACCCTTTCCGTGCCAGCAAGCCATGGATCATGGAGATGAGAGGGGATAATGGGGACCCAGTAGCTCCTTTGGGGGTCTCCAGAACACCCACACCTGTTCTGGGGGCCAGGTCTTGGGAGGGTGGCCTGGGGCAGGGCTGAGCACTCCCCCTCCTGCCTGGCATCACCCCAACACAGCTTGAGGGAGCACCTGCAGCCCCCCCCAGTGTCAGGCGGGTAGGGGAGCTGAGAGCAGCCTCTGGCTGTGGCTGCCCCAATTTAATTTGCTGCCAAATGTGTGTCACCACCCCCAGAACTGAAACCAGAGGCTGCACTGGAGCCCAGTCACCCTGGAGTGCATGGAGGGGCCAGGTGACCTGCCACCACCACAGCCCGGTGTGCTGATGTGCAGACACAGGGGACAAGGGTGCCCCAAAGCATCATCAAGCTCACCAGCTGCCAGGAGAGAAAGTGAGACTGGAAATTCAGGACAGCCTTTGTGTTTGGACCAGATCACGAGAGACTGGGGCTCCGAGGGGAAAATAAAACCTCTCCTTAGAAATTCTTTTATCCCAGGGAGCTCCCGCGTATCGTGTTTCGGGCCATTTATTTGTGCTGCTGGCTGAGGCCATTGCTGCTGCCCTCCCGCACACAGAGTGGCTGGTGATGAGAATCCGGCAACAAACTCCTCATTTTTCAGAGGAAGACAGAAGAGATGTATGAGGGTGAAGGACGGCGCCAGCTTATTTCTGTGGAGCCATCCCTGGAAAAAGAAGAGGCAGCAGGGGGCAGATCACAGTGGGGCTGGGAGCAGACACCCTCTCTGCCCCCTTCTCAAGCACCAGCAGTGCCTGGGTGACAAGGTGACCCTGCCTGGGTGGAAACCCTGCCCTCCGAACCTTCCCCTCTTCCTCTAGGGTAACTGGGGGAATGGAAGGGCACTGGGACAGGGCAGGGGTCTGTGCTCAGGGGAGGGATTTTTTCCAGCGGCAATATCTGCTTGTGGGCGGCTACTGCTCTCCATTCCCTGGTCCTTGTGCCAGGATGCCTTGGCTCCCCCTGCCCCACTCCTGCCCAGGGAGCCTGGCTCAGAGGCATATGATGGGTCTTAGATCAGGGTACCTTCCCCTCCAGAACCCATTGTTGTGGTTTTTCAGCATCCTTAACTCCTTGTTACCCCATTTGGGAGCATATTAGAAGGAGAGGCTGCAAATCTGTGGATGGGACCTCTGACACCAAGGAGGAAAGTCCTGTTGGGATTGGGGGCATGGGGCCAAGCTCTGTGGTGTTTGCAGGGGGTTGGACCCATATCTGGGTGAGGAAGCCCTGGCAGAGGCTGCCAGCTTGGCAGAAACAGAGCAGGGAACTGAAACATGCGCCTGGCATTTGGGGGACTCCAAGGTGTCCCCTTCAGGCAGGAAGGACCAGAGCAGAGCCACGGAGCTGCACAGCAGCTGCCAGTCATTGCCTTGGGTGTGCAGCAGGGACGGTGCTAGGCAGGGATCACCCGGTGCAGGGGGAGAATGGTCCCAGAAAGAGATACCCAGGAACCAGCAGATCCTGGAGCAGAGGGATGCCAGGGCACACGTACTGAGCTGGGATCACCCAGGTGCCAACAGGTCCCAGGGCCGCGGGATGCTGTGCAACCAGAGCGGGCAGAGGTCACCTGCCTGCCCCGGGCAGAAGGCCAGGGGTCACCAGCGGGGGTACCCGGGGTGGGGGCGGCAGAATGAGCAAGGTGGGGCCAGGGACGGCGCCCCACTTGGAGATGCCGTTTGTGGGAGACGGTTTCTCGCCGGAGCTCTCACAAAGCCGCCGACTACGCCGGGGCTCGGCTCCCCGCAGACCCCGCCGCCCCGGGCCGCCCCCCGCCGCGGTAGACAAAGGAGGGACGGCACTTATTTATCCTCCTCCTTCCCGGGACCGGCGGGAGGCTGGTGAGCTGCGGAGGTGCGGCGAGCCACCGGCGGGCTGGCACGACACGGCGGGGCACCGCCTGCACCCCGCAACAAAGAGCCAGAGACGGAGGTGAGCGGCGGGGGCGGTGCCGGGGCTCGAACCTGCGGCCCGGGGTGGTGGGCGTGGTGGTGGTGGGCGTGTCTATGCAAACGACGCCCCCCGCGGCGGGCCCGCAACGGGGCCCAGTGGGGGCCGGGCCCCGCCCGGAGCCCGCCCCGCCCCGCCCGGCGCTCACGGGCCGGGGCCGCGGCGGCAGTCGCGGCCGAGAGATGGCGGGGGGCCGCGGGGCCCCGGCGCGGCGCTGGGCCCCGCCCCCCTCCTCCCCCGGGCCCCCCCCGCGGAAAGAGCGGTGGCGGGCGGGGGAGTGGGTGCCTGGCGCGGGGGGCGCCCCGGGAAAACTTTCCGCCCCTCGGAACTCGCGCGTGTGGGTCCCCCCCGCCGCAACTTGCCGGTGAAGTGGGCAGGTGGGGCGGGGGCTGGTGCCTGCGGTGCGGTGCTGGGACCCCCAGCTCCCAGCTGGCGGCGGCACCGGGTGCTTTGGAGACCCCCGCTCCCCGCCTCGCAGCGGGGTTGTACCAACGCGGGGGGACCCTGTCGGTCCCCCTGCTCCCAGGAGCCGCGGCTGGGCAGGCGCGCCCCGGTCCCGCTCGGGGCGGGGGGACTGTCGCAGGGGACGGAGGCTGGCAGGGGGCTCCTGGGGCATGGGGTTGCGGCAAGGCTCGGCGGCGATCGAGTGCCCGAAGAGGGGGTGCCGGGGGACACAGACACGCCGAAGAACGCCCGGCACCCTGGAGCAGGCTGCCGGAGCCCGCCCCGGTGGGACGCCGAACCCCGATGAGACGCCGAGCCCCGGCAGGACCCCGCGCCCCGGCGGGCTGGGGGTACGCGAAGAACGCCCGGGTGGGGGGCGCAGGGGACAGCCGGCGCTCCCTGGGGACAGGCCAGGCGTACCAGGGCGCAAAGTTGTGCAAAGTTATTTCCCGGGTGCGCGGTGTCGCGGTGGACGTTTAGCGTTATTATATTATGTTATGTTATTTTTTTTCCCCCTATTTTTCCCCCTTCCCACTGGTGGCATCGCGCGCCGTGGCCGGAGGTGGGCCAGGCTCCCCTCCCACTGCCTATCCTGCCTCTATTGCTTTTCCCTCCCAAAATGTTTCCTGCTCTCTCCGAGGCCACGGGGAGCAGGCGTGCAGGCAGCCCTACCCCTGAGTCCCCCCGGGGTAATCCCGAGGCATCCCCTGAGACCTCTTTGGGGGTTCGATCCCCAAAAGGAGCCCCTGTTCCAGACGAGAAAACCTTTCCCTAATTGCTTGGGCTCGGCGGCGCTGAGTTGATCAGCCCGGGGAAGGGGGAATAAAGCCGAGCGGGATTTTGATCTTCCTGCGGCAGCACAAGCAATGGCCAAACTTTAATTGCTAAAAAACCCCTCCAAGCCCAGACAGCCCGGGGGCTGGAGGGCAGGAATGTGGCCGCTCTCCCTTGGAGTTCTCAGTTTCCCCGGAGTGCAGATGACCCTGGAAATGGAGATTTCCTGGCCAAGGTGCACTCCAGCGGCCCGTTTCCCTTTTTGCTTCCTTGGAATTTGCCTTTCCCAGCCGGGTCTGGGTGCCCCCCACTCACCGCCGGCCCTTTCCCCTCTCCTCGCCCTGCGCTTGCTGCGCTCCCCTCCTCTCCCTCTTTTCCTTTGTTTGCCATCTCGCTCCCTGTCTCTGACGCGNTGCTGCCCTTTCCCTGCTCGGGGCTGGGGCTGGTGGTGTGGGTGCTGAGTGCTGCAGGAGAGGCCAGTCAGACCACCCGGGTGGGGTGCGGGATGGCCCCCCTTGCAGCTCAGCATCTCTTCCCGGGGTGCCCCAAAGGATTCCCGGCCATCCATCCAGCTCCTTGGGTGTGCCTGTGCCCTGTGGGGCTGTGTGGTGGCAGCTGGCAGAGCCCCGGAGGGCATGGCTTCATGGGGGTGTCATGCTGGGGACCCGTTTTCCCACAGAACTGACTCCCTTTGGCCGGCCTGGATGGGCACTCCCCGCATGCCTGAGCCCACCCGGGTACCGTGGCACAGTGCGTCCCACCCAGGCACGCCGCTCCCTGGGCACATGAGGGGCACCGCGGGCCTCCTCCAAATCCTGCCTGAAGCACCCTGGAGACCCGCAGGAGGGTGCTGCCTCGGGAGAGGGGCCTGACCCAGGGGATGGTGCGTCCCGGAGGGGCAGTGGGGTGTGCGGGGGGCACTGTGCGCCGTGCCGGGGTGCATGTGTGGCTTGCTAGAGGCAGCTTGGCGGACTCTGCTCAGTGCCGGAGCCCCAGGGAGTCCAGCTGCCTGGCACACAGGCAGGGCTTTTTTTTTTTCCTCTCTTCTTTTTCTTCCTCTTTTATTTATGAAAAAAAAAAACTTTTTTTTTTTTTTTTTTTTTTGGTACGTTCTTGGAATAATGAAGTCCAGATTTCCTTCATGTTGGAAAGATTTGATCCCAGCTCTGCTTGCTGTGGCTTTGCTGGGGGCTGGGAGGAGAGGTGGGGAGGCGAGGGTTGGCAGTGGGACCCCTCTGGGTGCTGGGGCAGGGGGAGCCAGCCCAGTGGGGGGCTGGGGACGCTGCAGCCGAGGGGAGGTGTGAGGAGGGATGGAGGGATGCTCCTCACCTGGCCAAGGCTCGCCGGCTGGGGTGGAGGAGGGTGCTGCAGTGGCTCTCGCCACACTTGCCTCACCCTGCATGCTTGGCTGGGCACCCAAGGAGGTGAAGCTGTGGCCCCCCGATTCGTGTCCCCCGCCCCCAAGTCTGCAGAGCAGAGTTCAGCCTCCCGGGGCTGCCTTCCCGTCCTCCCCCGAGGATGCTGCATGCTAGCGGGTGATGGAGAGCAGGATGTGGGGCTTGTACCCCTCGGGGGGATGGCGACTGCAGCGAACTGACATCCCTCCCACGTGTGCCCTCCTTGGCAGGCTCGACTCCCCCAGACTCCCCTCGATCTCGGCGCCCAGGCGCGTGCCCACCATGCCCGTGGTCGGTGTCCTCCTCTGGGCCACCCTGCTGACTCTGGGCTGGCGGGCTGCCCATCCCAAGGACCACGGCTTCGCTACCCCCAGGGTCCAGCTCTCCTTCAAAGGTAAGAGTCTGGTTGTTGGAGTGGGGGGCAGGGTGGGACCCCCAGATGGAGGAAACCACAGGCACCCCAGTACAGGCTCCTCCTCCTCACTCGGGGGGCATCAGCAATCTGCACCCTCAGAAATCTCCATGGGGATCCATATTCAGGTGTGGCTGAGCTCCCAGTCTGCACCAGCACACGCAGTGTTGGGGGGCTGGTAGCCTGCTTAGTCCCCCCAGTACGCTTCCTGTGGTGGGTGGGTGGCTCCCTCCATCTGGCAGAGCTGGGTGCTGAGGTGCGGGAAGCCCCCCCGGCAGCACCCCGATTCCAGACAGCAGCTTGACGCCGCCCCGACCCCCCCAGCTGGTATTAACGCCTGGGAGCTGGCAGGGAGCCGGGAGAGGCAGGAGGGGAGGGTGCTGGGTGGGGGGAAGGGGCTTAACCCTTTCGTACCGGCGCTGTTCAGCCCACCCAGCCACTCTAGGAGCTGTGGGGGGACCCCTGGGTCAGCTTTGGGGTGCCCATGGGTGGAGGGGTTTGTCCTGAGCTCCTGTTTCGAGGTTGCTGAGCTGGGCAGGCTGGGGCTGATGAGGCAGGTCCGAGGGCTGCAAACCTTGAACAGAAATTGTCCCTGCTGGGCGCTTGCCTGCTTGGATGTGTGTCAGGAGGTGACAGACACGAGGAGTCTCATGTCTGCCTCCCCTTGGGGTCCGTGGGAGAACTGGAGCCGTGCTGCCTGTGCCCCTCCTGTGCTGTCCCACTGTGGCTTTGCCGTCTGGTCACCTACTGAACCTGCAAGCCCACGGACGTGGGGGCAGAGCTGATGGTGAGCACAGCAGAGCCAGGCAGGAGGGGCTGGGGGCTGACAGCAAACGCAGTGAAGAAGCAGCAGCAGCCACGGGTGTTACAGGCTGGTCTTGACAGAAAAAAATGGCTGGTATGAAGAGTCTGGGGACAAGTCCAGGCTGGAAAGCAGTAAGCAAGTTCCTCCCCAGAGGCAGGCACCACTTTCCTCTCCAAACAGTGTTTTTGGAGGGTTTTGGGGGCTGCTGGGGCACTTCAGCTGCTGTACAGATTCTTCCTCTGGCTTAAAGCACCTCTTCCTCACGGCTGTGGGGAGCGGAGGCTCCAGTAAAGTCCCAGCTGGACCTGGTGCCCACGGCCATGGCGTGCTCCAGGAGTGAGATTAATTTTGGATAGGCATGGTTAAGTTTGCTGTGCCACAGGTTAGGGACTGGTTTGGGGTTGGTTTTTTTTGGCCTTAGCTGGTTGGGCTAATGGTTCTGGGCTGTGCTCAGGATCTCCAGTCCTTCCCCCTCCTGCCTGAGGTGCTGTGGAGGGGCTCCCCCTGCCCTCGCTGCCTAGAGAGAGGATTTGCG
Organism: Lanius collurio; assembly: GCA_020086605.1. Lineage (NCBI taxonomy): Eukaryota > Metazoa > Chordata > Aves > Passeriformes > Laniidae > Lanius > Lanius collurio. Next base: position 3,704,752 of record JACBWW010000009.1, read on the forward strand.
GTGGGAGGAGGGCTGATTTGCACTGGCACATGGAGAAGAAATGCCAGGGGTGTGCAGAATCCAAGCACATCGGGATTGGGAAGGGTGCCACTCGCCTCTTTCCTGCCTGCACTCTGACAAGGGTGGCAGTGGTGGAGAATTTTCCCAGGGTCTTCCTTGAGGGCCAGCTGGGGGCCACACACCAAACTGCTGGTGAGCAGCTTCCTGAGCTGATAATCTGCCCACAGCCTCCCTGAAGCCATAGGACCATGAGTGACAGTGACAGTGGCACTTTGTGGATGGTCCAGCCCCTTCTCTTGCCTGGAGAGGCAGGAATAATACCCAAAGCCCAGCCCCAAATCCCCCAGTGCAGCTGCAGACAGTGGGGTTGGGTGTGATCCGTCTGGGCTGGGGGACACTGGTGTGATGAGTTGGGCTGGGCTCTGCTGTCAGGGATGGCTGTGGTGCCACAGGGGCCCAGGTGACCGTTTGTGTAGTCACAGCTGCTGGGGTTGGGGTGCGGGTCTCCACCACAGCATCTTTCCGGCTAAAGCATCCCAGTGCCAGTGTGGGATCGAGGTGGCCTTGTGGCCAGGGTGCTGGGGAAGGAGCCGCCATGTCCCCAAGTGTGTCCCCCGGCGCCTTGCCTGGGCGGCCGAGCTGCCTGGAGCCCTGCCAGCTGCGGGAGCGTCTCTGGGTTTGTTTGCCTTTGCTCGTTATCGCGCGCCAGAGGTTTGTCGCAGCTCCCCGGGGCCTGCGTCATCCCTCTACGGAGCCCCGGCGTCTCTGAGTGCATTAAAAAAAAATACATCCATAAAATACTGAAGTGATAGGAAAGGGGTGGGAACTGAGCTGTGCCCTGGTGCAGGGTGATGGGCTGGCCAGGGTCAGTCCTCCCCCCATCCCGTCACCCCTGTGGTCTCTTTACGTCTGTCCTCCTCTCAAGGCTTTCCTGTCCGTGTGTCGGCAGGAGGAAGGTGACCAGCATGGAAAGAACAGTGCTGGGAGCGGCTCCGGCACAGCTCCCTTTTGCCAACAGCTCTTCCCAGATCCCAGCCCAGTGCTGGCCAGAAATAGGGTGGATATTTTTAATCATCTCCGTGCTAACAATTCACTCGCTCCCCACACTGCTGTACACATCCTGCGGCCCCCTCTCCTCTGGGCCTTCCTCCGGGCCGGGGGCTCGGGCACCAGAGAGGCTGGCCCATTCCCCACAAGGATGCAGGAGGTGATGATGATGATGGTAGTGATTCATCCCTCCATGTCCTGCTCCCTGTCCAGCGTGGGAAAAGCGTGCGGGAAGGAAGGGTGGGCTCTCGCCCCACATCACGGCGGGAAGCCCTCGAGGTCAGGGATCTCCATGGGGCTTCCAAATGAGAGCTGCTCCCTGCAGTGAGGGGAACAGCCGTGCTGGCACCTCTCGGAAAAGCTGTGGCTGAGGTCCAGCCAGGGGCAGCCCTGGCAGGGAGAGGCTGGGTGAGAGACAGGGCAGTTCCTGCAGGGGAAAAAAATTACTTTGAAAAGAATGAATCAAGCATGGATGGAGTCTCCTCTGGGCTCCGTTGCCAGCCCCCTGCATGGCCTGCTCCTGCCTGCCTCGTGCCTCAGTTTCCCCTCCCACCCCGCTGGCATCTCTGCTGGTGGCCAGGGGATATCGGCACGCTTGATCCAGGCCAGGAGGTGGCAGATGGCTGGAGAGGAGCCCGGACAGGGGACCATGTCCCCGGGGCCGCCCAGGCGCCCTCCTAAGCTGCTGCAGCTGTGGGCACTGCTTGGTGACAACAGGATGGGATAAACATAGGGGGGTACAGGGGGTGCAAGCAGGGCCAAGGGCTTAGGGGCAGCCAGTGCTGGGAACGTGGTGGGAGCGCTGTCACTGTTGGTCCCCACCCTGGCATGAGTGCCCCATGCTGCACCTCAGACCCCGTAAAGGTCAGGGGGATGCCACAGTCCCCTTTCCCGTGCACTGGGGGCGGGGACATGGGGCTGAACCCTGTGACCCCTAAGAGGATTTCCTTGGCTGGGACAGTGGGGGGCTGCGGCAGGGCCCCTCCACCCGCTGGGACCGGCTGCTGCTGGGGCTGAGCTCCCTGGCTCCGGCTGTGAAGCTCTATAAGCTCCTTAAACCCTCCCCCTCCAAAAAAACCCTGTGTGATTTCAGTCCCCCCAAGCCTATATCTAATAAGCTGGTTATCCCTCAAATTAACAATGCTCCTTATGGAACAGCATGGCCCTTCCTGGGGTCCTGGCACGGGTTTTCTCCCCACTCCAGTGCTGCTTGGGCACAGAGCAAAGGGCCTGGAGCAGGCGTAGTTTCCACCCGGCGCTGTGCCCTCCCCTCAGGGCTGCGGAAGGAAATAATGTCCAAAAATTAAACAAAAAAGCCCAAAGAGCAGTGGGTTGGGGCACCGCAGCTCAGCACTCTGCTTTTGGGGTGATTAAAGTCTTTCTTTCTGAAGCCAGGCTCTTTGCTGAAGGGGATTTCATGTTGCTGGAGCATCCCCTGACCCAGCCAAGATCCTGGCCACCACTGCAGAGCGATGCTCGGTGGGAGCAGGGTCCCCCCTGCCAGCGCTGCTGGATGTTGGGGCACATCCACCCACTAGTGCTTGGGGCGGGCTGGCCGGGGGATGAATCAGCGGTTTCCGCTGAAAAAATGTGGGTTTTCTTTTTTTTTTTTTTTTTTGGCTGGTGCCCAACCGGCCGGGCTGCGATGGCTGCGAGGAGCACCAGGCCGGCACTTCTTTCATCCCGAGGGATTTGACCCGGGCGGCTGCAGCACCTGTCCCCTGCCGGCACGGGGAGATGCTCCAGGGGGGCTGGAGATGATCGGGGGTGGAAGGCAGCAAGCGGGAACAGGAGTCATTTCATCTCCCAAGCCCCTGCAAGGCAGCTTCGGTTTCCTCCCACCTGTGAATCGGTTAAATGGGAAAAGAGCTTGGCTGGGGGCCACGGAAACTCTCTTATTACATGTAATTAGCTTAATTACATCATAAATAACCCATCAAGGGGTAGCGGAGTGACGCTCAAACAAATAAGCAATTCTGCTTTCATCGGACGACCCACCCAGCTCTTTGATCAGCCCCAATAACAACAAATGCTTTAACCACGAGAGGGGACACATCCAGCCCCCTATTCCTCTCCCGGCATTGCATCCTGCCCCTCTGACGCGTACCCAAAAAACTGCATCTCAAATTTCAGGAAGGGGAAAAAATAAGTAGGGAACATAATCAGAATTTGGGGCACGCTTCTAAATTTGTGGGATAAAACGCTGCAGGATGGAGATGGGATTTATCCCTGCTGTGCCAGGCTCCCTTGGGATCAGTGCTGGGCTTCTCCATCGGCATTTAAAGTGAATTCGTTCTCCCCCATGCAAAGAAAGGTCTCCCGAAAGGCGCTGGCTCCGCCAACCGGGGAGGGGGGCGGGGGGGCGGGAGTGCGGTTATTGAATATAAACACGCCGTGTAATTTACATGCTAATTATGTTGAATGCGCTACAAGCCCATAATTAGAATCTAATTAGGTGAGAGCGCCTGTAATTGGTTTTGGGGAATGCAGAGATGGTGCACCTGGGGAGGTGACCCGCTCGGGTCGTAATGGCATTAACTCTTCGTGCTGGTGCCCTGGTGATGTTTGGGGGTGTGGGGAGGATTTGTGGGGCTGAGGTGGAGTGGGGAGTCCCTCGGGGTGCTCAGTTTATCGAGAACCCCCAAAATCTCTCTTTTGCTTTGGAGATCAGCACTGGTCTCCGTGCAGTGGATGATAAGTAGGGACCACTCACTCCTTCCCGATGGGGGCCAGTGGTGACAGCCAGCAAGGGTGGCACTGTGGACAGCTGCCGAAGTTGGGAATGCAGCCCGAAATTGGCATTGCAGGGGGAATTTGGCTTTGCAGAGCATGCAGTCGGGCGGGGGTGCCGCGGGCAGAGCAGAGCATCGCGCCTTGTTGTCAGCCCTTGGGCTCCTGGCCGCCGGCATCACTCGAGGGCGCGGGGTAATTGCAGCTCATCGCCCAAGGACACAAAACGATTGTGGGCAGGAGAGTCCCAGGGGGCTCGGTGGGGGCTCCGCGGAATGTTGTGAGGGGACGGTCCCCAGGGAGGCCACCCTGGCTGTGATGCCGAGCGGCTCCTGGCTCCGGTGCTCGGCAATTAAAATAGGATTAGGCTCCCGGCCAGCCGGGGAAGCTCTGCCGATGCCGGGATTGGCAATGGCGATGCTGGAGGGAATATGCTCGTTGGGGCGCATCGGCTAATGAGTCGGCTTCTCCAGCCCGGCCAGGGCCCCTGCCCCGCTCCATCCCCAGAGACACCCCATGGCTGCTGGGGGAGGGTTTGGAGGTACGGTGACACTGGGGGATTAGACAGTTCGATGGAGGTTTGGGAGGTCAGAGGTTGTGGCAAGGTCTTGCCCGCCCCGCCATCCTCTTCAGAGAGGGCGTTACGGGGCAGTGGGTCTGTCACCGCCCTGCCTTGGGAGTGCCCCCTCTGATCGCTGGGCCGTGGGGGGCTGAATGGAGCCCCCGGCGGGGGGCCAAGGCCCTTTGTGCTACTGGTCCTGTCCCCTGCCAAGCCCTGGAGACGCCCATCCTAATGGATGTGGGATCTTTGGGGCTGTCACTGACATGGAACCCTCCACCACCACTGTCCTGGAGCTCCAGGATCCCGGGGATGTTGGTGCTGGCGTCCCCAGGCTGGGCAGGGATGGCAGATGAGGGGCTGTCCTGGCATGGGGGCTCCTGTCCAGTTGAATTGCCATCCCTGTCTCTGCCTGCTCCAGGCGTCTCTGTCCTGAGTGGGAATCCTGGGCACGCGATTCCATCATTGGCAGCTGGGGACGAATTCTGCTGTGCCTGTGCCACCCACTGCCAGAGCCACCCCGCCCTCTCCTGGCTCCCAAACTCGGTCCCCACCGACCCCGGCATGGCACTGAGGGAAGCACCAGCATGCACACACAGTGTGGGGCACACACCCACTCACACACACACACAGGGCATGGGCATGTGGGGCAGCTTCAGGATATGGGACTGGCAGGGACCAGACCCAGTGTGCCACAGCACAGGCGGGGACCACTACATGACAGGCTAGGGACACCATGGGTGGCATGTGAGCCAGCACCAGCAACAGGCAGCATCTGGAGCCCAGATGGGTCAGGCAGGAGGAGGAGCCTGCCGTGGGTGGGTGGGCGAGCGGCCCCCTGGCCCCCCATCCGTGGCACTGTTCCACTGCACCTCGGCCATGGCCACCTGCCTGCAGCCCAAACTCCAGCCCTTCCACATGCCCGCCGTGCTCGTCCCCTCTGTCCAGCCCTGGCAGAGGGGCAGGCCCCCAGGCCGGGGGAGGTTCCTGTCACATCGCATGACGCCGTTTCCCGCAGCCTGCTCCCACAATTCCCACGCTGTGTGTGAGCACTGGCCTCACTGCCACGGCTGAGCGGGTCCAGCAGCTGTGCCGGTGCCCCACTGCAGGACTGGGGAGCACCGCTGCCAGACGGGGAGCAGAGGGGATGCCCTGGATGGTGAAGGGACCTTGAGGGCACCTGTGGGACATTCCAGGACCTCGTGTGGCTGGGAGGTCAAGGAGATCAGCAGGCACTTGGCCTCCCGTTGGGAATGGCAGCTGGCTGCTGGAGCCCTGCCCGACGCTGCCTGGAAGCCGGTGTGATGCTTCCTGACACTGACCTCTGGGACCCTGCTCCGCCCCTCCCCGGGAAGGGGGGTTCCCAGAGCTGCTCCCAGTGCCTGCACAGGGCACCCCTCTGCACAGAGGGACAAACTCCACAGGGTGAGGGTGCTCTTTGTATCAGTGTATCATGGGTGTGGCATCCTGTGGCTGTTGGTGGCATCCAAAGAGGGTGACAACTCTGAAGAGTATGGCATCTGGGGCAGATGGCATCCCATGAGGGTGACATCCAATGGCTGAGGGTGGCATCTTATGGTTGTTTGTGGCATCCAAAGAGGGTGACACCTTTTAAAAGAGTGGCATCTCCAAAAGAGTTGGCTTCAGAGGCAGATGGCATCACGTGGAGGTGGCATCCAATGGCTGTTGGTGGCACCCTAAGAGAGCAGCACCTTCGAAAGGAAGCATATGGGGAAGATGACGTCCCATAGGGATGGCATCTGATGGTTTGGAGTGGCATCCAAAGGGTGGTATCCAGGGCAGATGTCATCCCATGGAGGTGGCATCTGATATTTGGAGGTGGTATGCAAAGGGAGTAACACGTCCAAGGGGAGTGGCACTCTAAAGAGTGGCATCTCCAAAGAGGAGGCCTCCAGGGCAGATTCTATCCTGTTGGAGCTCTGTCTTACTCGTGCCCTGGCCCCTGCCGCGTGGTTCTTGGCACCGGCCCACATCATCTGCAGCACTTCTGCCTTCCATCTGGCTGCCTCATTGCACTTGTGAATATTCATGACCCTCATTATCCTCTTTCACTCCTTGCTCCCACACTTAGGCTAAAAATAACTTTCCAAGGGGGGATGGGGTGTGCGGGGCGGGAGGCTCATCCCCTCCCCTGGAGCTGGTTCCTTGGGGTCCCAGCTCCCCCATCCTAGCAGCCAGAGGCTTGGCTGGAACATGGGGTCACAGTGCAGGAGAGGAATGATACTGGAGATTTTGGGGGCTGTACTCTCTGGGCTGGAGGGGCAGAGAGCCCTGCCTCCTGCCCCATCTCCACTCCCTGATGTGGAGTGATGGATCTCCTGAGCCCAGGTCCTGATGATTTCTCTCCTGGCCACTCTTGGTTGTCCCAACTGGCTGCAAGCATCTCTGTCATTGTCCCATGTCCTGCATAGAGGTGGCGGTATCATGATGCTCATGGAGTGGAAAGTGGGGCACCAAGGGACCGGAAGGCAGTGGGCACCTCTTCTCATGGGGTGTCCTCCAGCTGGGCCCCATCTTCCCTCGGGGATGACCCTGGGGAAGACAGGGGTCCCTGGGGTACTGACCCTTTCCCCTTTTCCCCTGTAGAACTGAAGGCGACAGGCACAGCACACTTCTTCAACTTCCTCCTCAACTCCAGTGACTACCGCATCCTGCTGAAGGACGAGGACCACGACCGCATGTATGTGGGCAGCAAGGACTACGTCCTCTCACTGGACCTCCACGACATCAACCGCGAGCCCCTCATCGTAAGCTGCCAGCACAGGGCAGGGGGGAGTGGGTGGGAGGGGGTAATTGGGCACTTTGGGGGCCTTTTGGATGCCAGGGCAAGAGTTCGATGGGCATAACTGGTGTTGGTGGGGAAGTGATGGGGCCGTGTGGGAGTCCTGATCTGCCCTGGGTTGGTGTTTCCACAGATCCATTGGCCTGCATCCCAGCAGAGGATCGAGGAGTGCATCCTGTCAGGCAAGAACAGCAATGTGAGTAGCCACCATGAACCCCCTTCTGGCAGTGGAGTGGGGCTGGTGGCTGGCACTGGAGGGGGATTCATGACCCTGTGTCCTACCCTGGAAAAGCCATTCCCCAGCATGTACAGCCATGCCAAGATGGGGTGGCATTCCAGGGTGTCGCAGTGTCCTGTCACCTATTCTGTTCCAGCCAGGCAGGTCCTGGAGAGCTTCCTGGGCAAGTAGGAGGCCAAGCTCCCCATGCTGCTTCCTCTTACCAGCCAGGGCTGGGCCCTCCAGCTTGCCAGCTCCTGGCCCATGCCAAGCCCTGATCCATGCTGTCCAATGTCCCTTTCCATCCCCTGCCCACACCAACATGGCCCTGCCACAATCTACAGCCCCTGTGCTTGGGTTGACACGTTCTCCTCTGCTTCCCAGGGGGAGTGCGGCAACTTCATCCGCCTGATCCAGCCCTGGAACCGGACACACCTCTACGTGTGTGGCACTGGCGCCTACAACCCCATTTGTGCCTTTGTCAACCGTGGGCGCAAAGCCCAGGTGAGGGGTGGGAGGGATGGGGATGCTGAGCTGGTGCCTGGAACTGTGGTGCTGGCACAGCCACCTGGGGACTTAGGTGGGGTGGGTGCTTGGCTGGGCTCTGCTGGCTGGTGGGAGAGGTTGTGGGGTGAGGGCTGGAGCGAGGGCAGGCTGGGGGTGACCATGGCTAACGGTGTTGTGCTGCTGAGCGAGGCCAAGCCGTCTCCACAGACCAAGGACTTCTCTTCATGCTGGAACTTGGCTGTACTCTGATAGCAGCTTCCACACATTGTGCTCTCCCACCCTGCTGGCTGCAGCCACTGCTGGATCTCCACTGGGACAAGGGACCTGTCAACCCAGCTTCCCACTGCCAGGCTGCTGAGCCCATCACCGTGGATTCCAAGGATGCCTGGCACCATGCCAGCAGTGGTACTGCACAGGGAGAACCCTGCAGAGATTGTGCCAGCACGTGTGGCTGTGTCAGGAACACCCCCAGATGGATGTCACCCAGCGCCAAGGACCACAACATGCAGTGAGAGGGTGGCATCAAAGCTGCATGCCACCAGGCAGGATATGTGGCAGACAGAGAAGCATTTTCAAGACAACCCTGGGAGGGAGCCAGTCTCTGCAAGTAGCAGCATGAATATCCTGGGGTCCCAAGCCCTATGAGGTGTCTGTCCCCTCCACACTGGGGTGACAGATCCCAGACTGTGTCTTCTCCTGAGATTGGAGAGGGAGTCACCAGCCCAAACAGAGGGAGGATCACGTCGCTGGATATAAAAGATGGGCATCTGCCTCAGAGTCCCCAGGCCTGGCACAGGCACTGAGAGAGGTGGATGCTGCTCAGACCATTCCAAATTGGGATTGGACTGGGACTGGACTGGGTATTAGCAACATATGAGGAAGACCAAGGGTGCTAGTGCAGTTGAGGACAGCACTAGCTGTCCAGCAGAGCCAGGGGCAGTGTGGAAGTGTTCCAGTGATCCCATGATGCTGATACCTTTGATGCTGAGGCAGTGTTCATCAGCACAGGAGGAACAAGGTAGCAGGTGCCATTTTTGAGCCCCCAGGTGTGAGCCCAACCTGGCTGGCTGTGGGCAGCCATCTCTCCACTCTCTCCTACCCCATGCTGGGGCACCCCAGTTCTGTGGGAGAGAGCAGAATCCATCCTGGAGAAGCTCCTGCTGGAGGCCAGCCCAGCCTGGAGCATCAAGGAACCCAGGGGGACAGCAGTGCTGCTGCTCAATGGGCATCCATCACTCCATCTCCTGGGGTCCCCTGCTCACCCCTGCCCTGGGGGTCCTTCCCCTGCCGGCGCTAACTCTCTGCCCTGCTCCTTTTCCCCAGGGGTTTCCGCCGAGCCAGCCGGGAGGCCGGGAAAGCAGATCCACCGACAGCCCCCTCAGCCCGAGACCAGCACAGAGCAAGGTGGGAACCGGTGTGGGAGCCCGCCGCAGCTGTGCCCACCTCTCCCCAGGGGCACGCCAGAGCCGCGGGCTCCTTCGTCCCACTGGCATGCTTCCGACCCCTGGGCCGGGCGCCCTGTGCCGTGGGCATCCCCGCCATCCCCTCCCCTCTCAGCACAGCATCTCCCGGCCACCGGCCTGGCGTCGGCTTTCCTTCTCTCACTAACTCTTTCCTCCTGGTCCGTGTAGGATCCCCCCCCGTGGGGGACACTGTCAGGGATGGTGGCTGTCCACCCACCGCTGACTTTGCCTGACTCCAGACTCGCTGTGTCCCTTGGAAGTGACACAAGGAAGTGAGCATGTGTCAGCAGAGGCACAGGGCTTGGGATGATTCAGAGGAGGATGCTGAAGTGATGTGCAGGAAGGTGTTTGGGTAGGGCCCACAGAAACACTACTGAGCAGCTGCTTCGCCTTGCCCCAAGAGGGACTTGTGTCATGCTGGCAGGCAAGTGCCCTCAGGGAGGTGACAGCATCCCCAGCTTCTGGGAGCACCCCAATGTGCAGCCCACCCTGACAGTGTCACCCCCGAGCCTCTCCCCTCCAGACTAACATGGGTCAGTGCATGGGCTGGGGAGCATGGGGGACACGGGCACCTCGGTGCAGCCTGGGGCTCCCCCAGTCCCTCGGGTGGTTGGGGGCAAAGGGTGATGCCTGGCAGTGAGCATCTCTCTGACTGCAGGCAGCTCCTGCTGCCAATTTCCCAGTGCCAGCTGGGAAAACGCCGTTGCCATTTTAGCTTCCCCTCTCTCTCTCTCCCTGCTGGGGAGAGGGTGTGTGTCCTAGCAGGAGCTCCCTGGGGGCTGCCAGCACATGCTTCCCAGCAGCTCCAGGTATGTTAGACCATCAGCAGTGCCAGCACCACAATAGCTTCCGTGTTGCCTGACCTGGAGTGAGATGGTGCAGCCAGTGCCTGGGCTATGCTGGAGAGAGGTTGTCCATGTAAGGCATTTTCCCACCTCAGGAGCAGGGCCAGCGTTGGGCAGAGGCGTTTGTGATGATGATGGTGGCACAGACTGTGCAGCACAGTGATGCAGATGGTGAAACATGGCTGTGCCCATCTCCAGGCCCACATGCTCCAGAAGGAGCTGGTGTGAGCAAACTCCAGTATGAGATGCCCGTGGTGAGATCCCAGCCCTTCATCCCCTCCTGTTCTTCCCAGACCCACGGCTCTGCCAGGACCCTGCTGGCCTCTCAGTGGGGCATGGCTGTCACCATGTCCATCATCCACGTGCCAAAGCCAGGGCACAGGGCCAGTGGGCATCTGCCAGATTTGGTTGCTCAAGGTTCCCCCCCATGCCCAGGCTCCCCATGGATGCTCCTATGCTGCTGCTTTGTCTCAGCTGAAGGTGGTCCCTCTACCAGGGTGAGGGGTGATCTGGCTGGGACAGCCTGTCCCTGTGTGCCCCCAGCCAGCACTGGCAGAGGATTTTGAGTGTGTCTCCAGAGGCAGTGTTGGTCTCGCTCCCGGCTGGGAATGTATGATGGTGCCAGGGATGGCCACGGGGAAGGCAGAAGTGAAAAGTGGGGAGGCATCCTATGGAGCAGACACAGCATCTCACTGTTGGAAGAAAAGCCCTGGAAAATGGCCCCTGGTGGGAGAAGTGGGCCCAGCAGCCAAGCTGTGCCAAGCTGTGCCGAGCGGTGCTGCCGGCCAAACCCTGCCTGCTGAAGCTGCTGGAACTGTGTGACCTTGCTGGGCAAGCGGCGATGTGCAGCACAGCCAGCTGGAGTGAAGAGGCAGTCAGAGGGGGATGTTGTCCCAGACCTGGGGGATGGATGCCCCACTTCATCCTGCTGGCTCAGCCAAGTCTCCAAGTGGTGGAGGGCATGGAGAAGCGCCCAGCATTTTTGGAGGAGTCGCTCACAGGAGCTTCAGCTTCTCAGGAGACCTGCAGACCCCTTGTGTGGTCCATCCACATCCGTTCTTGCTGCTGTGTGCCTTCCTGGAGCAGGCTGCCTCTCCTGGTGGGCTTTGGGAGCTGACACATGAATGAAGGGGTGAAAGTCTTAACCAACTGCTCTATTTGCTTCCTTCTCCAGGATTATATCTTCTACCTGGAGCCAGACAAGCTGGAGTCGGGCAAGGGGAAGTGTTCCTATGACCCCAAAGTAGACACTGTCTCTGCATTAATAAGTGAGTCCTGTGGCTCCCTGGTGCCAGTGCTTCCTGTGCTGAGCAGAGGGAATATGCAGGTGGGATGGTGCAGCTGCTCCCAGCAGGAGCAGGGTTCCTGCTCTGCCCCCCCTGCCTGCTTCAGCTGGCCAGGCACCTGGCCCAGCTGAGGTGGGGATTGTGGTTACAGACCAGTGCCAACCTCAAGAACCCTCTGAAATGGTCACAGGCTCTGGGTTGCCTGGTTGCTACGGGCCAGGTCTGGGGCTGGCAGTTGAAGAAGGTGGGTGGATGGGATGAGATGGGGATTCCTGGCTGACCTCTGCCCTCTGCAGATGAAGAGCTTTATGCTGGCGTCTACATCGATTTCATGGGCACGGACGCAGCCATCTTCCGCACTATGGGCAAGCAGACAGCCATGAGGACAGACCAGTACAACTCCCGCTGGCTCAACGGTGAGTTCAGATGTCACTGGCCCAGGTGCCCTGGGGACCCCTTGGCTCCAGCCCTAGAGATGAAGCCTGTCACATGGTACTGCATCCTTGTGCCAGGACAGAGACAGCAGCCAGCATGGGCAGGTGGATGGGTGGGTGGATGGATGGAGGGATGGACATAAGATGTATTAGTGGGTGATGGATGGATGGATGGATGAATTGATGATGGATGGATGTGTGCATGGATGGATGAATTGATGATGGATGGATGGATGGATGGATGGATGGATGGATGGATGGATGGATGGATGGATGGATAAATTGATGATGGATGGATGGGTGCATGGATGGATGGATGGATGGATGGATGGATGGATGGATGGATGTGCAGGCACAAGAGCAGGGATAGCTGTGTGGGGCAGTGACAGACGTACCTGCAGCTTTGCTGGCGGTGGGAGCAGACAGCTGATGAGAGATGGGGCTGGCTCTGCTGGTGTCTGTGCAGGGGTTTCTGCAGCACTGAGATGTCAACCGTGTCGCCTGCAGTTGGTGACCCCGAACGTTCGTCCTGCCCCCCTTGGAGCACCCCTGCCTGCAGGGCAGCAGCTGAGTAAACAGAGCAGAGCAGATGGGATGATCCTGTCGGGCTGGGGAGCCAGCGGGGTGGTAACCCGAAGAGGGGGAGCTGTCAGCGCAGGCTGGGCACTGGCTGATGGATAGCAGGGAGAAGCTTCCTGAGAAGCTTCCATGCTGTGTGCTTCCTTCCTGGGGGGAAGACTGGTTCCCACACATTGCTCATAGAGCTGATGTATCCCTTCAACCTATGGACCTCAAGGATGCTTCAAGCCTCTCCTGATGCACTAGGGATCACAAGAGACACCCAGTTCCTCAGATGCAGCTCTTGCCCTGTGACCACAGCAGTGCTTTTCCAGGAGTGGGGTGGTGCTGCAGCAGAGGGGGGCTCAGCATCCTGCTGTGACATGGAGTGGGGTTGCCACTGCGCTGATGGTGCCATGTTGTGCTGTGCCATTCCAGACCCAGCCTTCGTCCGTGCCCAGCTCATCCCTGACAGCAGTGAGAGGAATGACGACAAGCTCTACTTCTTCTTCCGAGAGAAGTCGGCTGATGCCCCACTGAGTCCTGGGGTCTATTCACGCATCGGGCGCATCTGCCTGGTGGGTGTGGCAGAGGACAGGCAGGGGAGCAGGCAGGGGGACAGGCAGGGCTGAGCACAGGGGTCTCACTGTTGCAGAATGACGACGGGGGCCACTGCTGCCTTGTGAACAAGTGGAGCACCTTCCTGAAGGCCCGGCTCGTCTGCTCTGTGCCGGGACCCGACGGAATCGAAACGCACTTCGACGAGCTCCGTGAGTGTGCGAGGAGAGGGATGGGAGCCTTCTCTACCCCTGCAGGCTTGAGGGGCTCCCTAAGCAGAGACCCATTTGCTGCCCCCTGCCTCTTGCTCTTCCATGGGTAACTGCTCTCCCTGTACCCTGGTGTCCCTGCCCACCTTCCCTCTGGTGACACTTCCATCTTTCTGTCCCAAGAGGACGTCTTCATCCAGCAGACTCAGGACACCAAGAACCCGGTTATCTACGCTGTGTTCTCTGCTTCAGGGTGAGTGCTGACCCTCCTGGCATGGTGCAGCTGAGGAGGTCCCAGCTGGGTGTGTGTCCTGGCAATGCCATGACAAAGGTTGGCAGCAGGTCCTTCCCCTCAGGTCGGTCTTCAAGGGCTCTGCTGTGTGTGTCTACTCGATGGCTGACATCCGCATGGTCTTCAACGGGCCCTTTGCCCACAAGGAGGGCCCCAACTACCAGTGGATGCCCTACACAGGGAAAATGCCCTACCCCCGTCCGGGCACTGTAAGTACCCCCCAGGCACCACAGGGAGGGGAGACAGTGCCTGCCAGGCAGCCGGCACCCTCAGAGCTGTGCTCGGGTACCGACTCACCGAGTACTGGTGACATTTGTGCCACAGTGCCCCGGGGGGACCTTCACCCCATCCATGAAGTCGACCAAGGACTACCCTGACGAAGTGATCAACTTCATGCGCGCGCACCCGCTGATGTACCACGCCGTGTACCCCACGCACCGCCAGCCGCTGGTGGTCCGCACCAACGTCAACTACCGCTTCACCACCGTGGCCGTGGACCAGGTGGACGCGGCAGATGGGCGCTATGAGGTGCTTTTCCTGGGCACAGGTACCCACGCCGCGCACCGCGGGGAACGCAGCATGCTCCGGCGCGGCCCCGGAGGGCGCGGGCACCACCAGGGCTGGCCAGAGCACGGTGCCCTCCACCGCTAGAGCAGGGTGAGGGGCTGAGACTGCCCCCCCCCCCCCAGGATCCCTGCCCCTCCTCAGGGCTCCAGACTGTTCTTTCCCTGTCCCAATGCCATCCCACAGACAATAGTGTGCTGCCTGGTCCTTCTCTTAGCTCAGCTTCCTCCCTGAAGCCACCAATCCAGCATGATATTTCCCATCCTAGAGATTGTACCATCCACCTTCGTCCTCCCCCTGTCCTGGTGCCTGCCTCAGGGGCCTCATAATCCAGCCTCATCCTTTCCTGACCCTAGCACCCATCCAGTTTACTTCCTATTTCCCATGCTAAGCCCATCATCCTCCAGCCCTGTGCATTTCCTGCCCAGTTTCCCATCCTAGAGGCACTGACATCCAGCCCTGTCTTTCCCAAACCTCAGTACCCATCCTGGGGGCACTATGATCCAGGCCAGTGCTTCCCCTACTCTTATTGTACACCTCAGAGCCCCCATGCATCCTGGTCCTTCTCTTGCCCTGTTGCCTGTCCCCATGTTGCCCTGGGTGGTGGCAGTCTCTAGGCACAGGTGGTGACCTGAGCTGTCACACAGCTACCTGCCACAGCAGGAGAGAGAGGGGGATGGGCTTTGGGAATCCTTCCTCTCCACAGCCCCAGCAGGGACCCCCTTCCCAGGCAGGGAGGGCACGGTGCCCAGGGGTAGCACTGAGCACCTGGGCACTATGGTGTCTTGCAGATCGGGGCACCGTACAGAAGGTCATCGTGCTCCCCCGGGATGACATGGAGACAGAGGAGCTCATGCTGGAGGAGATTGAGGTGTTCAAGGTAAGGGCTGGCATGTCCTCCACTCTGCTGAGTGTTCTTGACCCAGCCAACCAGCCCCTTGGGACACCAGCTAGTCCCTTGAGACATCAGCCAGTCCCCTGGGACAACAGCCACCTCTTGCCCAGCTCTGGAGGGACTCCTGCCTGCTGCCCACTCACATCTTACCCTGCCTGCTCTGCCTGCTCCAGCCACCTGAGGGGTGGTCTGGGGTGCCCACCTTAGGGCTGTAGTGTCAGTCCAAGCAGTCACTCCTCCATCTTGTTCATTCCTCCTCTCATCCAGGTGCCAGCACCCATCAAGACGATGACCATCTCCTCCAAGAGGGTGAGTCAGAGCACGTGGCAGGGGGCTGGGTGGCCAGGTCCCATCATGGGCCCAGCTGTGGCATTGCCCAGTGTCACCACAGCACTGGAACAAGAGGCACATGGAGGCCCTAGTGCAGTGGGGATGAGGTAGCATCTCACCCTGTCCTCTTTGTCCCCAACAGCAACAGCTGTATGTGTCCTCGGCCGTAGGCGTGACCCACCTGGCCCTGCACCGCTGTGATGTGTACGGGGAAGCCTGTGCTGACTGCTGCCTGGCCCGGGATCCGTACTGTGCCTGGGATGGCAGTGCCTGCACCCGCTACTCTGCCTCCTCCAAGAGGTACAGGCTGAGGAGAGGGTCAGGGAGTGACCCCCCAGCCCCAGGCTCCCCCTCTCACCTCCCACTTCCCCACAGGCGGAGCCGGCGGCAGGACGTCCGGCATGGCAACCCCATCCGGCAGTGCCGTGGCTACAACTCCAATGGTGAGTGGGGTCTGAGGCAGCTGGGAGAGGAGGCTGAGGGCACCGGGCAGGAGGTGGAGACATGAGAATTCTCTGCTGGGTTGATGGTTTTGTGGGTGGATGTATGGGAAGATACATGGATGAATGGGTGGGTAGATAAGTGGATAGATTGGGGAGGAAGATGAGCATAGATGAGTGGATACATTGGGGATGAGAACAAGCACAGATGAATGGATCAGTTCATGGATGGATGGATGGATGGGCAAATAGATACATTGGACAGTAGGATGGACATGGATGGATAGAGGGATACAGTGGGGATGGAATATGGCTGGATAGATGGATGTGTTGGGGAGGAGATTGAATAGAGATGGATGGATGGATGGATGGATGGATGGATGGATGGATGGATGGATGGATGGATGGATGGATGGATGGATGGATGGATGGATGGACGGACACCCACCCTTGGAGACAGGGTGGGCAGGGGAGCAGTGCAGTGAGGTGGGGGTGACCTGGCTGCCCATGGCCCTCCTGCAGCCAACAAGAACACGGTGGAGGCCGTGCAGTACGGGGTGGAGGGCAGCACAGCCTTCCTGGAGTGCCAGCCCCGCTCGCCCCAGGCCAGCATCAAGTGGCTGCTGCAGAAGGACAACAGCGACCGTCGGAAAGAGGTAGGGCAGGGCACTGCTCCGGGGGTGCCGGGGGTGCCAGGCACCAGCCGGCTGAGCCGTGCCCCCTCTCGCCCCCAGCTGCGGGTGGAGGGCCGGGTGCTGCGCACGGAGCAGGGCTTGCTGCTGCGCGCCCTCCAGCTCAGCGACAGCGGCCTCTACTCCTGCACCGCCACTGAGAACAACTTCAAGCACACGGTGACCAAGGTGCAGCTCCGCGTCCTCAGCAGCCGCGCTGTCCACGCCGTGCTGGTGCAGGCGGAGACCCCTCCTGGCCTGCCGGGTGCCCCCACTCCCCGCTACCAGGACCTGCTGCAGCTCCTCAGCCAGCCCGAAATGGGACTCCTGGACCAGTACTGCCAGGGTTACTGGCGGCACACGGCCGCCAGCCCCCCGCAGCCGCTGGCTGGCCTCAAAGCCAAGGAGCAGCAGGACCAGAAGAAGCCTCGGAACCGCCGGAATCACCAGCCAGAGACCTATGGGCATACATGAAACCATCATCAGGGACTTTGCTAGCACAGTGGTCTATTTTTCCCCCCTTTTAATATTAAAAATATCTATAAATAAATAAATATATATATATATATACATCCACGCACACACGCACGCAGACACGCGCGCTCCCCCCTCCCACAGGAGGTGGTATTTATTTGTAGGTTGTACACAGTCAGCCTGGGGTGGTGCTACCCCCACCTCCCACCCCCAGGGAGGAGCAGTGACCCCTGGGGAGGAACAGGGACCCCCAAGGTGGCTTCAGTCACCATCATTGTCTTCCTCCCTGCCAAGGACCCCCAGATCCGGTTGTGCAGAGACCACGGGTCACCACAACCACTGTCCCCACAGCTGGGGCATGGCACCATGCTGGGGGATGGAGGTCCTGGTGTGGGAGGGGATGATGCCCTGGGGAGGGCAGGAGAAGGGAGACGGGGAGGGAAGGCAGCACCAGACAAGGTCTGCCCACTGCAAGCTGGGCATGACCATCATAGCTTCGTGCCTCAGTTTCCCCGCAGGGTTATGGAGGAGCAAGCGCTTTCTATGGGGAAGCTGTAGACCACCAGGCAAGCTGAGGAGGAGGGGGCTGTGGGGTGAGGGCACATGGCTCTGTCCCCTCCCCAGGGGCTTGGTGGGGGAGGGATGGGACCTTAAGGTAGGACCAGGGTGTCCAGGCAACAGTGGGGCCTTGGCCCCAGGGTCTTTGGGTGGAGAAGGGAAGGAAAAGGGGCCATGCTGGTGTGAAAGCTTGAGTAGCTGCTGGTGTTTGGGGCACCCAGCCCATCAGTCGCCCCCTTGGGGGCACCCCGGTGGGTGTGGGGGTTGTAAATAGTGTACATGGGGTCACCAGGGCTGAGTAAGTGCTCCCTGCTGCAGCCAGGGGCACTCCCAAATAAACATTGGATTTGGGACAGATGAGGGCGCCTGCGTGTGCTCTGTGGGGGACGGACCTGGCCCCCACCACGTAATCCCCTGAGCCCTGCCAGGGCAAACAGGGCTGCCCCTGGGAGAGCACTGGGTGCTGAGGGCCAGGACAGGGGGTATGGGGAGGTGACAGTAATGGGTGGTGCTTCTGGGTGTTGGTGTACACTGTGCTGGGCTGGTGGCTGGCCGCCAGCCCTGGGTGTTGCTGAAGGCAATGGGAACACTCAGAGACAGTACTGGGGGCACCAGAAAGTACTGGAGCACTATATGGTACTGGGAGCTGGTACTCGGTGGTGCTGGGGCATGGAGCAGGGACAGACTTTACAGAGGACACTGAGAGTGGTAGTGGATGACACTGGAAGCACTTTGTTTGATATGGGGGTAGTACCAAGCTCCTCTGAGTAGTTCCAGAGGGGCTGGGGTCAGTTTTGAAAGGCCCTGGGCTATACTGGGGACACTGGAGGTTGGTACTGGAAGCACCAGGAGAAGTACTGAGGCATTAGGATTTGGTAGTAGGAGCTGGTACTTGGTACTGGGAGCACTGGTAGGGTAGTGGTAATAGTTCTATAGGGGTGGCTGGGGTTGTAGTGGGCAGTGCTGGGCTGTACCAGGGCACTCTCTTCAGTTTTGGGGTACTGGAGGTGGTACTGGGCTCCTCTGGGCAGTCTTGAGAGGTGCTGGTGTGAGCATAGGGGGTGATGAGGCGATGCTGGGGTCAGTACTGGGTACACTGGTGGGGTGTAGAGCAGAGCAGCAGCAGTGCAGAGCTGCACTGGGGGTGGTGCAATGCTGTACTGGGGGCGATGGGCTGTACTGGAGGGTGCTGGGCTGTATTGGTGTGATGCAAGGCTGTACAAGGAGTGCTCAGGGATGTACCGGGAGCCTTGGGCTGTACTGGTGTTGTGCAGGGCTGTACTGGGAGCACTGGGCTATACTGGGGATGTTCAGGGCTGTATTGGGGGCACTGGGCTGTACCGGGAGCACTGGGCTGTACTGGGAGCACTGGGCTGTACCGGGAGCACTGGGCTGTACTGAGAGCACTGGGCTGTACCGGGAGCACTGGGCTGTACCGGGAGCACTGGGCTGTACTGGGAGCTGTGCTGGGCTGTACCGGGAGCACTGGGCTGTACTGGGAGCACTGGGCTGTACCGAGAGCACTGGGATGTACTGGAAGCATGGGCTGTACCGGGAGCACTGTTCTGTACCGGGAGCATTGGGCTGTACCGGGAGCACTGTGCTTTACCGGGAGCACTGGGATGTACCAGGAGCTGTGCTGGGCTGTACCGGGAGCACTGGGCAGTACTGGGAGCACTGGGATGTATCGGGAGCACTGTGCTGTACTGGGAGCACTGTGCTGTACTGGGAGCACTGGGCTGTACCGGGAGCACTGGGCTGTACTGGGAGCACTGTGCTCTACCGGGAGCACTGGGCTGTACCGGGAGCACTGGGATGTATCGGGAGCACTGTGCTGTACCAGGAGCTGTGCTGGGCTGTACCGGGAGCACTGGGATGTATCGGGAGCACTGGGCTGTACCAGGAGCTGTGCTGGGCTGTACCGGGAGCACTGGGCTGTACCGGGACCTGTGCTGGGCTGTACCGGGAGCACTGGGCTGTACTGGGAGCACTGGGCTGTACTGGGACCATTGGGCTGTACTGGGAGCACTGGGCTGTACTGAGAGCACTGGGCTGTACCGGGAGCACTGTGCTGTACCGGAAGCACTGGGCTGTACTGGGAGCTGTGCTGGGCTGTACCGGGAGCACTGGGCTGTACCGGGAGCACTGGGCTGTATTGGGAGCACTGGG
>JACBWW010000009.1:3724367-3745297 GCA_020086605.1 Lanius collurio
ACTGGGCTGTACTGGGAGCACTGGGCTGTACTGGGAGCACTGGGCTGTACCGGGAGCACTGGGCTGTACCGGAGCACTGGCCTGCACCGGGAGCACTGTGCTGTACCGGGAGCTGTGCTGGACTGTACTGGGAACACTGTGCTGTACCGGGACCTGTGCTGGGCTGTACTGGGAGCACTGGGCTGTACCGGGAGCATTGGGCTGTACCGGGAGCACTGTGCTGTACTGGGAGCACTGGGCTGTACTGGGAGCACTGGGCTGTACCGGGAGCACTGGGCTGTACCGGGAGCTGCGCTGGGCGCTTTTGCCCTCTGGCGGCCGAGCGAGGCGCTGCAGGAGAGCCGCGGTGAGGGGATGGGCAGCCCTGGGGACAGATGGGAGGGACGCAGGGAGGGGCACTGGGCTGTACTGGGGTGACTGGGGGAGTCCTGGCAAGGCCTGGAGTCACCGGAGGTGAGGGAACACTGTGGTGTTCGTGAGAATACTCAGTTTTGCTGGGGTGGCCACGATGGCAATGGGGAGCACTTGGGGGCATAAGAGGAGGGCACTGGTCAGGCACACCGAGGGACCCAGAGACACTGCGGGGGGTTCGCTGCGGTTGGGGTGGCAACACAGAGGTGGCACTGCAGCGCCCCTGGACGTTGACCAAGGTTTTTTTGGATTGAGGAGGACATGGTCCCCACGCAGGAACGGTAATTGCTTGGGGACACTGGGAGTTCTTCTGTAGTCACTGAGGAGTGTTACTAGGAGGGCTTTGGAAACCCTGGGGAGGGTATGTGGGTGTCCCTGAGGACATTGTGCAGGTGTTGCTGGAGGGCCTGGGGACGCTGTGGAGATTATACTGAGCTGGTAGGGTGGCACTGGGGGTGCACTGGTGGGTGCCTGGGCATACGAAGAAGTGAACCTGGGGGGCATGGGGACATTAGCAGAGGGTTCTGGAGGGGTTCCTGGAGACACAGGGTGTGGTGACTGAGGCTGACCTTCTATTACGGTGGGGAGTACTCCTGGGGACACTGGGATGGCTTACCAGGGTGGGACGGGGGTGGCTGGTCCAGAGCAGGGTGGATGACCAGAAGAGATGGGGACAACGGGGACATTTGCTCCCACTGTGACTAGACCCCAGCAGACACACCATCCCATCCCCCAATTCCAAAACCCTTGGGGTTCACAACAGAGCTGGAGCTGGGTAGGGGTCCCACGCCCTCAGGGTGGCCAGTTCACTGCCCCAGCCCCAGGGTGGAGGCAAAGCTGGGGGCTGGTCAGGCTGGGGCCCCCCCGGCAGAAGCGCTGACACCGGGAACCACGGGATTGCTGAGCTCAGCCCGCTGCAGATTGAAGGGGGTTTATCGGGGGGGCCCAGCTTAAGCCCCGGGTGCTGAGCGCAGCCCCCCGGAAGGCGGCCCCCCGTGACCTTGGCCCCGTCCTTGCGGCACACCGGGTGGACGGTGGTGGCGGTGGCCACGGCAGGCACCGGGAGCGAGCGCTGGAGGCGGCGGGGGGCTGGAGCTCATTGCCCGTCTTGGTGCTGACCTCCAAGGAGCGGGTGGTGAAGCACAGGGCCGCGGGGCTGAGGATGGGAGCCGGGGCCAGTGCCGAGGAGAAGCATTCCCGAGAGCTGGAGAAGAAGCTCAAGGAAGACGCTGAGAAGGATGCCAGGACCGTCAAGCTGCTGCTGCTGGGTAAGGGGGAAACAAGACCCTGGGGGATGTACCTATCCTTTGTGCATGTCACCCTAACAGCCCACCTAGTGTGCCCCTGGAACCTACCAGCACCCCTCAACCCAGCCAGCACCCCTCAACCCAACCAGCACACCCCACAGCTGCCCCTGAACCCAACCAGCCAATCCAACATTCCCTTGGCCCTCAGATGGACCTCCAAACCCAACAGCCCACCCTCACAGTTCACTCAACATTCCCCTGATTTGCCCAGGAACCTTAAAACCAAGCAGCCCACCCCAACATCACCCCCATTCCCAGGCAGCCCTAAACCCAACCTTCCCATCTCAAGAGCCCACCCAATATTTCCCTGGTGCCTCCAGCACCTTTAAACCAAACCAGCACAACCCAGGAGTGCCCCAACAGCCTCCCATTCCCAGGCATCCCTTAAACCAACCAACCCCTCCCCAACAAACCACCCAAACTTTCCCTGACCCCACTCTAAACCCAACCAGTCCAACATTCCCCAGGCCCCTACTCCTAAGCACCCCTAAACCAAATCACCCCTCTCTAGCAGTCCTCTGAACCCCCAGCACTGCTAAAACCAACCACTCACCCCCAAAGCCCACCCAATCTTTTCCTCCCTCCCTCCGCACCCCAAATCCACACACCCCCCCCCAACAGCCCCCCCATTCCCAAGATCCCCTAAACCAGCTCATCACAACTTGCTCAACACCCCCTACCAGGCACCCCAAACGCAGCAGACCAGCTCAACAAGAAGATGAGATCCTAAGACCCACCCTAAGATCCCCTGGTTTCCATGTATCCCTGAACCCAACCAGCCCACCTAACATCCCCTCACCCCTAGGCCCCCCAACCCCAACCATCCTATCTTAAGAGCCTTCACCAACACTACCTACCAGCACCCCACCCTGTCAGCACCCCTGCCCCACTCTCCTAGGGACCCCCATGCAGCCCATACCATCACTCTATGTCTGTCCCTGAAGCCCCCTTGTCCTGTGTGTCCCTCCCAGTTCTTCCAAGTCCCCCAGTTGTGCTGAGGATGGGGGTGTCATGTATATGGTGGGGCCATGGGTGACTTCACTGTCCTCACAGTTTGGCCCAGGACACATCCACAAGTTTGGGGCACTGGATGGTGGGTGGTGGGGTTGCAATGCCACCATGTCCCCAACCCCTCCCTTGGGCTCCTGAGAGTGTCCCTGGCTGAGCTGCTGCAGATCCCATTAGACACAGCGGCTCAGCCTTACCTTAATGCCACTGGCACAGGGCTGCTAATCCCCCTGCACACCCTGAGCCATGGACCTGGCACAGCCCACAATGCCCACAGCCACGTCAGGCACCAGGGCTCCCAGTGGGCCAGCACGGGGCCCAGCTGGGAGTGCCCAAGGCATGGGAACCACTGTGACCCATGTTTTGTCCCCTCAGGAGCAGGGGAGTCCGGGAAGAGCACCATCGTCAAGCAGATGAAGTAAGTGCCAAGGGAGGGTCACCATGCGAGGTGTCTGTCCCACACTGCAGCCATGGGGTGCCCCATCCCACTGCGCCTGACTCCACCCCATGCCACAGCCATGGGGTGCATCCATCGTGTGGCTCAGCTCCATGGCTCCCAGCTCAGCCCCATGCCTGTGATCTTCCCCGGCCAGGATCATCCACCAGGACGGTTACTCGCTGGAGGAATGCCTGGAGTTCATTGCCATCATCTACAGCAACACACTCCAGTCCATGCTGGCCATCGTGCGGGCCATGACCACCCTCAACATCCAGTATGGGGACACGGCTCGCCAGGTGAGGAGCATTCCCTGTTGGGCAGGGGTTCCCCCCAGCCCCCAGGCCCCACTGAACCCCTCTCCCTTGTAGGATGATGCCCGTAAGCTGCTGCACCTCTCGGACACCATCGAGGAAGGAACCATGCCCAAGGAGATGTCAGAAATCATCGGGCGGCTCTGGAAGGACTCGGGCATCCAAGCCTGCTTTGACCGCGCCTCCGAGTACCAGCTCAATGACTCTGCGGGCTAGTACGTGGCGTTGGGGACTACGGGTGGGGGAGGCACCAGGGAGGTTCCAACCCATGTCTCATGCCCACCACGTGCCCGGCCAGCTACCTGTCAGACCTGGAGCGCCTGGTGACCCCCGGCTACGTCCCTACAGAACAGGATGTGCTGCGTTCCCGTGTCAAGACAACTGGCATCATCGAGACCCAGTTCTCCTTCAAAGACCTCAATTTCAGGTGGGGGCCAGGCCCCCAGTGAGGGCTGGTGCCAGGGGCTGGGCAGGGAGTGGGGGATGCTGACCCTCCCTTGTCCTGCCCAGGATGTTCGATGTGGGCGGACAGCGCTCAGAGCGAAAGAAGTGGATCCACTGCTTTGAGGGGGTGACCTGCATCATCTTCATCGCAGCCCTCAGCGCCTACGACATGGTCCTGGTGGAGGATGATGAAGTGGTGAGGAAGGCTCACCACCTCACACCCCCTCTGCTTTGTCCCCATCATGACGTGGGCATCACCATGAGGCTGTGTCCCTCCACAGAACCGCATGCACGAGAGCCTGCACCTCTTCAACAGCATCTGCAACCACCGCTACTTTGCCACCACCTCCATTGTCCTCTTCCTCAACAAGAAGGACGTCTTCCTGGAGAAGATCAAGAAGGCCCATCTCAGCATCTGCTTCCCCGACTATGACGGTGAGTGCAGCAGTGACTGCTGGTAGTGGGATGCTGGTGGAGGGTTGGGTGCCACCACCCCACAGAAGTCCCCCACCAGGTGTCCTCAGCATCCCATGCAAGTGGTGCCACATGAGCCTTGCTGAGGGACCACGCAAGGTTTGCCCACCCGAGGGAGCACTGGGTGATGCTGGGCCAGCACCCTGGGGGGGAGGACACCATCCCAGGAGGGCTCCCCGCTCACTGCCACACCACCAGGTCCCAACACCTACGACGATGCGGGCAACTACATCAAGCTGCAGTTCCTGGAGCTGAACATGCGGCGGGATGTGAAGGAGATCTACTCCCACATGACCTGCGCCACCGATACCGAAAACGTCAAGTTCGTCTTCGACGCCGTCACTGACATCATCATCAAGGAGAACCTCAAGGACTGCGGGCTGTTCTGAGCCCCAGCCCTGCACCCCCTCCCCTGGGGCCCAGCCCCGCTGCTGCTCTCATCCCACCTCTACAACCATCTCCTCTTGTCCCAAATCCCCAGGATTTGACCTGCTCAGCTCCAAAGCCACACCTAGTGAAGGGAGGGGGGTGGGGAGGACACAATCTCACTCCCATTCCCCACCAACTCTCCTATCAGTCAGCACTGTGGGGCCCCCAGTTCTGCTGGGGGTCTCTGGGGCTCCAGGTCCTGGAGGTACCTAGTGACCCTGGATGCTACAGGGTGCTGGGTACTTCTGGGTGCTGGAGGTCCCTGGGTAGCCCTCAGAGCTGTGGGGTGCTGGGATTCCCTTGGATGCTGAGGGTCCTTGAGTAAGTACCCCTTGGAGCAGAGGGGTGTTCGGGGGTCCTGGGTGTCCTGAGGTACTTGAGGGATCCTGGGGTGTCCCTGGGTTCCCCTTATGAGCTGAGAGGTGCTGGGAGTCCCCAGATGACCCTCGGCACTGGGGAAACTGGGAGTTTTTGGGAGCCCCTTGGTGCTGGGAGTCCCTGGTACCCCATGGAGCTGAGAGATGCTGGGGGGTCCTAGGTGCTCTCTGAAGCTGGGGGTGCTGGGTTGGTCCCTTGGGTACTGCTGGGTAATGTGTGATACTGGGACTCCCTCGGTGCCACCATCCTGGCACCGCAGAGCCAGGGGATGACCATGTGTTTGTTCCTCCCCAGGCCACAGCCCCTCAGGGTGGGGCTCAGCCCTGCAGCACCATCCCGGCTATCCTCCCAAAGATCCCACCACTGTCCTCACCTTCCACAACTCCAGGGGGATGTCAGCCTAATTTGTGACCCTCCCACGCCTGGGGGGGACCACCCTAGCCCTCCCATAGAGGTGAAGCCCCCCTGCCCACTCCCATGTCAACAGGCATTTCGGTATATATAATTTTTCTCTTTCTTTTTTCCTTTCTACATTTTATTATTTCAAACCATGTGAACAATTCGGTAAAACATCCTGTGGGAAAAGCGAGGCCGCAGGCACCGGCTGGAGGGTCCCCCCTGGGCTGGGGGGGACAGCGGGGGCCGCTCTGTACAGCGGGCTCTGCTCTGTACAGCGGGCTCTCCTGGCCCAACGCAACAGCTAGCCCTAAAAACTAGGCTTAGAAAGAGGGGGGGGGATAGAGGCAGTGGGCAGCACCCCCTGCCCACTCTCCTGCCTGAGCTGCCCGTCGGGATGGGGGCAGCAAGGCGGGGTGGGGTGCAGACCCTCCCCCCCAAGGCACACGGTTGGGGGGTGGGCTGGCCACAAAGGATGCCGCCACCACGTAGCACTTGATGCTTTTAAATAGTTTGGTAAAAAGGTTTCCTTAAAAAGTAACCTGGCCCCAACTGGTGTGGTGTGGTTTTTTTTGCATGGTTTTTGGGTTTGGTTGTGTTGTTGGTTTGTTGTTTTTTTTTTTTTTTTTTTCTTTCTTCTTTCTTTTCTGGTTTACTAAAAGGAATGTCATCGGTCGTGTTTGTGGCTGGATGGGCATCCCCAAGGTGTGCCCCCTGTGCCAGCAACACTTGCAATGTAAACAGTGAGAGAGCGCCAGGGCTCGGAGTGAATGAAGTGGGGGCTGGAACGGTTCAGGGGGTACAAATCAAGATTAAAACCTTGTCTTCCCTGGAAGGGCGACGCCGGCGAGGAGGAGGACAAAGGTGGGGAGCAAGCTCGTGCAGCAGGGGGTACATGGGCCCTGCCACCGTGCTGGCACTCAAAAAGTCTCTTTATGGGGTAGGGGCGGAGGGATGAATCCGAAGAGAAGCAGGAGTGGGAGATGGTGTAGTCCTTCCTTTGCAGCTCCTAGGGGAGAGAGGTTGTGAGCAGGGGAGGGCCAGGGGACAGGGCAGCCTGCAGTTGGCAGGCTGTGCCCAGCCCATCCCTGGAGGATGGTCCATGACCATCCCATTTGGGGAGCCACCACTGAGACCACCACCCACCTGGGCAGCGCTGCCCTCAGAAGAGACCACAGTCCTTCAGGTTGTTCTTGATGATGACGTCGGTGACGGCATCAAAGACAAACTGCACGTTCTTGGTGTCTGTGGCACAGGTGAAGTGGGTGTAGATCTCCTTGGTGTCCTTCCGCTTGTTCAGGTCCTCAAACTTGCTCTGGATGTAGCTGGCTGCCTCATCATACTTGTTGGCCCCTGGGGAGGAAGAGACACTGGGCTGCCACACAGTTGCCCACAGCCACTAAAGGGTTTGGGCTTGGCTTGGCCCTCCACAGCCACCGTCCTGTGGCCAAATTGAGGCTCCAGAGACAGAGTGAGCCTCAGATAACCTCCGTCAGGGCACCTGCCCCTTGTGTTTTGTCCCCCTACATCTCCCACCTCCTGGGGCACCCCAAACACCACCATACCCCAGTTGCTGCCCCAACCTTGGGCACAGGGGAGCCACCATCTCTGTCCCCAATACCTCCTGCTACCCTGCCTGGGGCAAGGCATCACCCACTGCCCCTGCCAGGAGGCAGGGGGAACTGAGAGTCCCAGTGGTACCTGTGTACTCAGGGAAGCAGATGGTGAGGGAGCTGTGCACAATCTTCTCCTCAAAGAGGTCCTTCTTGTTGAGGAAGAGGATGATGGACGTGTCTGTGAACCACTTGTTATTGCAGATGCTGTCAAACAGCTTCATGCTCTCATGCATCCGGTTCTGGCAGGGGAGATGGCAGCATGAGCCAGGCAAGGACCCCCAGGCAGCACCCACCCCACTGCTTCCGAAACTACCACACCCATGCTCCTGCCTGCCTGGGCAGGGGATGTCAATGGCCCTGCAAGGCTTGGGCCACACTGGCCAGGGCACTGGTGGCCACCAGAGGAGGGGCAGCTCCCTCAGCCCCCAAGGAGGGGACGGCTCATAGCACGGGTTCCATCCCCATGACTCACCATCTCCTCATCTTCAGCCAGCACCAGGTCATAGGCACTCAGGGCCACGCAGAAAATGATGGCTGTCACCCCCTCGAAGCAGTGGATCCACTTCTTCCGTTCCGAGCGCTGGCCACCCACGTCGAACATTCTGCAGGGAGGCAATGCAAGGATGGATGGCAGCTCCTGGCCCCACCGCCCTCACCCCATGCCCTGCCTCAGTGTCCCCAGCTGCCCAGAGCAGGAGCAGCACTGGCACAGGCACAGCACAGTGCCTCTGCCCCAGGGATTTTGCCAGTACTGAGGATCTGCCCCTGTTCCTGCTGCCAGGAGAGTGTCCAGGCTCATTTCCCAGCCAAAGCAAATCCCTGACGTGAGCTGGGGCAGGATCAGGCCACCTTTCCCAGGGGGTGTCAGTGTCATTTTCCCCAGAGACCTGCTCCAGAGCAAGCACAGCAGAGCTTTGCCAGAGACCTTGGAGCAAGGGGAGCCAAGTGGCTGTGGGCTCAGCAGGATTGCAGCAGCATGAGGGCTCAGGGATGATCCCGATGCACCGTCCGGGCAGCAGAGAATGCCCTGCCTCCATGGAGAGGAGCCCAGCAGTAGCATTGCACATCCACTGCCATGCCCACTGCCAACTGCCTGGCTGGTGGGAAGGCTTCCCCACCAGGACACGATGCATTCCCCCCGGACCACCCCCATTGCCACCTCCAAAGCACTGCCCTGGCAATGTGCGACCAAATGTCTCCATCCCACCAGGGTGGCATCGGGGTCCCTGAGAGCCCCCTGCATTCAGGGAGGACCCCAGCAGATCTTTCTGACATCAGCTCTGTTGCCATGGGACTAAATCCCCTGGGATGTGCACAATGGCAGTTTTTTGCCTTGGAAACCAGAGCCCTGATTATTTCCCGTGGGTTTTCAGTGGAAAGCAACCACGGGGTGCCAGCAGGCAGCGGTGCCAGGGCCTGACCCCGAGACCCCAGCTCCTGCCCAGAGCCCTTCCTGCGGCGGAAGCAACGTCACAGCAGCAGGAGGAGGGGAGGAGGGATGTCTTCCCCCCTCCCCTCCTCGCCAGAGCCTGGATCCGCCCCCAGGCTGAGCTCTGTGAAGTGTTTTTGAGGCTGTTCCAGCTATTTCAGCGGTTTCCGCTCTCTGAGGCAGCAGTTCCCGCCATGAGCAAACCAGGAGGTGGGGGGAACTCAGAGCATGCAGTGTGCACCCACAATCCAACCCAACATGGGGAGGAAGGGGTTTTTTTGCTCTCAAAAGGGAAAGGGGTCAGACATACTTGAAGTGCAGGTCCTTAAAGGTGAAGTGGGTCTCCACAATGCCCGTGGTCTTCACCCTGGTGCGCAGCACATCCTGCTGGGTGGGGATGTAGTCGGCACGGGCTATCCTCTCCAGGTCGTTCAGGTAGCTGGGGACAAAGAGGAAAGTTGCTGTGGGAGCTGGACCGTGGGGCACGACCCACCCAGATTCCATAGGATATCCCCACGCTGGCCCAGGGTCCCCTGTCCAGCTCCCAGCATTGCTCATTCGAGGTGGGCAGTGCCAAGCTGGGATGCACAGCAGGGGCCCCATGTGCAACCTGGGGTCACCACATGTCCCTGCTGGACACAGGCAGGGCAGGATACCAGTGTCCAGGATGACACGGGACACACAGGACCAAGGGACTGGGGAGCAGTGTGCTGGCACTAGGAGCCAGGCAGAGGATGCAGTCGGGGCTGGGGGGCTTGCCCCGTTCCCTTGGCCGTTTGCACAGGGGGGAAATGGCAAGAGGAAAATATTCAGTGCTATGGCAACCAGCCGCAGTGCCGGCGGAAACAATCAATGGCGCCGTGCCATTTATAGTCAAAAACACAAAGGGACAGCGTCCTGGGAGGAAGCAGGAGGCTGGAGAGACAGGGAGCAGTGCCATGGAGGGCTGCAGACGTCCCAAGCCCCCTCCATGGAGCACTGCCTGCCCTGCTGCCCGCAGGGTCCCGGCACACGTGGTGGCCGGGTCCCCAGTGTGCAACACCCACCAGGACTGATGAGGGCTGCCAGGGGATCAAGGCAGGTTTTGATTTCTCCAGCTCACATTGCTTTAATTGGGTTACTACAAACGGGCTCTTTTAAGCAAATTAGGCTTGTCTTAATTAAGGCATTTGTGGCTCTGTAATCTGGTGAAAGCCAGATTACAGCCTGCGAGGCCATAGGGATCCTTGGCTCTGACTACAGCACGGCTACTCACCAGCTACTGGGAAATTCTGCAGTGTGCCAGGGCAGGGCCAGAGCTGAAGGTGCACCAGGACCCTGCTGTGAGTGTGAGGGTGGGGGACCTGCACGTTACTGCTGCAGAGCAGCTCAAAAACAGCCGGAAACACACATGGTGTCTGGCTGACAAAAAACAGGAAGTGCCACAGCAGGGCCCTGTGCAGCACCACAGGCTCTTGGACATTGCATCAAGCCCTAGGGTGCTGGTGAGCACCACTCTGGCACCCCAAATTCGTGGAACCCCAAGAGGCAGAGGAGGAAGAGGATGGGGGCTGCTGTGCTGCAGAGGGCTGAGTCACAGGTGGGCTATGTGCCGGGCAGGACACAGGGCTCCTCATCCCCAGGCTGTCCTGTTCCAGCAGCACTGTGGGCACATCACCATCCCTGTGAGATGGGCAAGGGATTGGCCACTGCACAGGCATCTCCAAAGGGCTGGCAAAAGGCTGGAGCGACAGCTTGAAGGTGTTCCTAATTAATGGTTGTCCAACCCCCTGCTATGTGCTAAATGCTCCATAACGGCACTGACAGCGACAGGCAATTGGCAGACACTGTGCAGATACACCTGCTCCAAGTGTGTGTGTGAGCTGCCCGGAACCTGCCGGGTGTCCTGAACTCCCAAACCAGCACCCACTGCCAGAGAAATGCCAGCATTGGCTGGGGAGTGATGAGGCTGAGCAGACAGGGGCTGGGGAAGGTGGGTGTGTGCCCGCGAGGAGGAAATGAAAGCTGCGGGTGCTGGGGGAAAGAGCTGACAGGAGCTTCTCCAGGTTTGGTGCTTGCCAGGAGCTTTCCTGCAATCTCTTCCACACAGAAACCTCAGAGCAAAAGAGGGACCCGATAGTGCCATGCATGTGGGGCGGCTGGGGGAACCACTCGCCCTGGGATGGAAGTGAGTCCCAAGCATGCAGGATCCCAGGCAAGGCCATGTTTGGTGGGGTGTTCTTGGCACACCATGAGCTCTTCCCACACTGCTTTGACATGAGGGGTCTGGGTGGAGAGGGTAGGAGGGCACTGTGCAAGCTGAACCCAGACTCAGCTGTGTCACCCTTTCCAGCAATGATATATTAGGCAGATTAATTTATTTAATAATCTCTTCAAGGATAAACCCAACCAGATGCAGCAATTTATCTACTTAAACACCAATTTGCTGGGTAATGCATGAGCGTAATGCCAAATCTTTCTGTATAGAAACAGTTAAAAAGAAAAACCTCTTGAGTATCCTACTCATCCTCTTCAGACCTAAGGCTTTCCTAAGAATTTTTGCCTTGATGGCCCATAAAGGGTGATGAAGATGGGCAGGACCCTGTCTATACTCATGAGTAGGGAGACAGTGGAGAGCATCTCCTGGGGAAGGGCAGTGGGGACAAAGCAGTGGCAGGAGGGGGATGTCCCAGTACTCCCCCTCCCAGGGTACACAGCACCCTGCCAGAGAAGGAAACAGCTTTCGAAACATCCGTCTTCCCAGTTCCGCTCCGGCTCAGCCTCAGCACCATGCGGGAAGTGGCA
Organism: Lanius collurio; assembly: GCA_020086605.1. Lineage (NCBI taxonomy): Eukaryota > Metazoa > Chordata > Aves > Passeriformes > Laniidae > Lanius > Lanius collurio. Next base: position 3,735,794 of record JACBWW010000009.1, read on the forward strand.
GCACCAGCCCCTAAGCCTGGTGATGGTGAACAGCAGCCCCTGGGGGGGTTTTCTGCTGCTTGATAAGAGCACCATGGCTCACAGGGCTCAGCTGAGCTGGGGCAGAGGAGGGGGTACTCACTAGGCAGCAGAGTCGTTCAGCTGGTACTCCCGGGAGCGGTTGAAACAAGCCTGGACCCCGTTGTCAGCCCACAGCCTCCGGATGACGTTGGCCAGGTCCTCCGGCATGACGCCCTGCTCCTCAGCAGTGGAGGAGAGTGCAAACAGCTGTCGAGCATCATCCTGCAGGGATAAAACAGCTTGAGCATTGGCACAGACTTACCATAGCTCACTCTGCCCCAAAGGAGCTGATAGGAGTCCAGCAGGGAACAGCAGGGCTTGGGCTGAGCCACCTTTAATCCTAGTCCAGTTTTGGGCACATCTGTTTTAGCCCCCAAGAGCCCCCATCCCTGTCAGGCGCAGTGGGAGCAAGAGGGCACCTACCGCTCTGGAGGAGTCTCCAAAGTCAATCTGCAGGTTCCCCATCGCCTTGATGATAGCCATGATGGACTGGATGGTGTTGCTGTAGACCACAGCTTTGTACTGCCGGCACTCCTCCTCTGAGTAGCCATCCTCATGGATGATCCTGGGGCAGGGAAGAGACACAGGCAAGGTCAGCCCTTTGTGGGGCACCCCAGGGTGCTGCTCCCCACCCACACTCTGTGGCAACACTGATGGGGAGCTTTCCCTGTCAGCCACTGGTTTTGGAGCCTGTGGCCGAGGCCTGAGCAGTGCCAGCCACAGTGACAGTGCAGGGACCACTCACTTCATCTGTTTGACGATGGTGCTCTTCCCGGACTCGCCGGCACCTAGGGAGAAATAAGAAGGGGTGAGATCCTGTCCAAAACCAGGAACCCCTACCCTACTGGGACACCCTCTCAGCCTGTGGAGGGAATGCAGCAGGTGCCTCAGTCATTGGAGAAGCAGCCCTGGCCAGAGCAGATGACTACATGAGCACTGGAAACATCAGGACCAAGAAAGATGGAACAAAAGAAGAGTCTGGAGGGCCCTCGCAGCAGTTCCCAAGGGAAGAAATGACACCTGCTCTGGGCCAGGAAAATGGCATCAGCACACTAACATCTTTCCTGCAGTCCTAGCATGCCACAGCTGACTGGCAATCCTGGCTTTGGCTGAACCTGGGGACTCACCGTGACAAGGGGGCCAAGCTCTGTCCATCACCTGCCATCCCATCTCCAGGTAGAACCTGAACTTAGCTGCCACATCCCACATCCCCTCTGTGCAGGGGGACAATGGAGCACCAGCCCCACTGCATATCCACAGCTGGAGCCAGCAGAGGCCAGGATGCAGGGGTGCTTCTGCCACAAGGTACAGGCAGGGAACTCAGGAAGAAGTTGCCACCTCCACCAGCCAGCTCAAGTGATGCCAGCGGGCTCAGCCACCCCCAGGTTGGTTCTTAAATAGCAAGCACTTCTCAGCCTGCTGGGTCCTGTGCCCCAGCCTGCTGCAGAGGCGGCTGCCAGCAGGGAAAGCCGATGGCTTTTAGGGCCGTTTTGTTTCTCAGCATCCAAACACAGGGTTCTGTGAGTTCAGTGAGGCAGACAGGGTGCCTAAGGTTCTCCTTCCTCCCCCCTGTCCCCCCATGGGACATCACCCCACGTAGGCAACGTGCGGCTCAGCCCAGCCCTCCCTCCACAGGCTGGGGCAGGGAAGAAGCAAAGTCACCCCGGCTGCAAGAAAGGGGAAGCCGAAAGGGGAAGCTGAAAGGGGCAGTGCATGTCCCTTGTCCCCTCTCTGTGCAGGGAGTGTCACGAGATGGATGAGTGCCTGGCTGGTCTTGCCCCAGGACCCCCAGCAGGATGAGGCCCCTATGGCTGGGGAGCAGTATGGTCTCTGCCTCCAGGTGCAAATCCCAGAGGATCTCCCAAGCTAAGTCCATCCCTGTGTCCTCTCACAAGCCTTTTTGCAGGTCCCCCCAGTGCTGCCCTAGGCCATGGAGCTGCCTTTACAGAAGGCCCCAAGCAGGCCTGTACCAGCATGGCTGCTGAGGGGGCAGAGATTACAGAGGAGGTTAAAAAAAATTAAGATAAAAAAAACAGATTATGCTAAAATTAACTGGGAAAAACAAGGCCCATCATGCCAGCTGAGACATGGTGGCATGGAACAAACTCCTTCTGTGCATGTCCCCAGCCTGAATACCACCTAGGTGACAGGTATGCAACCCCAGCGACATCATTGTGGACCACGCTCAGGGCGTACTGAGGCTATAGAGACCCGGTATTTATCACCACAAGCACTCTGCTCCACAGTTCCATGCTGTATGTGCCAAGGGAGAGGCTCTGCTCAGCTCAGAGGTCACTGTTCGGCACAGCAGGGGCTCTCTGACCCATCCTTCCCCAGCACCCTCAGGATGCTGACGCGGCACCCGGAGCAGCCCGGCCAGTGCTCGTGGTCAGTGCTGGCAACTCCTGCCTGGAGCCGGGAGCAGAGGGGAAGGACTCGATGTAGCCCTTCATTTTTTCCATTAAATACCTCTGGTTTCTAACACCATCCCTTACCACTGGGTCTGGCCAGAGCCAGCGGCATTCACCCAATCCTTCCTCAGTGGGTGCCTGGACAGGGAAACTGAGGCATGTGGCAAGCAAGAACCCGGCTTATCAGCATCCTTGAGGTGAGGTACCAGACAGCTGTCCCTGGCTCCGCCTCTGTCTGACCCTGCCTGACATTTTCTCCCTGCCAGGAGAGAACAACCCCGCCGGGGCCTCCTGCCTTCTCCCAACAGGGTGACAACCACAGGGTGACCATCACTGAGGCTGGTTATTTCCTTGCAAACTTCCCCCACATCTCCCAGCTCCTTCCCTGCTCCCTGAGGAAGGCAGCCATGTTCCAAGTCAGCACCTCTGCCTGCCACCAGGAGCTCGCCCAGCACAAGAGATTGAACACTTGCAGTGAGCAGGAATTTGGATCTCAATTAACAGCCCCCCATCCCCTTGTGGGGGACTCCTCCCAGCCCCCTTGATGAGTGCGGCAGAGGGGAAGGGTTTCCAATCCCCGGAAAACCCCAGCTGCCGCCCATTCAGCCCCATAACAATTCCTGGGCTGGATGCCAACCGCCAGCTTCCACCCTCCAGCCCAGCCCAGGCAGGACAAGGCAGTGACAGAGGAGCTCTGGACCCCTGTGCCGGCACTGGGGGGGATGAAGACCCCCACCCACCGTGGGCTGACCCCACAGCTGCGCTTCCTCCAGCCCTGCCTCTCTGCAGGCAGTGCTTGTTCCCAGGGCAGCGCCTGGCAAAAACAGGAGGAGAGCTCTCTCTCGGGCTCATTTCCTCCTTTTTTTTGTTAAAAATAATCTTCAAAAATTTAAAATAAGCAAGCAGCTGCCTGGCTCCAGAACTCCCTGCTAATCCACTGGCAAAAACTTTATTGAGCCAACATATATATTTTGCAGCCCATTATTTACGATGCTTTCTGGGCAGCAGATATTTAGTGCAATATATGCACATAGTTCTGGGCAGCACATACGTAATCCCTGTATTTTAGGAGCTGGCCACAGGTTTCAGGGTCCACCTCACGCTGCATCACCAAGAGGGGATTTTCCATTTTTCCGCACGGCACCATCCCTTCAAATATTCAGGCATAGATGGAAGCAATGCATAGCTGGAAAATTTTCATTATGGGGGAAAAGCTGGAATTCAATCCGCCAGCAGGTCCAGAGCCATCCCCAGCACCTGGAGGCCCATCCCCTGCCACTGTCCCAGCAAGCTTTCCCAGCCTGGCAAACAGTAGCTATTATTTGAGCATGAATTCACAGATGGGTTTTAGTTCTGGACAAACCCACCAATCCCTTTCCCCGCAGGACAGATGGATAGCAGGACAGAGGAATGGCTGCAGAGCCCACCCTTCTCAGCACCTGTGGGGTCCCCACCATCAAATGGGACTGACAAAGGGATGTGTTAAAAGCAGAGTTACCCTAAAGACTCAAAAACTAATAACAAAAAAAGATTCCCCTCGACATTTTCCTTCCTACCCAAAATAGATGGAAAATTGCTGTAAAAATAATCACATTTTTTTTAAAACCCCATAGTGACATAGGGCGTTTTTCCCAAGGGCCATCCCATTCCAGCAAAGGGCTGGCTGCTTCCCAGAAGGAGCCTGTGCATTGCTGGCTGGTAGAATGCCACGTCCTCAGGCAGGACCTCAAAAAATTGGGGGGTGCAGACTCCTTGTCCAATGCAGCTGATAGAGATGCAAAAGAAACACACACAAAAATAAATAAAATAGAAATAAATTTGCAGCAGGAAGGATGCTCAGGGCACACAGGGAGGAGGTGGCTTGGGGATGGTTTCCCAGGGGGAGCATGGAAAATGCACCCCTGTTGCCAACAAGGACCGTCGGTGTTCACAAGCTGGACAAAACTATCCTTGTGCTGGGCTTTTTCCAGGAATCTTGAAACTTTGCTGCTCTGTTTCTGTCCTTGCCATGGCCAGAGCAGTCCTTCTCCCCCCCACCACTCCTAGCACATGCCCCCAGGCCTGGGTGACATTATCCCGTCCATCCCATCCTGACAGGATGGGGGCTCACCTTCTGGCACAGCCAGGATGCTGCCGGCACCCCAATCCCCCTGGCTGGGTTCTCCACCAGCAGGATGGAGAATTACTCAGCTCCCCCAGCTCCGGTGATTCAAGCAGTCTCCGGCCCGGAAACCCGTGCTCCAGCCTGGAGCAGGAAACCCGGTGGCTGCGGAAAGGCCAGGCCAGCCCTGGTTACAGCAACAGCACTTGGGGACACTGTGATCCCAGCCCCAGGTAGGCTCGGACCATGGGACACTGTCTTCCATAAAGCCACACGTATATATAGATAGGTGCAGCAATATATATATGTGTGTGTGTGTATGTGTGCTTTTTGATGCATATAAATTGATGTTTATATTGCTTCATACAAAAAAGTAAGATGTGTGTATATATATATATATATACACGCACACAATATTTAAAATATAAAACGCATTTCTAATGTACATCTGTAAAAGTTAAACATATCCATATAAGCCTGCTGTTTCCCCTGGGCAAAGCCTAAGTGCTCATCTTGGAGCAGAGAGCAGCTGCCAGCCCCTATGGCATCACCAGTGGGTGACTGCAGTGACCCATCCCATCCCAAAACATTCCAAGCCCATACCACCAGCTCCAGGGGGTTGGATGTCAGATCTCTCTGGATCTAAAGGCACTGAGTTCCTCCCTGGTCCCCCTCACTGTGACACCTCCTGGTCCATGGCAAAAAACAGCACTGGGGCTCCCAGCTTCCCCACTGAAGGGAGGACTCAACGCCCTCCAACATCCAGGACTGAGGAAGGAGTGGGAACAGAAGCAACCTCCAAGACAGGACAAAGAGCAGCAAAGCAGGCAGCTCACACAGAACCCAGGGCAGTGCTGGGGCCACGCAACCTCTGAAAGTCACAGCTGGTCCCTCCCTTCCTCTATTTTTATGCAAGCCCAAAAGTAAAAAAAAAAAAAAAGAAAAAAAGCTGCTTCCGAGCCCTGCCCGGCCACAGTCTGTCCCAGGCAGGATCTGGTACAGGCAGCTCCTGCATGACGTACCCTGGTGCCACCACCCCAGTAAGGGCAGTGTCCTCATCCCCAGGTCTGCACCTACAGCAAACCCCTGGCGATCAACCCAGCAGCACCTTCCCCACCTCTAACAACTGAGAAATCCTTTACTTTCCTAATCCTCCAACGATAAGGAATAAGGGGAAAAGGAATGAGGCTTTGAGCACAGTGATTTCTTGCCTGCTGCCAACACTACATCCCCCTGGGAGCATCCCAGTTCCCACAGGCAAGGAGGTGGGCCGGCCAGAACACTGCTGCCCAGCAGAAACAGCCAGTGACTGCAGGGCTTTGTGTCCTGGTGATGGTGAGGAACCAATAGTGGCACCAGGAGCTGTTGGAAGTATGGGGCAGCTGCTCCAGATGCTTTCAGGTGTCAGTGGTGGCTCCTGGTCTCTCCCAGCACCAAAACTGTAGGAGACGTCTGGTTTCCAGTGGCAAGGAGGGGAACATTCTTTGTTTGGGGGGGAATTGCTTTGCCTGGGGGATATTGCTTCATCTGAATCTTCTCCCCATCAGAGACTGGAGCTTCAAACTATGCAGCACACACTCCATTAGCCAGAGCTGGCAAACAGCAAAGGAAAACCTACAGGCACCCACAGGTGCCACAGCAGGAGCAGTGCTGTGCCCACACCTGCAGAGCCATGTGCCACTGGGGGTCCTGTGTGCCCCCACTGCACTGGCTGTGTGTCCATCCCTCTGCAGCTCACCCACCATGGCAGAGGAAAGGCAGGAGGCAGCTCATGGCCGCATACAAAGCACAGCTCAGATTCAAGGCAGCTGCAGCAGTCAGCCCCAAGCCCTCCGTGCTCCTACACTCCTGATGCCATCACCACACACTGACACCGGTGACTTCCACTCACACTGTGCTCTGCCTGGCTGTGGTACTCCAGCTCCAAAGCTCAGCTGGGGGACACCACAAGTTGCCAGCAAAAAATCATGCCATGCTTGGAAGAGGCATCTCCTCTTCATGCCGCAGGTTGATGAAGCACAAAGGGTGAAGCCGTTTTTCTCTTTAGTTTTTCCCTCTCTCTTTCTGGAGGAGAAGGAGGGCTGTAGCCCTCATGGAGGACCCTGGAGCTCTGCCTTGCTGAGAGAGACAAGGAGCTGTGGTGCTCACCAAAAAGCACGTGAGGCCTCAGGTCTCCTCAAAGCTCCCCTGAACCATGGGGAAAAAAAATAAGCCATAGGAGGAGTAAGCAGCAGGGAGGTGGGAGAATCCCCCCAGCACTGCAGTCCCACCTCACAGAGGGGACATGTCACAAGCAGCAGCCCCCAGGGGTCAGTGCTGGCCCCACCTGCCCAGCCGCTCCATGCCAGTTTGGGAGGGTCTTCCGGCCATGGCTTGGCTTGAAAATGGGCAGCACTGACCCAGGGCTCTGCTGCTATTGACACCTGAACAGCTGCACGGGGAAGAAAAGAAAATTTTTTTTAAACGTACAAGAAGGGTCATTTTGCTCTATTTTTGGCTTTAGAAAGCAGCTGAGACCAGAAACGCTGCTCGTAAACACCGGTCCCAGCAGAAGGGAGTATGCACATCCTCTTCCTCCTCCTGCCTCCACTTCAGGACAGAGCAAGACCCGGGAAAGGTATGTCAGCCAGTCAGCCTACACCATGATCCTTGTCCCCCAGCAAGCCCCCTGCCACTCCCCTATGATGCTCAGCACCAACCAGATGGGCCCCTCCAATCTGGGCACCCAGAGCTGACAGCATCAGGGTGATGCTGCCTGGACAGTCCTGGATGGTCCCAGGAGCCTCCCGAGGCTGGAGGTGCCAAACTCCCTCAGCCAGCTACATCCCCATTATCTCCCATCAGGCAGTGGTCTGAGAGGAGCAGAGCCAGCAGCAAGGCCAGCTCGGGAGCAGCTCACAGCAAAGAGCTACCACGTGCTTCTCCACCATCCCACAAATCCGATGGGGTTTCACTCCCCTCACTCTCCCCTCCACAGAAAAAAGCGAGACAGTGAGTGTGCCCAACCATCGAGACCCCCAGACAGCACAGACCCCCTCCCAATATCCCCAGGATAGGTTTTGCTGCCAGCACTGCTCACGCCAAGACAAAGAAAATCAAAATAAAATAAAATTTAAAAAGCAACGCACTCTGATAAAAGAGCGTTTTGAGGCGTTAATTACGTATTTCTCAAAGCAGGCAGGGGTTGAGCAAATAAAGGCCTGCCGGATTTCAGCGTGACTTCCTGCTGCTGGCAGCTTCCTCTGCAGACAGCAGATGAGCCCAAAGACATTTTCTGTCGGGGATCCCTCTGCCCGTCCCACTGCCCCACGGTGCCATGGGAGCCTCGCACGCTCCCGCCTCGCACCTGGAGCAAGGCTCTCCCTGGGAATTTCGTAAAGGGAATAAAAAGCCCAACTGCGAGTCATTAAGAGAAATAATAAATTCAAATAACGAAGTGGCTGCCTTGCCCGCAGGCACAGGGCAGGGCTGTGAACGCCCATGGGAGCATCACCAAGGTGCTTTGAAGAGCTGAAGCGGCCCGTTATCGGTACCAAAATCAAGTGGCCGTGGGGCAGAGAGGCCCTGGGCTGTGGGGGGCCCTGCCCATGGCAGGTAGTGGCCCAAGCCCCCCAGACTCCCACAGAGAGGGAAGGGAGATGGAGAAGCTCGGGCTTGTCCCAGTGTTCCAGTGGGGAAGGCATGGGGCAGTGGGTGCCTGTCAGCCCTGTTACCTCCACCACAGATGGGGGCAAGAGAGGAGCCCATGGAGGAGCTCAGTGGTCCTGGGCAGGTGGGACAGGGTGCCTGAGCTTGCAGGACCGTTGCTGGAGGGGAGGGGGGCATCCAACAGGAGGGTGGGGATGACCCCACCCGTGTCCCAAAGGGATATGCCCAGACTGGACACTGACCAGCTAGGGGGAGACAGTACCACAGCAGGAATCCCACAGCCCAGGATGGGGTAGCACCCGCCCCTGAGGGGCACCCAAGGCTTGCTGCAGAGCCAGCACCCCACTGCCACGGGGATCCCCCAAATCCTAGAATGGGGCTGGCATCTTGCTCGCAGAGGGGTGGGGAAAGAACCCCATTATGGAGGGCATCCACAGGGTCTGCTGTGGGCACAGTGCTCCACTCCTGGGGGGAAACCCTGGAAGCCAGGATGGGGTCAACATCCCACTCCTGGGGGAAATCCCTGGAAGCTCGGATGGGGTTTAATACCCCAGTCCTGGGGTGCAGGAGACACTGAGAGCTGGAACGGGGTCAACATCCCATTCCTGGGCGGGGGGAGCCATGGGAACTGGGATGGGATCAGTAACCCACTCCTGGAGGGAATCCCTGGGATCTCGGATTGGATGAACACCCCACTCCTGGGGGGATGCCTGGGACCTGGGATGAGGTCAACACTCGACTACTGGGGGGGAAATCCCAAGGCCTGCTGCCCCATTCACGGGGGAGGAGGGGGAGGGATCCGAAAGCCTGGGGCGCGGCAGGGCCCCCGCTCCCGAGGACATCCCCGGGCCCGAGATGGAGCCGACAGCTCACTGTGGGGAGAGCCCGAAGCCTGGGCTGGGGCCAGCATATCACTCATGGGGGATCCCAGGGCGGGGCGGGGCACTCCCGGCGCTGGTACCCAGGATCTCCTCGAGGCTCCGCGGGGCGGAGGCGGCGAGGCCGCCCGGTTCCGGCAGGGCCAGGCCGAGCCAGGCGAAGAAGCCAAGATGGGGGGCCCGGGGGTGGGGCTGGGGGGGGGGGGTCTTACCCAGCAGCAGCAGCTTCACCTCCCGCGCCGCCTTCTCGCCGTCCTCCCGCAGGTTCTTGTCGATCATGCGGGAGCGCTCGGCGGCCGCCTTGTCCTCGGCGCTCACGGTGCAGCCCATGGCGGCAGCGGCGGCGGCGGCTGCTGCGCGCGCCCGCGGCTCTGCCGGCCCGGCCCGGCCCGCCCCGACAGGCCCC
>JACBWW010000009.1:3750270-3770737 GCA_020086605.1 Lanius collurio
GCATGGTTTGGGGTGTCCCAGCGGCAGGGATGGATAGATGGATGGGTGGATGGATGGGTGAGGGCTGTGGGGGTCTGGGTGCTGGCCCAGGGTGCAAGGCGAGCAGGGACAGCTTGAGTTGCTGGGGTGCCCATCACCCTGGCATCTGGGCATGCAGACAAGGGGTGCCTCTGGAGCCCTGAGCTTGCCCCCAGTCAGTGCTGCTCCCAGACAGCCCCCGCCAAATTCCCTTCATGCCCCTCGGGTGCACCAGGCCCCCGGCAGCCGAGCCGCAGCGTGGGCTGGATGCCAGTGGACACAAAGCCAATGGCGTGCGTGCCACCTCCCCGGAGCGATGTGGCCAGTCCCCAAACATGGCTTCAGCAGGGTCCCATCCGCAGGCACCAGGTATCATTCCCCTGGCAGGCTCAGGAGCAGCGGACTGGGTACTACCAAACACAGCATCAGGACCACACTTGCCCACGGGGACCAGGGTGGCCCCATGATGCCAGAGCAGTGGGTGGCATCTCTTGGGGGATGGGGGAATGGCAGGGGAGGGGGTGGGTGGCTTGGGCACAGGTGCTGTCACAGGTCCGACCGCCCCGCTGGATTCCAGCCCCCATGGACACTGTTCATCAGGCTCTCGATGCTATCTGGGGGGGGGCAGGAAAGTGCCCCAGTCCTCGGTCCCCACGGCAGGCAGTGCCCTGCGCCCCTGGCAGTACCTGCTGCTGGTGGCTCTTGGGGTGCAGAAGAGCTCCACCTGACAGCCAGCTCCAGGTGAGGTAGGGCAGTATTATTCTCCCCATTTTACAGATGGGGAAACTGAGGCGCAGAGCAGGGAGGGTGCCCGCTGGAGTGGCTGGGGGGCACAGGACCTGCCCCGGGCTCACTGCCCCATCCTGGATACAGGCTGAGGAATCCCCATGCCCGCCATGGCGCATGGCCCCTCACCATCACCACAGGTGATGGGCAGCAACAGTGGAAGTCCCCAGGGAATCCTGGTGGGGCTGCAGCATGGGGGCTGAGCCCGGGGCCGGCTCTCCCTGGGGCACCGGGTGGGTGGGGGGGAGGTTGGCGTGGGCACCCAGTAGTGGCTAGTGGCTGCCGCCGCTCTTCCCCCCACCCGTGGCCCAGTCGATGATGATGAAGCTCAAGCTCATGATCATGAAGACCACCCCGAGGAGGGCAAAGCAGGCAGCCTGTGGGGACAAGGAAGGGGCTCAGGGATGGCCAGGGCAACAGGGTTCCCAGCCAGCCTCAGAACCCTGTCCCCGTCCTTGTACCCCCTGTCCATGCTTACCAATATTTTCGGGGTGGAGCGCAGCGGCTCCTTGTCCTTGGGCATGATGCGGATGTAGAAGATGGCAGGGAAGATGAAGATGAGGCAGGGAGCAGAGGTGGCACCTGGAGCAGACAGGGACAGAGTGGGCAGGGGCCTCCCACCCTGCAGCTCAGTCCTGCCAACCCCACTGCCAGGACAGGTCCTGTCCACCCCCACCCCCCTCCTTGCCCCCCCTAGTCCTGGCAAAGCCTTCCAGGAACCCAGGGACGCGGTGTGCTGGCACTGTCCCCACACCCCTGGCACCAAGCTGAGCACTGAGAGGGGGGAGCCTGGCTGGGGGGGATCAAGGCAAACACGCAGGGGAAGAGCAAATGCCGGCACTGCAGTGTGAGAAGCATCCTGCCAGTACAGGGATGGGATGGGATGGGATGGGGGATCCACACAACCGCCTGGTCCTGGCATGGTGAGAAGGGGAAACTGAGGCACAGGAGGGTCAATCAAAGTTGAGCACCAATCAGGACAGGGCCTGGCATGCTGCTGCAACACCCCAAGCCCAACACGGGGTGCTGCCACCCACCAATTAAGCCGAAGATGCCGAGAATGGAAGGGGCAAAGATGACCAGGAGGTTGATGAAGGTCAGCAGGATCACTGCAATGGCGATGTGGCGGATCCAGCTGAAGTCTTTACCTTGGAACAGCATCTGTTGGATGGCCCGGCGCACCTGGGGACAGGGATGGGGTATCACACTCCATCCATGGAGCCAAGAGCCATACCCTGGTCCTGCTGGTCCTACCCCTACTCCAGGCCCTGCAGGTCACCATCACCCCTTTCCTTTCCTAAACTCTGACCCTGATGCCCCACTGTTCCCCGTCACCCCTTCACAGCCTTGTCCCTGTAGCCCTGCCTGTCCCCATCACCCCTGCCTCTGCCCAGTCCTGTTCCTGGCACCCACCATCTCCTGTTCCCCAATCCCTGTCTTCATCACTGCCTCAATTTCCCTTCTCAAAGCCTGGTGCTGAAGCCACCTGGTGTTCCTGTGGGGCCACTCACCGGGAAGAGGACAATGGGGACAGTGAGGGTGACAGCCGTCAGCACAGCCACACGCACACACAGGATGAGCACATCAAAGGGGTCCACCTTGTTGTACGTGTGCAGCAGCTCCGACTCCACACGGCCTGTGAACACCATCAGGGAGCCCCTGGGTGAGCCCCAGCACCATCACCCCCCTGGCACAGATGTGCCAGCCCCAGTCCTCTCCCCAAGGGCTCACCGTAAAATGTGAGGTAGCCAAAGAGGGCAGCCAAGAAGTACATGAGGTACATGACCATGATGGAGATGTTGGAGATGCACTGCATCTTCTTCTTGGAGGGGCTGCAGAACACGATGGGCTCAGCACAGCCCCGTGGCACCCACTGGCACCCAGCACCCACCCAGTGAGGAGGGGTGATGCCAGAGCACTCTGAGGTATGTGGGGGCTGTGTGGAGAGGGGCTGTGTCCCCCTTCCTGGGCAGGGTGTTGTGTTGAATCACCCACCACCAACCAGCCACCCACCCTCTCTGGGTCATAGCACCCACATCCCAGGGGTCACACCACCCCACCTGGACCATGGCACCCACCTCCCAGGGGTCATACCACCCCACCACCCATTCAGAGCTGCATCACACACCTCCCAGGGGAGATAGCACCCACCACCAACCAACCACTCACCCATCCATCCTGGGCCACAATGTTCACCTCCCAGGGATGATAGCACCCACCCCAGGTTGTATCACCCACCTCCTGAGACTGGTATCACCCATCCCACGTCCTATCAGCCACCACCTACCCACCCACCCACCCAGGGTCATATCACCCACCTCCCCATGATGCCCTGGCGCAGGTCCCACACACGGACGGCACTGCCTTTGGGTGGGCGCCAGACGAAGCCCACCCCTCCCCGTGGGTGCCCCCACCCAGGACTCACTCCTTCAGCTCAGTGTAGATGGGCAGGACCTCGGGGTGGCAGACGAAGGCGAAGGCCATGATGGGGATGGTGTACGCTGTCTGTGCGAGAGGAGGACAACTGACTGCTGGAGGCCAAGTGGCAGCTGCTGCCAGCACCAGGACCACCCGTCTGCATGGGGTGCGTGGGCTGGGGGCTCACGCAGAGCCTCAGGGGTGCATCCCAGGTCCTTACCTGCGAGTTCAGGGTGAAAAAGCTGGGTGTGCAGGTGTCCTGCTCGGGGGCCTGGAGGACTGTGTAGCCGTTCTGGTAGTCACTGGTGCTGACAGTGGAGACGTTGAGGACGCCTGTGAGGATGCCCGTGAGGTTCCCCTCCGGTTCCAGAAGTGGACAGAGGATCTGGAACTTCTTGTAGATGACCTGGGGTGGGGGGACATGGGGACAGTCAGCTCTTGGTGCCCCAACTCCCAAGCACACGGTGCCCAAACCAGCACTATGCCCAGCAGGAGAGTGACCCTGCCAGGACTCCTCTATGGGACACCCATTGCCAGGGCTGCCCTGTAGCAATGCTGCCACCCCTAGTCTGTCCCTCTAGGGGTGGGCAATGGGACAGAGCGAGGCACCAGCACGTGGAGAGGCCACATGTGCAGTTGCCCCCCCGGCACCTTCCCCCTCTCTCTTTCCACAGCATTCGGTTCCTTCAGACAAAAATAACCCAGCAGCTTGACAGCCCTGCCACAGCGTCTCTGCAGCCCCGAGCACCCACTGTCCCTGCTGCCTCTGCTGTCCCCACAGCAACCAGCCCAGCCTCACACCCCAGCAAGAGGGATGCTTGGCACCCCAAGGCACCGGCACGTGCCAGCAGGTGCTCACCGAGATGAGGAAGAAGACCATGCAGCTGAGGGAGAAGCCACTGGCGTAACCAAGGTAGCCTGGGGAGGGAGGAGAGTGGCCAGTGGGTGCAGGTAGGACCCTCCTTACCCAGCACATCCAGGCTGGCACCATTGCCCTGTGGGGGAGACCCATGGTGCCAGACCCCTGTGCCATGGATGGCATCTCCCTGACTTACCCAGCTGCTTCATGAGGGCCAGGGGCAGGATAATGGTGACAGAAACCAGGATCACCAGGTAGTTCCCATTCATGTACCAGTCCCTGGAAGCAGAGGGCCTGCTCACCACCCTGCTCTGCTGGGGCACAGAGGGCAGAGGCAGCCACTGGGGGGGCTGTCTGCCATTCCTAGGGACCCTTAGGCTGGCAAATCCCTGGGGCGCTGGTGTCCCCTGAGGCTGGCATTCCTGCTCTGCCAACACCCCTGGGGACCCCTGAGATGACATCCTTGGGGACCCCTGAGGCCAGCATCCCTGAGGGCCCTTGAGCTAGGGTTCTGCCTACCCCCACAGTGGTGCACCCCCAGGGGTTAGAGCTACTAGTGGGGATGTGGGCATGGGATAGGGGGACCTATCCCCAAATAGTCCCCCACCCCGCAGCCCCAGGTTCTGCTCAAGGAGGAAAGCCTGATCCCAAGGGGATGTGAGGAACAGGGATTGGAAGTTCAGCTCGGTTTAATCTCACCCAGGGGCTTATTCAGCACTGACAGTTATCAAAAATAGTAGTGGCTTAATGATAGTAAATCCCTGCCATGGGCTGCACAGCTGGAGCCAGAGCCCTGGCGCCTGCCCGGGGAAGGCACGCAGGCAGCGTGGGCAGGAGGCACTCACGTGGTCTTCTCCTCCAGGTTCAGGAAGGTCTGGATGACCAGAGGCACTTCAGATTTCACAATGTACAGGTAACTGGACATGGCTGCGGGGCAGAATGAGGTCATCCTGCACTGGTGTTCTCTGGTCCCATGCCCTGTCCCCAGCCCCACCGGTTCCCCCCGGCGCCATGCTCACCTCCGATGTTCTGCAGCGTGATGGCGATGGCTGCAGCCAGCTTCCCTGGCGTGCCAAAGGCTCGGTAGCCCAGCTGCTCATAGGCGCGAATGCCTGTGGGACAGGGAGCAACGGAGGGTGAGAGCTGGGATAGGACCCCCTGGCATGGCCCTGCTGAGGATTTGGCACTCACCCACAATGCCCGAGGACTTGAGCAGCAGGTGGATGGAGTAGCTGGAGAGCAGGGCTACTGCTGTGAGGAGGAAGCTGCAGGAGGAGAGCACAGTTACCAGCAGGTCACAGCACAGGGCTCAGACATGGCTGTGGGGTAAACCGCGCGCAGACATACTCTGCCTGTGGGCAGCTGTCCTGGTAGGACACCAGCCCCTTGCCTCAGCACCAGCTGGGTGCTCATGGGGAAGATGGGCTGCAGCATGTGGAGACTCTGTCCATGTCTCTGCACCCAAGAGGAGCCATCATTCATGTCCTTCAAGCCACTTTTGGAAATCTGACTTTGTAGTAAGGAAGGCAAACCTTCACCCTCTTCCTCATCCCCTTCAATGAGGCACAGCACTCAGCAGAGCAGGCAGGTTTATGCCAGCAGTGGGCATTGCTCAGCCAGCAGGACACTGGTCCCTGCATCACCCTAAGTCAGAGACTTCTTTCTTGCCTGCACCCACTGATCCCCTTGGAGGAGCCCCCACACCCGGACCCCCACCACGTCCCCATGGCACTCACAGGAAGAGGATGATGCCAGTGTTGGCCATGGCATAGGCCAGCCCCAGAATGCCGCTGCCCATGATGGCATTGCTCAGATTGAAGACGGACATCCCAAAAGACGTCTTCCCTTCGAACTGTACACAGGACACAACAGGGAGGGGATGCACCAGTCACACTAGGATCTTGCCCCATCCCACCCCCACCACTGTGCCCATGCTGCTACTCACATCAGTGAAGTGTGTCTGCTTCTTCTCGGCACCGTGGGGCAGGAACTCCTCCATCTCCGCCACACCAGTCTGGTTCTCCTCAAATCTGTCCATGGAGGGAGGGGAGTGAAGACAAAGCAGAGACAGGGGCCATCAACACTGGCTGGTATCTCAAAGGCATGGAACAGCTCAGAGGACCCCCCAAGTCTCTGGGGCCCTTACCTGTCACCTGCCAGCGAGGGGACAGTGGAAGCATTGAGTGCAGTTGTGTGTTTCCCATTGGGCACCAGCTCCACCATCTCGGCCTGGAGGGGCACGTCCGTCGTATCCATGGTTGGGAGACAGCTGGGCTTGCTATGGGCTCTACTCAGGCTCTGAAAGAGGAAGGCAACAGAGGTCCAGCTCTGGGCAGGAGCATGGGAGGGGCTGGCCTGGAATCTTACAAGTCCTGCCTCCACCAGGAACACTGCAGTTGGGCTCAGCACCAGCGCTGGTGGCACTGCAGGGACAGGCACCTGGGTATGAGAGGGTCACCGAGCCAGACATCACCATGGCTGTACTTCTCCCTTCTGCCTGCTCAGCACACAATGTTCCATGGAACTCAGCCCCAGCTCCAATACCCCACCAGAGTACTAACGTGGGATTGACTCCTCACCCAGCCAGGCATCCCACAGCCCACCCCATTCCCTTGCTCACAGCACAGCACTGCCCAGCCCCAGAGTCCCCGTCCACACCGCCTGCCCACCTCCACTCCCCTGCCCGCAGCTCTCGGCCCCATGACTCACTTTCCCCTCCTGGAGACGGGTGCCAGCAGGCGAATGGGGGTGTTTGGGAGGGCGGCTGAGGACGGGGTGGGGAGCTCAGGGACCCCCCAGCCACTGTTATGTAAAGCCCGTGGTGCTGCCCGGCGCGAAGGGCTCACCCACGTCCCGCCGCTGCCGGGGTGCCAAGGTGGGGGGCTCGGGGGCACGTCAGGGCTGGACAAACGGAGCAGGAAAGAGCGCGGGGCCGGGAGACAGCTCCTTGGCAGGGGAAGGCGGCCGGGCTGCCGAGCGCGGGACGCCTTGGCACGCCGCACAAAGCCGCCTCTGTGCGAGCCCCGGCCCTCCCCGCCCCGCTGGGAAACGGCACAGGGTGGCTTTCTGGGGCAGGCTGGGAGCCGGGGCAGGGTCCCGCCATCCCCCACTGCCCCAGGGGGCTGGGGTCCTGCCCGGCTGGCCAGGAGGGTCCACAATGGGGCTAGGTCCAGCCAAAGGGCCGGTGCCACCCGGCTGGATGTTAGGGCTGGCTGGGATGCAATGCCGTCCCCGGTCCCGGGGAGATGCTGCTGCCCCACCACCCCTGGGGCTGCCATGGGGTGAGCAGGGGACATGCCCATCTTTATGCTCCCAGGGGATTGGTGTCCCCACAGATCAGAGGAGCCTTCCCACAGCACGGTCAGGTCCAGCAGTCCTCCTAGCACGCAAGGGAAGGATGACACGGCAGGGTGTGTGTGCCAGCACCTCCGGTCTCCTGAGCTGCTGCCCTGCTTGTCCCGGCCCATCCAGGCCACAAAGACGACCTGGCAGGGTCATTCCAGGCCACAGACTGGCTGCTGGCGCTATCAGGGGGGCCGAGCCCCTAAGGTTGGCCCAGGGTGATGAATACATATTTGGGCCACCCTGCCTGCAGCACCCAGCCGGGTGGGGAAACTGAGGCAGGAGACGGGCCAGCAGGGAGCAGAATGAGAAGGCTCAGCCATGCGGGGGACAAGAGGGAAGCGCAGGGCGGGCTCTGGGTGATGATTTATCCCCTCCACTAGGCCTCCACTTGGGATGGATCCAGGCATGAACAAGGCTGCCAGCACATCCAAAAGCCACCGTTAACTCTGCGCCTTCCCACCACCACAGGCAGGCATTGCTGAACCACCACTCACTCAGCATGGGATTGAGGGGGGGGCACCAGATCTGTGATGTTCCATCACCTCCCTAAGCTCCCCAGTGCCACTGGGCTGCCTGCGGGCAGGGCTTCACCGCATCCCGCTGGTGGCAGGCAGGAGCTGCCCACTCCCCTGCCCGCTCCCCCATGGGCGCCAGGAAGGCTGGGCACTCTTGTCTGCAGCCCCTTTCTTCTCTCAGGTTATAATTACACCTCTCTGGGCAGCTCAGGAAATACCAACTTCTTCCCCCAAGCGTCTCTCGGAATAGCAAGCGGCACAGCCAAACTCATTCAGCATGCACCAGCTTTCGTGCTGCCACCCAGACGCTTCCTCCCACCGGGCAGCCCTGGCACAGCCTTGGCACAGCCCTGGCACAGGCCCAGCACCACTCACTGCCACTTCCCCAGCTGGCCCTGGCCTTTGCCCCTCGGCCAGGGTCTGCTGGTGGCAGCAGCCAGGGCAAGGGGGGAGATGAAAGAGGAGGGAGCATGAGACGCTTCGATCGGGCAGTGCGAGCCCTGCCTGCTGCTGTTTGTCTTGCGATAAGGCAGAACAACAAATACAGAGTGACGGGTGGCCCTGGAGGGGTGGCTTGGTTCCCCTCCAGGCTGGGGTTGGTGGGTCCACCGTCTCACTGAGTGCCCACCTTAGCTGGGAACCCTCTACTCTGGGCAAAGAGCATCTCCTCAGGGCTCTCTTCCCCCACGGTGCCAGCACACAGATGGGATGCTGCCATCTTCACTGTCATGTTGGGCAGCCCATGTGCTGCCTGGCATTGTCTGACCACCAGCCCCAGTGCCCACTCGCCCAGCCTGACGGTGTGGGCCTGGCCACGTGCGTGGGCACAGAACCCCCCTGCTGTGGCACCCAGGGCCACGTTCCCGGGGGTGCTGAGCAAGCTGCATCGATTTCCCGGCATGCGCCTCTCCGCTGCCTGCCGGGCTCTGGGACACAAGGACAGCGACAGCCCTGCTGCAGCCAGACCTCCCACCTCTCCCAGGCTGTCCCAGAGCTTGGTGACACCCTACCAACACTACGGCGTGGCCAGACAGCCTGAGCCGGGCCCTGGTACTGTCCCTCAGCCATGCAGATGGAACATAGAGCCGGATGCGTGGGACGGCACGTCCCATCCTGCCGGCCACGTCTGCGCTTCGGGGGAGGCCACGTTTGGTCTCGCACACTGCATCCCGGCCAGCACAGACGCCTGCCCGCCCTCACTGGGATGGGGACACGTGTGTGGGACGGCAGGGCTCCCAGATCCTTGCCCTGCCCTGGCAGATGGGCAGTCCTGGACTCACCCCAGCCCCCTGCCAGCCTTCCTCGGGGACCAGGGCACCGTGGTGAGGGTTCAGTCCTGGAAGGGACTGCATCCTTCTCTCTGCCTCACATCCTGCTTCCACACAGACTTTATTTAAAAGGTGGAAAATCCCAGCTGGGAGCACGGCACAGGCGGGAGCTGGGGGCTGGGCAGGGGAACTCTGTCGGCAGTGCCAGAAGATATGTTGGATGGGAGGTCCATTGCAACTGGCAACGTGGCCAGGAAGATGTGTACCACCCTGGGCAAGCCCTGCTCTGTGGAGGTGCCTTACACGGCTCCTGCCCTGTGCCACTTCCCTCAGTCAAGCCCCGGCCTGGCACTGTCCCCACCAGTGCACGCAGTGCCGGTGGGAGTACGGCACGCATGGGGACAGCCACCATTGAGTGCCAGCCGTGCCTGTGCCAGGCAGTGCCAGCCCAGGGGGCCGTGACCCACCATATCCCACAGCCCACAACACCCATCTGGGAGCATCCACTGCTCTCACCCGTGGGGAGCAAAGGCATGGGGTCTCCTTGGCAGCAGATGAGTGCTCCTCCAGGCCAGGGACCCCCAGAGGGCAGAGACTCCCTCCCCATCTCCTCTCCCTTGCAGATGAATCCTCGATAATCCGGCCCAGCTGGGGCCGTGGGACTATTCCGGGTGGTAATCCGGCTTTAGCACCAAGCCTGCCGCAGCTGCCGGCCTGCGTGCTGGCAGCCAGGTATCCCACTGCTGCCGGTGTGTGACAGGGGGATGGCAGCCCCCCCGCCCGTGCCCGCCTGCCCAGGTGGCTGTTCGAGTTTCAGCAGAGCTGGGCACACAGGTCTCATATTCCCTGAGGCTGTGCTGATGACCGAGCCCTGCCAGAGAGACGGGCAGCTTGGGCAAGTGGGCAGGGGTGCCAGTTGTGTCCCCCCCCCTGCCATCAGCCCCAGCCCTGGGGCTACCCCCAGCACTGCTGCTGGGCCCAGGGTGACCCCAGCCTGGGGTCCCTGCTCAGCCCCTGGCACTGCTGTGGGCACAGGGGTGTGTGGGCACAGCTGGGCAACAACACAAACCTGGGTGGCCCCTGAGCAACCTCTCCCCTGTGGAATTGACCCCAACAGGGCACACAGCAGAAAACAGCCCTCCTCTCCTTGCCCTCCACAGAGATCCCCCCTCCACGGCTGCCCTGGGAGTGAGGTCTGCCCTTCCCCTGAAGCACACACAGCCATAGCTTTCCCCCCAACCTGCCTTCCCAAAATTAGCACCCTAAACCTGGTTTTAACCCATGGCGTTCCACCCCCCATCTCCCATTTAAGCAAAGGTAGTGTCAGTGTGCCACCTCCCCCAGAGGAAGTGAGCACCAAAGGGGCAAATCCCGCCATTGAGGGGATGGACAGGCACCTCACTTTTGGAGCAAAGGCTCTGGGGGGCATCCCCATGGGCATGGGAACTCCAGCAGCTGTGGGAAAGGACAGGTGGAGGCAACCTGCCTGGTGCCTGGCTGGAAAAACCTCTGGCTAGCCCTGCTCTAGACCTTCCCCAAAGAGATCTGCTGGAGATTCTCCTGAGATAGCTCCACCAGAGATCCCCAGGAGATGACAGCCCCACCAGATTGTCATGCCAGCCAGTTCCACTCATGCCCCCAGCACAAGTTGGGTAGAGTAAGCACTGCTCCTGGGTTCACCTCACCCCTTTCAGCCCTAAATACTACACCATGGCTCAGCCTCAGGTCAGGCAATTCCCCCAGTGCTCTAGCCAGGATTGGCAGTGGAAAGTAGGAACAAGTGGTTCTGGGAGCTGCTTCCTGGCTATCAGGGCTCTGGCAGCACCAACACCTGCCTGGGCACTTCTGGCCATCTCTGCTGCACCGTGTGGGCAGCAGTGTCCATCCAGAGTCTTACCTCTGAGAGCACAAGTGGCACCCATGTCCTGGGGGACAGCTTTGTCTGAGCCTGGAAATGTGCCTGCATGCAGAACGTGCCAAAGGCTGAGCTTGCCATGTCCTGCAGCAATGGACATGCCAGGGTCTGGGATACACCAGGGAGAGGAAAGACAGTTCAGGGAAGGGGGTGGTGGAGCCAAACACGATGGTGGGGCCATGGAGAGGGTTTTCCAGTGCCAGAGCCATGGTGTGGCTCAGCCATGGCATCACCTGCCAGGCACACACCCCAGGATGGGGCCACACTGCAGATATCAGCCATTATCATCCTGCCACATCCTCCAACATCCAAGCACCAATACTGAGGTAAGCTGGTAAGAGCAGTGGGGAAGCTGAGGCCAGGCAAGGGGTGTCGTGTCCAGCACTGGGACAGCCCAGGCTGTTTCTGCCACCTGCCAGCTTGAGTCCGTGTGGTACAAGGTCAGGTGGCAGAGGCAGCTGGCAGCATGGGGATGGGGACAGGGTGGGCACAGCACAAGGCTGATGGCACCCAGTGTGGTTCTTGGGGAGGCTGGGTGAGACACCAACTTGAGCACAAAGCACCTCAGGCAGCGCTAGGCTGTGTGATGGGTCTTGCTTTAAACTTCAAATACTGCCCACCAGGAACGCAAGGCCACCCAGGGAAGACAGTGGCACAGGTTGTGGCACTGCAGAGACTGGAGGGCAGGTGGTGCCCGCGGAAAGAACACATCAGGTTTTCTACCACACCTCTGGAGATGTGTTTTGCCTTGGAAGCAAGATGCTTTCCAGCAGTGCACACTCCCCAAAACACACCTGGCCTTAGTGGGATGACACAGAGGGGTCAATAGCAAAAACTCCAAGCTGCCATTTGGTGCTGGCAGTGCTGGGGACACCAGGAGGAGGGACTGGCCTCAGCCACAGCCCCGCATGCCTCCCGCACCCCCAGCACAGCCCCCTGTACCAATCAGGAGCCATGATTTGCCCAAGCCCCATGGCACCACTGCTGCGCCCAGCCATGCCACTCTCACCATTGGACCAGCCAGACGTTTGCTCCACAGGGAATGCAGGACTGGGCTGGCTGTGCCCCGCTGGCATGGGGGACCCAGCCAGTCCCAGACCTGCGTCAGCGCCTGGGGAGGCACGCAGCGGCTGAGACCCACGCGGCGAGGAGAGCCGGGGGCATGGGGGGTCCGTCCTGTCCCCGACCCGCCTCTGTTTTCTCAAGGGTTGCACTTCCAAAGGAGCCCGTGGGATCCCTCTCCTTCCCTCATCCCCATGAGCCAAGGAAAATAGGCTCTGCCGTGCTTGTTTGTTTGCCGTGGCCGCGGCCCCGGCGTGTGATTACAGCTGCAGCACGGCCGGGTGCTGTGGGGCCCTTTGCGCCTCAGCCAGGGTCCCCCGCAGTGCCAGCACCCCCATGCCACCCCCAGGGGGGATGGAGTGTCCCACTGCCCCTTAGCATCCCTGGCCACCAGAGCCAAGGCACACCAGCACTCTGTTCTGGGAGACAGGGCAGTGTTGAGAGTCATAGACAACTTTCTCTGGGGTACCCCCATGAAGCCACAGGGACCAGGCAGGTCTAACACCTAACAGTTTGGGCCTGGTCCAAACACCAGTGGAAAATTCCCTGTCTCCTCCGCATCGGCTCAACACAGCCATGCCCTCTGCAGCCCGCCAGGGCTCTGCTTCCCTGCCATCCCACCTGTTGGGGACTTGCTGGGTCCCTTGTCTCACCCGTGCCACCGCAGAGCCAGCCAGCTTGGGGACCCCAAGTCCAGCAACCACCTGCTGCAGTTCAGCCTCCCTTGGGGAAGACTTCTCTCCAGTGGGACATTCACAGCTGACACAGCAGAGAGGGCCACCATGCTGGCTGGCATAGGACACGCGTGGCCGACAGGAACGCAATGTGCTGCCTGGCTTTCCACGCTGCTGTCCCGGGAAGCCAGGCTCTATAAATACCACAGCCGACGGAATCACCGCATGCAGGTCCAAGCCAGCCCCAGAGTGCCCATGACGGCCGGCATCACTCTCCCTGCCCGTGCCCCCTGCTCCGGCACCCCGACACCCTGACACCCGATCCTGGCCACAGCCGCTTCCAGCCTTCAGAAACATATGTCATTCCCACTGGCGATTAAAAATTAAAGCAGAAAAAAGGGAAAGTAAAAGGAGTTTAGGGGTCGGTGTCACTATGAGTATCAGCGGAACGATGCACGCCGAAGCCCCCCACACCGCGGTCCGGGCAGGGGCAGTGTCAGGGCGCTGGGGTACCCAGGCGGCACGGCAGGGCTCTGCCTCCCCCTGCACTCGCGGGATCTGTCACCCACCCGTGGGAAGGTGCCGGTCGCTGGGGAGGGAAGTGGAAGGAGTACAGCAAAGCAAACAGCCCCGGGGCGCTGCCACCTGCCAGAGCTGCCGGGCCCCGGAGTCTTCCCGGTGCTGTACGGCGCGGCGAGCAGGAGGAGGAAAGGGAGGAGGAGAGACAGCCAGGCTGTGGGAGGAAAGCGGGGCCGGCCAAAGGAGATGGGTCGGGAAGGACTGGATGCGGTGCAGAGGAGAATTAGGGGAGGTGAGGGGTCCGAGCGCCCGACCGCCTCCAAGCACGGAGCTTCCCAGAGGACAAGGCAGCGAGCCTCGGTGTGCGAGCAGCAGGGGAGACCGGAGACACCTACCTGCCCCTTCTCCGCGGTGCCTCTGCTGCGGGCTGGGGCAAGCAGCCCCCGGTGGCCGGTGCCGCGGATTAGAGACTATCCTGCGACCGTAATCCCGGCGGAGCCGGAGATTAAACCGGACCCGAGCCCGCCCCCAGCGCGCCGGCTCCCAATCTCCTCTCCGCCGGGGCACAGGAGGAGCGCTGGGGAGCGGGTGGAGCGACCGCCCTGCATCGACAGACCCCTGCCCCGCCCCGCCCCGCCCCGCTCCGGCGGGACCACTGCCCCTCGGGCACAGCCGCCCGCTGGGCATCGCCGTCCCACCGGGCATCAGTGTCTCAGTGGGCATCACCTCCCGCACGGGGATAAGCCCCCCCACCCTCCCACCACCAGGCATCGTCCCCCACTGGGCATCAGTGCCCAGGCAGCGCTGCCCCACCTGGAATAGGTACTCCCCAAGCATCCCCAATGCACCGCACACGGCGACCGCACCAGGTATCAGTGCCCCTCTAGGCTCTATATCGGGCATCCCCACCCCACCAGGTATTGACACCCCACCGGGCATCCCTACCTAGAGCAGCTGAGGCTCCTGCCAGAGGCCAGTGGCCACTTCCAAAGAAGTAGGGCTGGGGCAGTCACTCTAATCCTACCTGAAGGGCTAAATACAATATGTGCTGAGTGTGGGCATCGGGTTTTCCCCCCTCTTAGGCAGGAACAGGTCACCCAGCAGCACTTCTCCGGCTGGATTCTCTCCCTGGCCTGGGGAGCTCAGGCTGCTCCCACGTTAAGCCAGCCCAGCTGGCTGCCCCGCTCATGGTGCCCCCTTCCCTCACAGTAACCGCCCCAGCATCTCAGCACACAGGGAGCAAACAATCCATGTGGAATCATCCTAACAAGATGCAGAGTGACTAGGACAGACCAGCCCCTTCCTCCAGTCTCCATCAAACCTCCCCACTTGAGCTAAAAGATTCTTTTTTCATGAAGGCACACAAAAGTGCCCCCTAAGAGGAAATTTCTTCTCCCAAGTGCATCCCACATGCTTCAGGGAGAGCCATGAGCTCTGGTGAGTCACCACCCATGTCCCCAAAGATTCCCCCGTCCTTTTCCAAGGTCTGTCACCCCTAAATAATCTCCTACTCCTCTGTCCTGTCCGGCATTTACTTTAGAGGAAAATTCTGGGGGTCCACGCTTGGGAGTCCACCCACCTCCCACGCCGAGCTACAAACCCTGGCCAGCTGCTGTGCATTGGCAGAATGGCTCCGCACACTGCTGGACGGTTTTATTTGTGTTATGCATATCTTTCATAAATCCTTGCGAAGCCTTGGGCAGCCTGGGATGGAAGCGGCTTTGCCAGCCAGCAGTGAGCGTCGCCATCGGGAGCAGAGGCGGAAAACGTCCCCTCGCAGCAGCGGCACCCTCTCGCCTGGACATCGAGGGATGTTAAATATTCAGTGGCAGCGCTGCCCTCACACTCCCGGCAATCCCGCGGCTCCTGTTACTGCCGCTCTCCTCCTTTGGCTGCAGACATACATCCATTAACTAATTTCTAATAACAGCAGCATGCGTAAGTGCTGAACCAGCGCTGGCTGGCACGCCGGGGGACTGGAGGCAGCCAGGTTTGGCAGTGTGACGGGGGAGCCAGAGGCACCCAGAGGATGGGCATAGCTGGCCTCAAGCCATCAGCTTAACCCTTTCCCTGCTCTGGTGAAAGCGGGTGCAGCCACGTGGCACCTGTGGAGAGACGTCCCAGGACGGGCGGCAACGCGACTCACCAGGGCTGTGAAAGGTGGCCAAGAGCTTCCGCCCCGTAAGCAAACACAGCACAGGTGCTGTGTGGGGACAAGCAGTGTGGCCCCATGGCATGGGGTGCAGCGGGGTAGCATGCTGGAGGACCTGTGGGAAATGACTTGGAGGCTATCTGCTCCTTCCCAGCCTCCAAATGCCCTTCTCCTTCTATTGGCACAAATGCAGCCGTGTCTACTTTTTACTGTCCCCTCTGTTGTCCGGTGATGCCCCTCTCCAGTGTTCCCACTTTCCGGGTGGGCAGAGGACATGGGCTCCACTGTGCCAAACTGAAGCTTTGCAGAAAATCAAAGCAGTGAGGAGAGGAGGAAAAGAGAGCAAAGATGACCCCAAAACCTCCCAAAGCCTGTCCCAGCATCCCACAGCAGGCACACAGTAGCTGCAGGCTCATGCAGCAGGGCTGGAAACATAGAGGAGCCATGAGAGGGGTGGGCAAAGACCCTGCTCTTGAGCCCCTGAGCCCTCTGGTCAACAGTGCTTCCCCAGGCAGCTCTGGCCAGTCTCCCCAATGGCTCTGGTGGTGTCAGGGCTCCAGTGGATTGCAAAATTGCAGTCGTGTGGTTTTCTCCAGCTGGCTGGAAAGTTTGACGCTGGATTCCCGTATGTGAGGAGCCTTCAGGGGAGCACGGCACAGCACGGCTCATCCCGCCAGCAGCATCCTGCCTCACCAATGGCAGAGAGCCGAGTGCTGTGCCACAGCCCTCGCCCTCAGCACACCTCTGTTGGGTTTGCCTTCTCACCATTTCCCCCAGCCAAAAGCTGTCCTATTTCTTATCCTTCAGCCGTGCTTCGAGATTGAAGATTAAAGTGAACCCAGAAAACTCCTCAGCCTCAAACATCCCAGCATGGACAAGGCCAGCCCAGAACCCAGACACAAAGCAGTGGATGCCCTGTATGGCTGGGGCACACTCTCCTTGTCACGCTCGGCTTCCTCCCCTGGCCCCTGAGCCCGCTGCCTGCTGCTGCCTGCCTCTGCCCGCTGTTCCCAGAGCCCAGATGGCAGGAAGATATGGCAGAGATAATGGTTAGATTTGCAGCCCAAGCAGTGTTCCCCCCGCCACCACCATGACCTCTTGAGCGAGAAGTCTCCAGGAGATTGCCCTTTCCAGGAAGATTCCAGTGTGTGCCTCCAGTGCCCATCAGTGGGCACCCCACAGTGCCAGCACACAGAGGGGCCCCAAGACCCCCACTGCCTTCTTGACCCCATAACCATGAAGCGAGTGAGGCACAAAAGGAATGCTGAGAGGAGAGGGATGCCTGTGGCCAGCAGCATGGCCTGGGTGGACTCCAGAGTGACACCTGAGGCCACATCCATAGCTGGAGCCTTCCTCCCCCCAGCCCTCCCTCCACAGAAGCACCCCGGTGCTGGTGGCTTGTGCCTGGATGTGGAGGTGGCAGGGAGCAGCTGGTAGCCCCCTCCCTTG
Source organism: Lanius collurio (assembly GCA_020086605.1). NCBI lineage: Eukaryota > Metazoa > Chordata > Aves > Passeriformes > Laniidae > Lanius > Lanius collurio. The sequence goes on from JACBWW010000009.1 coordinate 3,767,251, forward strand.
CCCTTGACCGCCGCCTCCCTCGCGGCACATGCTGTCATGTGGCAGGGCACAACAACAACACAGGCTAATTGGTTAATGTGATTTCAAAACATGATTTGCAATTATAACTCACCAGAGAGCATTCAATGATCCCGCACATCGGAGAGTAGGTTTTTCTCCTTCGTTTGTTCCTGGAACCTCGAAACCAATTAACTTTACAGAAGCCAGAAGCAAAGCGCTGCTCAGCAGACCTGAAGGGTGGGTTATCTCTGCCTCCATCGCCTCCCTGCCAAGCCACAAGCTGGGAACCAAGGACTGGAGGACAAGCCCTGGGGTAACCCCGATGCTTCTCCCTGAAACCTTCTCACTGAGGGGTTTGGAGGGACCTACCCAGGCTCCCCCGGCTCCAAACCATCAAGCAGAATGGCTGCTTGGGAGCACTTGAGGGCAGGAGGATGCCTTGAGCCCTAAGATGTGGGAATTAACTGTTCCTGTTGGCATAGGGAGATTGTCCCTTCACCCCTCTCCAGAGGTGTTGGCACCTGCTGGCAGCCTGCTCATCTCTGCCACCCACGCAGGACAGCCATGTCCCCACTGTCCCCACTGGCAGCACCCACAGCCCCACCAGGGGCTTTGTTTCTGTGGGCTGACCATCCTGCAGCGAAGGCTTAAATGCCGTTAATGTAATTAAGCAAGGACTTAGAAAGGACTTTAATGCCTTTAAACATAACTCAAATGACTTTCAAGCCAAACAAACCCAAGTAGCCGTGATGCTCCTGAAACACGCAGCACCCAGTGCCCAGTTCCCCTGAGTCTTGGCTTGTTTCCCCAGTGTCCCCAGTTTCTGGGCTCTGTTGCTCCCCACATTCCACTGGAAAGTCAGACATGTAGCCAGCAGTATTTTTTCTCTTGGGTGGGCAAAGAGATGCTGAGTGCCATCAGCTGCTGGAGGGATGATCTGTCAGCTGTCTCTCAGGATGGTGATGCAGTTCCACTCTGCAGGGGGACCTCTGCTCACAGGGGAACACTCCCACATGCACAAGAGCCAAGTATATCTGGGCTAGGAGCTGCCTTCCATCAGCTCCCCAAGCCTCAGGGTCCTCCATACCACAGGGAGCTCAGCATTCCACACTGCAGCCACCCAGGCTTCTGAGGACAGGCAGCGAGCTCAGGCAGCTGCCAGAACCTCTGAGGAGGCACAAGGTGATGCCAGCAGTGCAGCATGGGGCAGTGGAAGGAAGTGTGGGGCAGTGTTGGGGGGTGTCCAGTCTCTGGGGAGGGGGCTCTCCTGTTCATCTCCAAGCTTCCTGCAAGCTGTCAGGGAGCGTGGAGTTGGCTGGGAGGCCCCCAGGGGATGCCAGGCATACTGCCCAGGGCCTGGGCAGCGGGGTGGCAGATGGCTGGGGAGCTGGGGACCAGGGAGCAGGGGAGGACTGGGGACACCTTTCAGCCCAGATAACTGTAGCATCCTTGTTTAGAGTTATTTTTAACTGGGCCAAAAATGGAGACGTGGCCACAGCCATGTCCCTCCTCTCCCCGGGGCACTGTGGTCAGTCCAGAGCTGACCAAGGAGCAGATATGGTCCCTGCAGTCCCAGTGAAAGGGCAGTCTGCTCCAGCTCCCTGCGGAGGCACCCTTAGAGCTGTCCTGAACCTCCACACTGGGTGGGTGGTGACTCTCAGTCCCAGGGCCAGACAGTCCACCACAGGCTCCTGTCAGGTGTGATCCAGCCATGAGGAGGAGAGGGGATAAAGGCCCTTTCATGGCCCATTAAGGAAAAGGATTCAGTGAGAGAAGCACAGAAGGACGTGTTGGTGCTCAGGACTGAGGCTGCCATGTCCCTCAGCCCCGTGGGGGATTTGGGTTGCACGCCCCAACCAGGGGGCAGCTGGGGAGTGCCAGGTACTGAGTGTGAGTGGGCAACCCTGCTGGCATCACCCAGCCTTGTGTTTGGGTGGACTAAACCTGGTGCTGTTTCAGGCTGGGCAGTGCTGGCACGGTGGCCCTCTCCAGGGTTGGGAAAGCCCTGGGGCGGCTGCCCCTCTCCCTCCCCTCCGAGCTGGCCGACAATTGGCTGCCCGAAGGACGCCGGCCTTGATCTGCATCGTTGGCCGTCCCCAGGGCCGAGCAAACAGAGAGGAAAACAGCCCCAGCCGGCTCCTGCCACTGCCGGCGTGCAGCCAGCCCCCAGCACCCCTGGTGCCTCTGGCACCTCTGCCACCCAGCAGAGCTGGCAGCACTGCTCTGCCTGGTGCTGCCAGAGGGATAATGGCACTGACCCACCTGCCCTGCAGCCAGGAGTGAGCCCAGGGGCTGCAGGGGCTGAGCCGGGAGGAGGAAACAGAAACCAGGATAAGCATCCACCGTGCTGGCAGAGGGGCTGCCTGCAGCCCGGGAAGTGAGGCACGGCCAGGATGGCACTGAGACCACTGGCCCTGGGTATGGGGTTGCCCCCATTGCCCAGTCCAAGGGTCAGCTCACCCAATTCAGCGCTGTTTGCCATGGGGCTCGGCCAGTCCCTGGGTCTGCGGGCCAGCCAGGGCCAGGTAGTCGGTGGCAGGAGGCCAGCACAAGCCCGGGGCACGTGCCATGGCCTCGCGTAGCCGCCTCACATGTTTCCCCCACAGGCCAATTCCCTGAAACCTTTCCACTCCAGTAGAGCATGGTGCTTCACAGAAATCCCCCCAGCACCCTTCCCAGAGCTCCCCTGTTGGAGAGGCACCCCAGTCCCACCACATGCCAGGGGGATACCAGAGGCCAGCTCCACTCCCATTCCGTCTGGGCACATCCTACACTACCCAAAGTCCTACCACCCGCTCCATGGCACTCCTGGGTCGCCCACCCTGCCTGTGAGCAGCAGGACCCACCTGCCACCAGCACTCAGCTCAGTGGGCTGCAGCAAGAAGAGATGAGGGCTGGAATGGGTATGGGGAATGCCATCACCAGCATCAGTGGCCACCGTGGCACAACGGTGACACACTGGTGACACACTGGTGACACACTGGTGACACAATGGTGACACAATGGAGACACCATACCAGGGTGAGGATGGGGATACAGGCCCGCAGCTGCCCTCCCAGCACTACAGCTGTCCCTGCGAAGGTCAGGCCGTGGGTGCCAGGCCACGGGCGGCTGCTCCAGCTCCGCCGGTTCTGCCCAGAGCGCTGCCCGCTCCCGCTGTGCCGGCGGCAAGGTCAGCGCGGTGCTACGGCAGCACCGGCCCCCGCCATCCCCCGCCGCCGGCCAGCCGCTCCCGGTTCCCACCGGCTGGAGGGACGGGCACGGTGTTGGTGACCCCACACCACCCACGCGGGACATGGCCGTCCCGTGACTCTGTGGGCTGGCGATGGCCCTGCCCGGGAGCACCGCGGAGCGCGGGGCCACCGGCAGCGAGCGCGGGGGGGAAGCGGCACGGCCGCACCGGTGCCCGACCGCCCTCTGCCGGCAGCTGGCGGCACAGCCGTGCCGTGCCCGCTCCCCGCCCCCTGCCCGCCCCTTGCCCACTCTC
>JACBWW010000009.1:3775737-3795070 GCA_020086605.1 Lanius collurio
TGCCCACCCCCCGCCCGCTCCCTGCCCGCCCTCTGCCTCCACTGTGCCTGCACCCGGCCTGGCCCCGCTGGGGTTTCCCCAGCACCCACTGCCTTGTCACATCCATAAGACTGGAGCCCACGTACCCCCAGATCTGTGTCCCAGCAAGTCCTCTCCCCCAGCTTGCACCCCAGAACTCTGCCTGCCCCTCTGTGGGACAGCCCCAGTTCCTCAATCTATCCCATGGGAAGTGGTGGCCGCGCTGCCTGGCACCTCTCCATTGGGGGTCACCTGTTTCCCGAGGCCTGTGGCCAACCCAGTGCTTTCCATGGAGCTCAACACTGTGAGGTGCCCTGGGGCTTCCCACGGCATCACATGGCACAGCACAGTGACCCACTGTCAGTTCTGGGACAACACGCTAAGAGTCCAGCTCTGTGGCAGCACCAACATCCCAGAATCATGTGTTCCAGCCCCTCTCCACCTGCACCGTCACAGCTGCCAGGATTGAGGCGGGGGCCTGGCACAGTATTGGCAGTGTCCCTGGCTGTCCTGAGCCCACCCCACGGTAGGAGTGGCTCAGCTGGTGCCGGCTGCCTGGGCACAGATCCTCATGGCTGGATGCTCTGCAGCCTCTGGCATAGCCGTGTCAGCACCTGGCCACTGTCACAGAAGAAAAACACATTCCCTTGCCTTTGGATGGAATTTCCCGTTCTGTTTTTTTTATTAAAATGGTGCCCATTGCCTCCCATGCTGGCAGGCACTGCTGAACAGAGCCTGGCTCCCTTGGCTCTCTCACCTCATGCCCTCTTGGAGGACAGATGGGTTGAGATCATCCTCTCTCCCTCGGGCAATGGGCTTGTGCCCAGCCAGCCCAGCCCAACCCAACACGCTGCCCACTCTGTTCCGTCCAGCCAGCACTGGACACCCCAGCGTGTCCGGCCACAAGATGGACTTTCCTTCTCCCTCCTGCACCGGCTGAGCGGCTCTTACCGTGATAGAGCCACTAAATCCCCATTTCCCAGGATGCCGGGAAGGCAAGAGTAGTCATGCGGCTCGAACCGCCCCAGTGCAGACGAGAACTTGTTACACATTTACCCCATATTAATGAGGCGTCACCGGCTGCTCGGCCTTCGGACCGCGGGGATGCTCCACAGGCAGCCACCCGGCCCCACGGCAGCTATGGGGGTGCCATGGGGTGAGTCTCCCCAGAACGGGCACCACGGCAGCAGCCACATCCCCTTCCTCCCCCTCCAGCCTTGCTGGGCTGGGCTTTGCAGGAGCAGATGAGGCACTGGGACGGTGATAAGTGCCTTTACCCTGGCACTCTTCCAAGGCAGGAACAGGACCAAGCAGGCAGGAACGGGTGCTTAGGGACATCGGGATGTACCGCGGCTGTGATCGGGGATCCTAGGCTTGCTCGCACCTCTCCTCGCTTTCCAGTGCAGGCAGAGGGGGTGGCAGCACCCCAGAAAGCTCTAGGGTCCCGAGGGGCTGTTCCCAAGCGGCCAACCAGGTCGTTGGGTGCAGAGGGAGGACACAGGACACAGTTGCCTTTTGTTGGTGCCGGCCCCGGGAGCAGGGACCGGGGCTTTGCATCCCCTCCCTCCACCCCCGCCGCTGGCGGGACTGGCGCCCAGCACCGGGGATTTGGGGTTTAAAGAGCAGGCGGCAGCCAGAGTTCCAGTTTACCCGCCGGGCGAGGAGGCAGGCGAGCTCCGGCAGAGTCCATGCGCCACAGCAGGTGAGATGGTGGATTTGGGACACCGGGCTGGCCCACTGAGGGGGGCCGTGGGGCTGGGGGACTGGGACTATGGAGCTCCCTGGGGAGCAGTGAGGTCCCCACTTCCCCTCGGTGGGTACTGGGTGCCAGCGGGCTCGGACATGGTCCTGAGAGGGAAGTGAAGGCGTCATTGGGCATGTACCACCTACTTGTTCCTGTCACCCCTCAGCTGAGCAGGAACGCCTAAGCCCTGTCCCAGCGGGGGTGGCAGGGGTGAGCACCACCATGCTGGAAGGTTTCCCAAGCAATGCTCCTTCCCTGGGCATGGGTTTCTGAGAAGGGGGGGCTCACCTGGTGGCCTCCCATCTGCTGCTCCTTCACAGTACTCACTGGCTCGGTCAAGGGAGGGTTTGCCCTGGCTGGCACCTGGGTGAGCTCCGATGCAATCAGGAAAGGGGGTATCCTGAGGCTGGGCACGGGGCTGGGCAGGAGCGGGAGCTGGGCCAGCAGACAAGGCCCCATTGTGCCGTGCCGGGGCCGCTGGCTCGGCCATCAATAGCCCCATTATGCTCAGCGGCGGCCCCCGCAGCCTTCCCAGCCGGCACAGCCCCCCGGGAGCACCGTGGGAGGCGATCTGAAGTGGCTGTTGTCTTGGGGGGTCGGGGTGAGAGGAGAAGGGTGAGAGAAGAGGGTGCCAGGACTCTTCCACCACTTCTTCCTGGCGGGGTGCTGCTGGGTGCCATGGAATGCTGTGCTCCCTGGTGCCACCAAATTTGGGAGCAAGATGGCCAAGATGGGGAGCAGGCGGGCTCAGAGGGGGGAGCTGGACGCTCCTGTCCTCACTTCCCCACCCTCACCATCCCACCAGACATTGCCTGTGACCAAGGTGGCCATGGCTGTACTGCTTTGGCCCGGGGCAGGGATGAGCAAGTGGGAAGTGAGGGGCTGACATCAGCCCTGGGTGTGGATGCAGCCGGGCCAGCAGGAGAAGATGAATGGATCCGCGTTCTTCCCAACGAGACACACCCTGGCTAAAATTACTGACCCCATGGCAGAGACGCCAGCCTATTTTTAAAGCCTAAGGAGCTGGATGCCGCTGGTTGGTGTGGCACAGGGCAGGGAAGCAGGCAGTGGGGCTCAGCCAGAATCTCCCGCTGCCCTCCTGATGGGGTGGGAAGAGGGCTTGGATGGTGGCAGAAAGCCTGTGTGTCCCCCTCCTGCCCCACGTATGGTTTTGAGGAGCTTCCGTGGTTTTCAGTGCTAGGCATATGGCCTCTGCCTGGCTGCTGGCAGACACAAAGCCAAAGGCAAATGGTCACCTCAGGTCAGGAGGGTAGGAGTCTAGGATCCTATAAGACCAAGATCCCTCCCTTTCCCTTTCCAAAAAGCCATTGTCTTGCACCTGGGGGATGGACATCCCCCCTTCATCACCACCCCAAAGATTCACCAGATACCCCATGGCTCGGTCCCACAGGAGGGACACACGATGCCAGCACCCCAGATATGCTCAGGCACTAGGGTGCACACAACACCCCCATCCCCTGGGCAGCCCAGATCAGTCCAGCACAGGGTTGGGACAATTAAAAAGGGATTAGCTGGGCTACACCAGCATGGCACTGCTGGGAGCCGATACCTAATCCCGGCTGGAATGCTCTGGGGCCACAGGGGTCCCTGATGCTGGGGTCTTGCACCAGTGTGCTATGTTGGGGGGTGGACATAGGGTCGGGGTGGGTGTATCCACAGACAGGGTGTGAGCCTAGGTCTGGTGTCCCCTGGGACTTTGCCACCATGCTGTGCTACAAGGATGCAGCTATGTCAGGCACATTTGCTTGCTGCCAGCCAAGCCCTCACACTGGTACACTAGGGATGCCATGGGCTCTGTCACCTGCCTGGCATATCCTTCCCCTGCACCAGAAATGTGGCAGCCTCACAAGGCCTGATGCCATCCCATGGCCCAACACTATGTGCCACAGATGGACTCCCAAAGAAGTCCTAAACCCACATCTTTAGTGCCATCACAAACCATTGACAGCTTTTTGGGGTTTCCAGACCCAGAGGATACTAGTTTGAGCAGCATATCCCTGTGTCCAGGTCATGGGTGTCAGGATGCCTCACTCCTCCCCTGCTGACGAGTTGGCAGTGTCACTGGCAGTGCTAGCAAAGGCCACCTGCTGCACAATCCTGTCTCTTGGCTGGGCAGCAGTGCCGTGCCAAGCCCATGTGTCATAGGGATGCTTATGGCACCAGCTGTCATGACACAGCTCACCTTGACCCTTGGGTATTGCATGTCCTCAGCCATGATGGCTCCACCAGGGCAAAGGGAAGCTCTCCAGACCCCAGGGACATGGGGAACCACCCTGTAGCACCCTTGGGGGAGTCACCCTGCAGGTCCCCACAGAATCACCAGGGCTTTTCTGGCGAGGTACCATTCCCGTTTGGGATGCAAGACCCATCCTGAGGGCTAGTGGATGCCCATCCCAGCCCTTCTCCCTCCATGCAGGATATCCAGCAGCCAGTGGTCCTGGTCCCGCATTCTATGGCATGGATACATCCCATGCCCTGCTGGCTCAGCCAGCACAGGAGATGCAGGAGCGCTGGCCGTTGCCTGCTGCCGCGCCGCCCCCGAAGCCTGCGGGGTGGAGAGGAGCCGCTTCCTACCGCAAACACTGCTGGGGGCTGGGGTGCTGCCGGCGGAGCTACACGCGCTTGCCGGAGCCGGAACCGCCAGGGGAGATTTGGCCGAGGCAGCGATCCCTGGGTGCGGATCTGCCAGCGGCAGGGGCGGGATCAAAGAGCGAAAGCGCCAGCACCTGCTGGTGCTGCCGGCAGTGACACCCCCACACTGGCGGGGAGCCAGGCCACCAGCACCTGGCTGTGAAGCTTTCCGCGGGCTGGCAGAGAGTGCAGGGATGAGGACGGGATGCTAGTGGCCATGCCCGTTCGAGATTGGGACTGTCATCATGCCAGCGCCCAGTGGCTCTGGTGCTTGCCCAGAGCACCCAGTGGGGCAGGAAGGGGTGGCCAGCGGCCGACGTGGCGCATCCCTCCCGCGCCGTTTTTTCCGGGATGGAAGCCCAGCCCTTCTGACGCTTGATGGTTTCTCCAGGCGGAGCCGCTGCCAGCAAGGTCCCCGCAGGGCTCCAGGGCTGGGGTGATGGTGACGTCACCTGGACACCTCGCCACGCTTGCCGGGAGTGGCGGTAGTTGGAAAAGTGCCAGCTGGGTGAAGGGAAACTGAGGCACTCTGCTGGAATAGCACAGGAAGGTGCCCACTGTGCAGGGCTGGGCACGACATCCCTGTCCCCACCATCTCAGCCTGCCATCCTGAGACGGTAGGCACAGGGACGCCATGCCCAGCCGTGTGGGGCCACCCAGCCCAAAGTCCTGCCGGTGCCTGGACAAAGTCTTACAGCAGAGTAACCCCTGCCGTACCAGTGCCAGCTCCTCTGCTGCCCCACCCATCCCATCGCTGTCTCTGTCCCCTTTGCTACCCACAAAGCTGGGCTGGGCTGGGCTGGCTGCCACTCATCACTGTGGCACAGCCAGGAGAAGAACGAGTAGTGGTGCTGGAACAGAGCCTGCCAGCATGCCAGAGTACCAGGGCTGGCAGCACGAGGGTTACTGGCAGTGGGACAGAAGGGCATTGCCCGGGCACCCTGCTTGGCACAGCTTCTGCCTACTGCTGGCCTCCCTGCACGGCTCTGGCTTCCTGCTGAACTCACTGCCTGCCTGTGCCAGCTGCCTGCCTGCACCCGCCCTGCCTGCCCCGCTGCTGGCCCGCCTGCACTCACTGCCAGCCCACCTGCACTCGCTGCCGGCTGGCACCCACTGCCTGCACCTGCCGGCACCCGCTTCTGCCCACACTCCTGCCTCCCCCCTCACCCTGCACCTGCCTGCAGTCTGCTGCCTCCATCCCTGCCTGCCTGCAACTCTGCCTCCCCACTGATTCTGGATCTGCCTTCCTGGACTCCTACATCGGCAGGTATGGACAGTCAGGGGCACGGAGAGAACAAGTCAGGTGTGGCCCTCAAGGCAGCTCGTGTTCCCCCCGCCCCGAGCCCTGCCCGCCGAGGCACGCGTGGCCCCGCTGCCGGCACTACTCGGCACTTGCTATTCTTGGCAGCGGCAGCTGGAAAATGGGAGGCAGCAGAGGAATTTTGTTTGCTCCGGGCTGGGCTCGGGCCAGACATCTGGGCTGCAGCTGAGCGGGGCGCGGAACCGGCCCCCCGTACCCCCGGTACGTCCCCGGCATCCCCCGGCACGGCCCCCACACCCGGGCAGGCAAGTGCCTGTCCCAGGGAGGAGGTAGCCCCGCCACCACTGGTGTGCTGAGCCACACGTGTGTTGAGCGTGTCATCCTCAGCTCTGCCCGGGGTCAGCGGGTGCCACCGTGGGTATCCCTGTGAGTGTCACCCCGGGCCACTGGGGTGGCAGCACGGCTGTGTGAGTGTGCGTGTTTGTGTGAGTGTCCGTGGGTGTTTGCCTGTGTGCGTGTGTATGTGTGAGGGTGCCCGCGTGTCTGCAGTGAGTGTGTGTCCGCACACACGTGTGCGTGTCCCTGTGCGCGCCCCCGGCCCCGCCCCGCTCCGCCCCGCGGGGCCGCCCCGCTCCCTCCCGGCGGACGCGGCGGGCGGGACCGGGCCGGACCGAGCCGAGCCGGGACACAGGTGGGTGCCGGGGGTCGGGGAGCCAGCAGGGTACGGGAATGGCCGGAGAGTGGCCCGGGTTGAGGTCTCTGCGCTGCCGTCGGGGGGGCTGCCCGTGCTGGTACTGGGGGGTTCGCGGTGGGGTTCGTGTTCCCTCTGGCACCGGAGGGCTGCGTCGGGGTTGGCACGGGGAGTTTCGCTGGCTAGATCCTCCAGGGTTGGCACCGAGGGTCTGTGGTGCTGCCGCTGCTACTCGCCCCCCACCCGGCCCCCCGTGCCAGCCGGGTCAGACCCACGCGGGTCCGCGCCCGGGGGTCAGCCCCGGCCGCTCGGCGAGTGCGCGCAGGCGGGAGGCCCCCGGTGCCCCGGCACGGCCCTGGCTGGCGGCAGCCGTCGGGGCTGCCAGAGCCCGGCGGGTCCCGCGCCTCATCCCGGCGCCTCTGTAAATGCTATTAGCGCCGACCGTCTTCGTGCCGGGACACCGGGCAGCCAGAGCCGGCACTGCGCCCAGCCAGGCCCTGCCCGCTGCCTGCCCCGGGCTCATCTCCACCGGCCAGCCTGGAGGGGGCTGCCCTGCCCGCAGGAGCCCCAGTCTCTGCCATGTGTATGTAACACTCCAGGCCAGCATCCACCAGCTCACAGCTCATGCAGGGCAGCAGAGCCTCGGGGATTGCACCGAGCCCCGGGGCTGTGGTGGGGCTTTGGTTGTCACTGGTGTCCTGGTGAGGCCCACAGCGGCTGATGACAGGCATAGCTCAGTTTATGTCTTGCACAAGACACTGCAGCATGGCCAAGGGGCAGGGTGGGATCTCTGTTCTGGCACAGTGCCCTGATAACCATCACCTCCCGCTCCCCAGGGGAGAGCGGTGCTGCTGCCAGAGCCGGAGGTGCACTTCCCCACCCTGTGGTGGGCACCCGTCAGAGTGGTGGACATGCTGGCCTGGGCCCCTCTGAGTATTGTGGGCACCCGCTTAGCCAGAGCCCCCCAAACCCTGCTCCCATTTGTATGGTGATACAAGAAAGGCCGAGGGTTAACGGTGGGGGAAACTGAGGCATGGGACCCCATGACTACCATTATGGACAGCTTGCCCAGTGCTCAAGAACCCACTGATTGCCCAGGGTGCCCTATCTGGTTGTCACTACTTTGGTACTCGCTCTGTCCTTGTCCCCATTCCTATAGGACAGCTCTGTGCTTGGAGGCAGGAATGGGAAGAGCACAGCAGGCTCCTGCTGATGGGCTCGGACAGGCATGGGCACGGCTGGATGCTGCTTGGCTGAGCTGCCTCAGTTTCCCCACGGGCAGGAGCAGGAGGGCTGTTCCCGAAGCCCATTAGGTTTTGGAGGCTGGATTAATGCGGGCTTAAAGACAGGGAGGGATGTGGCTGGCTCATGTCCCCTCCAACTGCCAAGCCCAGTGGGGGATCCCCTCATGCCGAGCCTGGAGTTGCCCTATGCCGATGGTCAGGGCTCTCCAGACACCGTCGGCAACATCGGGGAGGGATCGTGGTCTGGGGGCCGTGGGGAGGGCGCTGTAACCCGAGCTGAGGTCTTGTTTCTCTGCCCCAGCCGCGGCGCCACCAGCCAGACCCCGGCCATGAGCCGCACGCTGCTCCTGCTCCTGCTTTTGCTGCGCGGCCTCGCTGCTGGCCGCCCCTCACCCGCTGCCACCCCCCGCCTCAAGCTGTCCTTCCCCGGTGAGCATGGGACACGGGCAGGGGGGGGGGGCGTGAGGTCAGCTGTGGGCGCTCTAGTTACGTGTCAGCATCACCCAGCATCGTCCCGAGGGACAGGAGTATCCTGGGGGGCAGCGTGGTGGGAGGGGTACAAAACCCCAGCATCAGCACGTCCCCAGCACCGCTGCCGCCCTCCCCGCGGCCTGTCAGGAGTTGGTACTGCCTGACGTGTTCCTTACCTGATGCCAGCACCCCCAGGGCCACCTGCCTGCCCTTGGGGCCATGCCTGTGCTTGGGACCTCACTCCCAGCCCCTCGCATGTGCCGGCACAGGTGCCCCTATCCCTGCGTCCACCACGGTGGCACTTCCTAACCACAGCTGTGCCATACCTGGTGGGAATGTCGTGCCATGTCCCGACTGGCCATTCTTTGGGCTCCCGTACGGCACAGGGGGCTTTGTCCAGCAGCGGGTCTCAGCAAGAGCTCTCCTCCCAGCCTGACAAAGGGCTGTTTGTTCCCGCCACGGTGGGATTAGCTCCGCGGGGCAGGGAATGGCCACTTCTCCCCTGCTGCCTGCCGCCGGGGGAGCAGTGCAGAGATGGGTGCCTAGGGGCATGGGAATCGATGCTGGGTGGTTTGGGGATGAGTCTCACGGGACACAAGGATGGGTGTGGGGCTGGATGGGGATGACTGCTGGGCAGGCAAGGGCTTGGTGAACCTGGTCAAGCCAGTGGGACAGGTTTGGGGGAGGGGATGGCATGGTAGGGGGCCGCGGCCTGATCCAGGCTGCCTTGGAGCATGTGTCCAGGGCAGTGGAGATAGGTAGTGGCAGGGCCAGGCTGAGCAGTGCTGGTGGGTGCTGGCAGAGCTGCGGGCTCGCCACGGGCTGCGCCTCTTCTCGCTGGAGCGCTCCTGCTGCTACGAGGCCCTGCTGCTGGATGAGGAGCGTGGCCGTCTCTTCGTGGGTGCCAAGAACCACCTGCTCTCTTTGGCCCTGGATGACATCAGCCAGCAGGACAGGAAGGTAACAGAGCAGGGGGACATGCTGGCAGGGCAGTCCTGTGTGCAGCAGGTGCTGTGAGCATCCCCTTTTCCACCTGCAGATCTACTGGCCGGCTCCTGTGGAGTGGAGGGAAGAATGCAACTGGGCTGGCAAGGACATCACTGTGAGTGATGGGGCATGTTGTGGGATGCCAGGGCTGTGCCAGGGGTCTGCCCCAGCACCACCTCACCCTTCATTCCCTACATCCCCAGGCTGAGTGCATGAACTTTGTGAAGATCCTGCACCCCTACAACCGGACCCACCTGTACGCCTGTGGCACTGGTGCCTTCCACCCAGTCTGTGCCTTCGTCGAGGCTGGCCAGCATGCAGAAGTGAGCCTCCCCTGGCACCACGACAGCCTCCAGCTGCTGCCACCTGCCCACCTCCCATCCTTACCCCATTCCAGGAGCCTGTTTTCAAGCTGGACCCCCACCACACTGAGGATGGCAAGGGGAAGAGCCCGTATGACCCCCGGCATACAGCCGCCTCTGTCCTTGTGGGTAAGGGAATGCTGAGCCCGGTACCGGGTGCAGTGCGGCACATGGGTGCTGGAGGGTCCCCTGTAACGTTTCCCTCGGTGCCTGCCAGGCGAGGAGCTCTACTCTGGGGTGGCCACCGATCTGATGGGCCGTGACTTTACCATCTTCCGCAGCCTGGGCCGGCGTCCCTCCATCCGCACGGAGCAGCATGACTCTCGATGGCTCAATGGTCAGTGCTGGGGACTGGGAGGGTTGGTGGGAGAGCAGGGGTGCTGGCACCCTGGCACGGCAGTGCTGCTGCCTGGAGGCCATCAGGGCAATGACTCCTTCAGGCTCAGATGTACCCTATCCTTCACTGTCTCCAGAGGGTGACTTCAAGGGGTCCTGTGTCCCCTCCAGACCCCCGATATCTGGTGGAGTCCCATCCACATTCTGCCTTCTGCTTTGCAGCTGGGCAGGGTTGGTTCTGCACCCTCCCCTGGGACCCCAACAGGTGCTCCAGGGTCCCTGGGGAGCAGAGCTAGTGGAAGCATTGGAAGCATCATCCCTCTGTCCCCAGAGCCCAAGTTCGTGGCCGTTTTTTGGGTGCCAGAGAGTGAGGACCCCGATGACGACAAGATCTACTTCTTTTTCCGTGAGACGGCGGTTGAACGGCAGCAGGGGCTGGGCAAGACCAGCTTCGCCCGTATCGGCCAGATCTGCCGGGTGAGAGCATCCACGGGCAGGTGGGCTGGGGACCAGGGTGCTCCGGTGCCGCCTGCTGCTGCTGACACTGGTGTCTTCCTTTCCCTGGCAGAACGACATGGGTGGGCAGCGCAGCCTGGTGAACAAGTGGACGACATTCCTGAAGGCTCGGCTTGTCTGCGCCGTGCCAGGACCCGACGGGGCAGACACCCACTTTGATGAGCTCCGTGAGTAAATGGGGATGTGACCCCCCCAGTGTAGCTGTGGGCAAAACTGGCAGCACTGATGCCTTCCCTGCTTGCAGGGGACGTTTTCCTGCTGCAGACAAGAGACAAGCGCAACCCTCTGGTCTATGCCATCTTCTCCACCTCCAGGTCAAGCCCCCTCCCCAGTAATCTGCACACACCCAGTGGTGCACCCCTTGCCCCCTCACATATTTCCCCTCTCTTTCTCACCAGCTCTGTTTTCCAAGGCTCAGCTGTCTGTGTCTACACCATGGCTGACATCCGCCGGGCTTTCCTGGGCCCTTTTGCACACAAGGAAGGTCCCAACTACCAGTGGGTGTCATACCAGGGGCGTGTGCCATACCCCCGCCCAGGCATGGTACGTGGTGTAGGGGTGTCCCAGCTGGTGCCACCAGAGGGATGCCACTACCTGGAGTGGGGGCAGGGGGTGTGAGACCCTGCTTAACCAGTGCTGTCTCCCTGCAGTGCCCCAGCAAAACCTTTGGCACCTTTGGCTCCACTAAGGACTTCCCAGACGAGGTGATCCAGTTTGCCCGTCACCACCCGCTGATGTACAACCCTGTCTTGCCCCATGGCCAACGCCCCCTCTTCTTGCAAGCTGCCGTGCCCTACACTTTCACCCGCATCGCTGTGGACCGTGTCACCGCTGCTGATGGCCACTACGATGTCCTCTTCATTGGCACAGGCATGTGGTGACACCAGGGATGGGGCAGTCAGGGAGAGCAGGGGGATGCTGGGGCTGGGATCTGTGGCCTCACCCCTCCCTGCCTGCAGATGTGGGCACAGTGCTGAAGGTGGTCTCAGTGCCCAAGGAGAGCTGGCACCACATGGAGCCGCTGCTGCTGGAGGAGCTGCAGGTTTTCCAGGTGAGGGTCAGGGCTCCACATCCCATCAGACTTCCCTGCAGCACCCCTGTGTGCTGTCCATGCTCTGGGTTGTGCCAGGGCACTCCAGCTGCCAGGATGTGGGAGCCAGCAGGCTGCCTTCCCAGGTTCCCCCATGCACCCTTAACTCCTGCCCATGCTCTGTCCACAGGATGCCTCCCCCATCACCAGCCTGCAGCTTTCCTCCAAGCGGGTAAGGGAGGACCCCTGGGCATTCCCACGTCCACCACAGCTCTGCCTAGCCCCATGCCACAGCATGGATGTACTCAGCTCTTCTCTTCCCCCAGCATCAGCTCTACACTGGCTCTGCCACAGCACTGGCCCAGCTGCCCCTGCACCGCTGCAGTGCCTACGGCAAAGCCTGTGCCGAGTGCTGCCTGGCCCGGGACCCATATTGTGCCTGGGATGGCAACACCTGCACCCGCTATGTGCCCAACACCAAGAGGTAGGTGACATGCCAGGGTGCAGTGCTGGAGCAGCCAGCCAGCCCTGAGGCCATGGTGAGGAGCACAGGTCACGCTGCTGCAGCCCCTGCTCCTCCACAACCTTCCCACAGGCGTTTCCGCCGTCAGGACGTCCGCAACGGTGACCCCAATGTGCTTTGCTCTGAAGGTGAGCTGGGACACAGCCAGAGTCTGGGAGCCAACCCTGCCATGGTGGGGGGCTGACAGCCAGGCTGTGTCCCCACAGATCCTGGGCGGGACAGCGTGCCCCAGAAGCAGCTCTACGGGGTGGAGGGAAGCACCGTCTTTCTGGAGTGCATCCCCAAATCTCTGCAAGCCCGTGTTCTCTGGACATACCAGCGCACCCTGAACGATCCCCAGCGAGAGGTAGGCTCTCCCTGGCCAGGTACTGCCGGTAGGACTGTGCCGTGCCGTGCCGAGCTGATCGCCCATCCCCACGGGTGCTGCAGGTGCAGATGGACGAGCGGGTGGTGCGGACGGAGCGGGGTGTCCTGCTGCGCAGCGTGCAGCGCGCCGACGCCGGCCTCTACCTCTGCCACGCCACCGAGCACGGCTTCACCCAGCCCCTGCTGCGGCTCTCTCTGGAGGTGATCGGCGCCTGGCAGGCCGCGGGCGTGGCGCCTGCCGGAGACCCCCAGCTCGCCGCCGGAGTCCCCGGCCGCAAGGTCTGGTACCGGGACTTCCTCCAGCTGGTGGAGCGCCCACCGCTGGGAGCCACGGACAAGGTCTGCCAGAGGCTCTGGAGCCGGGGAAGACCCCCGCCACCACCCCGCAGTGCCGCCGGCCCCCCCGGCCGCGGGCAGGGCGAGGAGCCGCGCAGGGCTCGCCGCCGGCGCACCCACGAGGGGCCGCGGGCCGAGCGGGGCCCCCGCAGCGCATCCCCCTGGTGACCCGGGGGTCGGCCCCGGCCGCCGGGCTCTGCCTAGGAGCGGGGCCGCAGGTGGGGCACAGCCTCGGCCGCCCTGCCGGCAGCACTGTGTGGGCAGTGGCCGGGGGCTGCAGCTCCGGGGCCGAAGGAGGGCAGCCGGGCTGAGTAGCCCCCCGAGGGGCTGCCGACTGCCCTTGCCACCGGCTCCAACACCGGTGGGGACCCAGCCGGCTGCCGGCATTGCACAGTCACCGAAATATTTATTAACGACTGTTACGATGAATGTAAACCTGCAGGGCCAGGCAGTGCCCCCTCAGCGTGGCACTGCGGGAGGACGGCACAGCAGGGTCACCCTCGGGTTCCAACGGGGCTACAGGCAGGACTGGGAGCATGGACGGGCAGGACAGGCACTGGTGGGACGCAGGGGCCCAGCAGGAGGAGGGGGGCGCAAAGGGGAGATGTGGGGGGCATAAAGGTGGCACCCACCACCCTCGGTGTTGTACTAATTGAGCACAATAAAGCAGATTCAGCCGCCCAGGGTCCCGCGTCTGACCCAGAGCCCCAGGAAGCATTTGGGGGGCAGGCCGGTGCCCCACAGCATGGACCCCCTCTGGCACTGCAAGCCTAGATGAGTGGGATGTTCGGTAGCACTGGAGAGCTGAGGGGAGACAAGACGTGCAGGGACAATGCCAAGGTTGATGGGTTTCCCCCAGACTTCCAGCTCACCATGCTTTCAGCTCCATTGACTTCTGGAAGATGAAATCCAAAATTTCCCCAGTGCCAACAGGCAGCAATTAAGGCAGTAACCGAAGGTGACCTCAGAGTCTGCTGCCTCCTGCTGTCTGCAGTGGCATCAGGACTGGCCACATCCCATGGCCTCTGGTGACATCATGCCACCAGTACAAACCATGTCCCAGCACTGGCTGCACCCCAGCCCCGACACTTGAGACCCCAGCATGGGCACAGGCAGGCACTGGTGCAGACAAGAGCAGGCAGAGAAAGGAACTGTTTTTTTCTCCTGAGGTCCAGCTGGCAGCAGGCTGGCATCCCTGACCTCACCAGGCACCCTGGGCATAGGGAGCACTGCTTTACTGCACCCATGTCCCTGTGCCATCCCAGCAGCTTGTGGTATTGAGGTCCCCCCTCATCCCAAAGGGTTGGTGACTCCAGCCCCTTGACCATCCCATGTGACACCTGGCACTGTCCCCAACAGAGCAAGCAGCACAAGCATCTACCAAATATTTATTTCCAGCATGACTGGGGGGTACACAGGGGAATGGGCTGGTGCTGAGGGCAATGCTCAGGACGGAAAGCAGGCAGAGAACTAGGGGTGCTGGGGGCCTGCACCCCCTCGGAGCCGCAGGAGCATGTAGATTGTGGTCATGGGCTTGACATCATAGTGCGCCAGCGTGTGCTGATCCTGCAGCTCCCTGGAGCCATAGGTCAGGCGTTGCTCATTTGCAGAAGGCCCCTGTCGGGCCTGGATCTGCTCCTTCAGCTGTCGGACAGTGTCAGTGGGCAGCACCGTGTAGGTGGTGGTCCGATTCTTATCATCCTTGACCAAGATCTGCATGCTCTGGGGCTCAGTCTGCAGCAGCACCAACGTGGTGTTGTAGAAGATGCCATGCGTGGCCAGGGTCTCGCAGTCCTGGAGAATGTTGTTGTTCCTGCCTGACTCCTGCTGTGCCAGGCGCTGCCTGTATGATGGGATGCCCCAATTCTGCTGGATCATCTCCTTCAGCTCCCTGATGGTGGTGTAAGGGCTGACACGCTTTGTCAGTTTGGTGCCCAACAGCTGTATCACCTCAATGGTCACAGACCGGGCTGGCTGCAGGGACAAGGAGAGCAGGTGGGCAAAGACAGCAGGAGCAGGGGTGGGGGACCGTGATACTCACAGGTTCAGGCAGCCTTACCTGCACATCCCAGGGCTGGACGTTTTCAAGACAGGGCAGTGAGCGGCAGTAGAAGGCAGCTGCGTGTGCCATCAAGTCCCAGTTCTTGTTTTGGCCCAGGATCCCTGTGGGGTCAGCAGGGTCCAGGATGACAGGTCTGCAAATACAGAGAGTGGGCATTGCTGTCAGCCCTGGGCAGTACCATGGGGCCAATGGGCACAGTCCTACTGGGCATGTTCCTCACCGGGGACTGCACAGCAACCCTTTGACATGGTCACCAATCTCTCTGTGCTGGAGCGAGTAGTACTTCTCCCAGTAGATGCAGATCTCCTGGTGCCGCCACAGCAGTTCCAGCACTGTGCGGAAGCCCTGAGCCATGACAAAGGACTCGCAGGAGCCTGTGCCCTCCTCCCAGGCATAGATGGTCAGCAGCTCCAGGGCATACTTAGGGGGCAGGTTCGCATTGGGGTACTGTGGATTCAGCAGCTGGGGAGAAGACAGAGATGGGGGTGAGAGCTAGCTGGGACTGGTTTCTAGTGGGAACTGGGAAAGCTGGGCAGCCCCTCACCTCCTTGTACCAGTACTTCACCAGGCGCAGGAGGTTCTTCAGCTTGGCGGGGTGACGCTTCACAAACATCTTCTGCAGCTCAGTGAAGCAGGGGGAAAACTCCCCGGGCTGGCTGGAGGCATGCAGGAGCCTCACATACACTTCTGGATTCGGTGGGGCATCCTTGGTCACCTGCCCTGTGGGGTGAGAAGGAGGGTGAGAGCCATCCCAGCACTGACACCACTGCCTGTCCCTGTGCCAGCCTGCAGCCCTTACCCAAAGCATCATAGGCAGGCAGGATGTCCATATCAATGGACTCTCCAGTCACCTTGGAGGTCAGAGTAAGGCTGAGGGAGCGTGGCGTGTTGTGAGGACCCTTGCACTTGGGTTCACTTATGTACACATCAAACCGCAAGTTCTCCCTGCAAGCCTTCAGCCTTTCCATGATCAAATCCAGGATATACTTTCTGTTCTTCTTCTGCTCCTGGAAGCTGGCTAAGCAGCTGAGGAAGAGCACCACATCAGCATCAGAGTTTTTCTTCAGAGCTGTGCCCTTTCCTGCTGAGCCACCCTGCAGAGAGAGACCCACTGCTGGCACCAGGATCAGCTGCCACCCCTCCTGGAGCTGGCAAGAGAAACTGAGGCAGGGCAGGAGCTGGAGCATAGGACAGTGGGAAGGGTGGCAGCAGGGGTGTAGCTGGCCCCAAGCCAGGCAGTACTTACCTTGACGGTCTTTTGGACGTGGATTCCATCCCCAAAGCAGTTCCTCTTCAGGAATTCACAGATTTGCCCCACTGTCTCCTTCACCTGCATGGAGAAAGCTGTGCTGGGCTGCAGGGTGTCTGCGATCCAGCCATCCAGGTTACTGGTGGTTACTGTTCTCAGTCCGTTCGTGGATGCCACCTGGCCCACATCCATGCTGACCGGTGTGTCACTCCCGTTGCCCTTTTCTAGCTTTCTGCCGCCTACGTCTGCTCCTGCCTGCAACTCTCCACCCCCCCATATCCTACTGCTGGCTGCTTTTAAACCTTCCCGGGCTACCGCCCCGATGCGTCACCGCAGGGAACTTAAGGTGGCCCCGGATCGTTCCCACGGACTCCCCGGGTGTCTCCGGTGCCACCACTGCGGAGGCTGGGAAGGGGGCAGGAGCGGCTGCGCGACACCCTGGCACCTAGCTCGGGTGGTGGTGGCAGAGAGGCAGCTGCCTGCGGGCTGGCTCTGGGGTGCGGGGGACCTCATAGCCCAGGTGCCTGCGGTGACATAGGGTCTCCCCTCGGTGCCCTGCTGGACAAGGGCAGAGTCCCTCTGCACGGACCCGGCACCAGTCCCATGCTGGCGGCTCAAGTGTCCGGGCTAGGGCACGGCCAGTGCTGGGACATGGCTCATGCTGTGGCATGGTGTCAGCAGGGGCAATGGGATGTGGCCAGTGCCACCAGCTACCCTGGTGTCACCACGGGCAATGGAATGGGGCTGTCACCAGTGTCAGTAAATGCCCTGGCATCACTGTAGGCATCACTGTCTGAGATGCAGACATAGCCAGTGTCGCCGAGAGTCCTGGTGTCAACCCCATCAGTGGGACATGGCTGATGCCCTCCCTTGCAGTGGGATGCAGCCGGTGCCAGGATCAGCAGAGCCCCCCGTGCCCCTTGATCCTGGGAGCAGGAAGCAGCAGGTAGTAGGGGTAGGATGTTTCTGTCCGTGCTACCTTAAGATGGGAGTTTCAATTTCTGTTCCCGACGCAGTTTCAGTTTCTGACTCTGCCAAGCTGGAAACGAAAGTGGAAAGGATCCCGCGGCTGCTCTTTTGGCCCAAATGAACTGGGAAGAGCCAAATGACAGAAATACACACCCGGGAACTCGGGACAAGGTCAGGCACAGCCAGGAGGATGGGCAGGGGCTGCAGGCAGAGAGATAGTGTGCTCCTGGGAGCAGGAGCTGGCAAGAACGATGAGTCAAGGTTCTAAAAGGTTAAAATTGTAGCTAAGAGTTAGAGGAAATTCGTATTAAAATACAGAGTAGACAAACAAAAGATAAGTTAATGATTAGTAGATGCTTAAGCTAGAGCTAAGTGATGTATTATTTGCCATTATTATTTTAAGTTTTGTTTATAGAAGGAAACAGAATAAATGAACTGTCATCAAAACAAATTGAAACCAGTAGAACTAAGAACAGCACCTGGGTTTCGAAATAATTAATCAAAAGTAGCAGATCTTGGGCTGCGCCAGGAGGTCATGAAGGCCTGCCAACAGTAAGAAGGTAAAAAGGTCACTGTGAGGAAGACATTCCTGACTTCATCTTCCAGGACCACTGAGCCAATTCGAGATCACTGACCCAATTCAAGAGAGAAACTGTGCACGTGTGAAAGCCTAATGATCTCATTTTAATACAAAGTGGAAGATGGGAGGTGCTGGGGTCCTACATATATAGAAGATGTAAAACTTTTGTGTACTAAATAGGGAACGAGAAACCTTGTACTTGGCTAGCATGTCTTTAGGAGGCTACTCCCATGCTGCCCACCCAGTGCCTGAATAAACATACCACTTTCTAACTTTAATTAGTTAGAGGGTCTTTGTCCATGGATATCAGGATTTAACGAATCAATGGGAAGAGGAACGGGATAGGGAATAGGGGCAAAAAAAGGGGCAGGGAGTCAGGACATGGGCAGGAGACAGGCAGAGGCTGGGGAGAGGAGGGAGGAAGGGGCAGGGATAGGGACAAGGGTGGGGCAGGGAAAGGTCAGCAGCAGGGGCAGGGATGTGAGTAAGATGGAGATAGGGTCCAGTTGGGGTCAGGCACATGGATAGGCATACAGATAGGGCAGAGGAGACATGAGCAGGGACAAGGACAGAAGTAGAGACAGTGGTGGCAGCAGCAAATGGCCAGGTCAGGGATATGGGCAGGAGCAGGGATAGGTGTCCCTTTAGTGTTGGGTGACAACAAGGCAGGGATACAAACAGGGGCAGGGATATTAGGAGGAGAGGCAGGGAGAGGACCAGCAATGGGGACAGGGTTACAGGCAGGGGCAGAGCTGTGGGCAGGGACAGGTGTCGTGAGCATTTCACACCTGGCCCATGCAGCCTGCGGAGGAAGACCAGGACCCCAAGATGAGCATGGCAAGAGACATCCTTTATTCACACCCAGGGGTTGTCCCAAATCGAGGCACCCCAAATGTGGTTCATGTGTGGCTCTCACATCTTTCAAGTGCTGGGGTACAGCAGGACTCCAGCAATTCCCTACTGTCCCCATGGCTTTGCAAAGCCGGTGCAATTCTATGGCTTTGGCATCCTTCTTTCCTCGTTCTGGAGTCAGTCTCACTACCTCAAGGGGTACTTATCTGTGAGGTCAGATGATGGGAGAGTCTCAGGGAGGTGTTATCTACCTGCCTACCCAGCCATAGCTATGCAGTGTACAATATAACAGGGGGTGTATAGATCTTAATAAAGGCTGTACTATTTCACACTAGGAAGAGTAACTGGTGTATTACTTAGGGAATGAGATTTTCCTAATGAGATGCAGGCAGAGGCAGGGACAGAAGAAGGGATACGGGCGGGGATAGTAAGGAGCCAGGGATGAAGACAGATCCAGGACAGGGAGAGGGGCAGGGATGTGCAGAAAATCACGTTAGGAAAAGCCAGTGTCCATAAAGGGGACAGAGGAGCCCTGCAACTTTATTCGAATAAAGGGAGGGAGTCCACTGGACCATACCCTCACTCAGTTTCCCTCTCGAGGTTTCGGACTACGCAGCCTCCTTTTATCCTGAACTCCCGGCTGCATGTTGCCCTCTTCCTTTCCCCATTGGCTGAGGTCCTAGGAAGGTACAGCCTTCTCGAACCGCCTACCACATGTTCCGCCCTTGAACATGTCATTTTCCCCTGAAGTTCAGAAGTTCAGGCTGAGTTCTGCAATAGGCTTTGTGCGGACCCATTTGTCTACTACCCTAAAGTTCAGGAGTTCAAACTGAGTTCTGTACCAACCCTGTGTGGCTTGAAGCTGGTAGAGACACTAAGACCCATTTCAAGGACATTAACATCCATTTCTCCAAAAGACCCGCACCCATCGCATCGTTTATAAAGATATCTGTACACATCTTTCCTATCGAGGACCAGGGATGAAGATAGCGTCAGGACAGGGATACGGGCAAGGATACCGGGGGACCAGGGATGAAGATAGCGTCAGGGTAGGGATACGGGCAGGGATACAGGCAAGGATACC
>JACBWW010000009.1:3795427-3808017 GCA_020086605.1 Lanius collurio
CCCCCCCCCACTCCCGCCTCACTCACGGCGCCCGGGGGGGCGGGGCGCGGGGTCCGCGCGCGCCGGCCATGCCGCGCTCCCGCCGCGCCGCGCGCCGTGAGTGAGGCGGGAGTGGGGGGGGGAAACCCGCGTGAGGGAACCGAGGGGGCCCGGGGCCGCGTGTGACATGGACGGGGTGACAGCGCTGAGGTGACAGCGCCGAGCTCACACAGGTCTGCTCCGCACCCCCGCAGGCGGCACCGGCAGCGCCCGGGCGAGCTCGCCCGGTAGCGAGGAGGAGGCCGGCAGCGAGGTGCTGAGCCACTGCAGCAGTGCCAGTGAGAGCGTCAGCCCCGCCGACGAGGGACCAGGTGAGCCACGCGGACCCCATGGTGGCCCCCACGTGGGTCGCGATGTCCCCCACACGCGGGCTCCCCGGCTTCACGTGGTGCCGCCCGGGCAGGGAGCGAGGCGGCGAGCGAGCAAGGCCAGGAGGAGGAGGAGGTAGAGGACAGGCTGAAAGAGCACATGGACAACCTCCTGGACAAGAGGTGAGGAGCGGCTGTCACCCCCGTGGGCGCTCCTGGCACGCTGCCCGCCCCTGCCAGCAGTGCCAGCCAGGAGCAGGGACGTGCCCCGTCCCGGGACACCCCAGCCCGTGACGTCCCGCGGTCTCTCGCAGCGCCAAGGCGCGGCAGGCGGCACTGCAGAGCCTGCGCCTGGCGCTGTCCTCCAAAACCCTGTCCGAGTTCCTGCTGGAGCGCCGCCTCACGCTCACCGACTCCCTGGAGAAGTGTCTTAAGAAAGGTCAGGGGACGGACGGGCGGGCGGGGGCGGCGGGCCCGTGACCCGTGTCTGAGGGAGCTCTCTCGTGCTGCCTACAGGTAAAGGGGAGGAACAGGCGCTGGCGGGCACCGTCCTCACCCTCCTCTGCCTCCAGATGGGCTCTGGCCCAGAGGGAGAAGAGGTGTTCCGCAGCGTGAAGCCCCTGCTCGTCAGTGTCCTGACAGACAGCACAGCCAGCCCCAGTGCCCGGCAGAGTGTAAGGCTTGGCCCCTTTCCTCCTGGGGACACCTCCGTGGTGGGGAGAACCCAGGCAATACCTTTGGGGGCCCCCACAGTCCCAGGAGGACAACAGAATTGGGTACTATGGAGTGTGGTGGCACAAAGCAGGGGCACCCCAAACTGTCTTCCCCTTGGCTCGGTGCTGGATCATGCCCCGAATGATCCAGCCGGGCCTGATCTGACTGTGTTTCCCTCACTTCTCTTGCCAGTGTGCCACAGCCCTGGGCATGTGCTGCTACATTGCTGCTGCTGACATCGAGGTAACTGCACCTGGGTGTCGTCTGTACCCCTGCAGGAGGGCACCCAGGGGTTGCCGTGCCACCTGCCCTCAGCCCGCAGTGCTGGGGCAGCCTGGAGCTGAGCTGGGGTAGGGGTAAAGGGACATCAGTGACAGCCCAGGCTCCTTCCCTGAGCAGTGTGGAGCTGAGCTGGAGGGAGGCCTGCATTCCAGACATGGGGTGTTGTGGGTGGAGTAGCCTCTCCTGCCCCAAGGGACTCCTGGGCACCCTTTGGCATGGTGGGTCACCTTTGGTCCCCAGTGCACAGCTCACCATGGCATCTTCATGGCAGCTGTGGTCTGACTGGCAGGTTTTTCTCCTCCAGGACCTGGTTTCATGCCTGTCCTGTTTGGAGGGCATTTTCAGCTCCCCCAGCTCAGGGGAAGGGGGCTCAGCACTTGCTCAGCATGGGCCTCTGCACTGCAGCGCACTCCAGTCATGGTCCCTACTCCTCACCATCTGCCCCCCCTCCCACCTCAGGAGCATTTTGGATAAGTGAGTGGGGTTTGGGGTGGGTGGAGGCTGGTGTGGGGCAGCCAGCTGTGGAGCAGGGAGCCCCTGGGGCAGTGCTTAGCCTCCCTGACTGTCCTCCTGCCTGCCTGTCCCAGTCGCTGGCTGCAGCTGCCCCCACTGCTGACCAGCAGCAGTGTTGCCCTGCGCATCCTGGCCGGGGAAACCATTGCGCTGCTCTTCGAGCTGGCCCAGGACCTGGAGGTAAGGGGGGGGCTGTGGCAATGGGAGCAGTGGGTGAGCAGTAACCAGGCAGCAGGGAGGGAGCTGCTGTGACACCCTGCCCATGCCCCAGCCAAGCTGGCATTGACTGGTGTCACCAGCAGGCACCCAGGCAGAGGGGCTGGCCCCAGTGATCCCCCAGCCCTGTCCTGGCCATGGCAGTGGGCAGTGCCTATCCATCTAAATTCCCTGCTTTTTTGGCAGGAGGACTTGTGCCACCAAGATACAGAGTTCCTGTGTGCCCAACTCAAAGTCCTGGCTACTGAGAGCAACAAGTACCGAGCCAAGACGGACCGACGGAAGCAGCGATCCATCTTCCGGGATATCCTGCGTTTCATTGAGGTACTGGAGCCTGGTGCTGCACTGCCCTGCCCTGCTACTGTGTGGCTGCTTCCCAGCTACCTGGCAGTTCCTCTCTGTGGAGAGCCAGGGGCCACGTAGGGCTGCTGCCCAGATTATTGCTGATGCCCCTCTCTCTGCTCAGACTGGAGAATACCAGGAGGAGACCATCCGATTTGGCCTGGAGTGCATGTACCTGGACAGCTGGGCACGCCAGCGCACCTACCAAGCCTTTAAGGAGGTGCTGGGCTCTGGCATCCGCCACCACCTCCAGGTAGGGGCTGGGCAAATGCACCAGGGAGTGCTGGGCTGGTGCTGGTGGGTGTTGACAGACCTCTACTCCCACAGAACAATGAGCTGCTACGGGAGATCTTCGGCCTTGGGCCCCCCTTGGTGCTGGATGCGGCTGCTCTGAAAGCCAGCAAGGTCTCCCGCTTCGAGAAGGTGGGTGTCACCTCCCAGATTTGTGCTCACAGTCCCCTCCTCTGCCACCGTGGGCTCCAGCTGAGCGTGATGGGCGCTGGTGGGGAGGTGGGCAGAGGGGCATCTCTAACCTATCTCTCCTTCCCTGTCCTTCCAGCACCTCTACAACTCGGCTGCCTTCAAAGCCCGCACGAAAGCCCGGAGCCGCGTGCGGGACAAGCGGGCAGATGTGCTGTGATGGGCAGAGGGGGCAGAGCCCCCAGCCCACCTGGACTGCAGACCCAGCACTGTGAGGGGCAGGTGTCCCCGGCCCTCGGGCTTTTATTCATGTACAGCAGAGTATTTAATGCCTGGAGCTGCCCCGCTGTGGGCTGCCTCCTCTTTTATTTTTTTAACCAAAAAATAGGAAGGATAAAAGAAGAGCAGGGGGAGGTGGTGGCGTGCTGCCACGTGCCTGCTCTGTGGCTGGGGATCCATGTGGCACAGTGGGAGTGGGTCGAACCCAAGCTCCTGCAGCCCCTTTCAGAGGCAGGGCTTGTGTAACCCCTCCCCAGTCCTGCAGCGGCACCAGAATGGCCTTGCACAGCCTGAAGGTTGGGTGGGAGGGCAGAGCTGTGCAGGGCTTCAGAGCAGCTGGTCCTGGTGTTTGTGCTTGTGTCAGGCGTGTTCTTCCTGCCCTGTCATGCTGGGTACAGCCCCTGCCTCCCCAGCCAGCCTGGCACCAGCAATGGTGGCAGATCGGTGTGGAGTGGCAAGCTGCCTGCTCTCAGCCCTTTTCCAGCCAAATGCTTTATCTGAAGTAGTAATCTTGTGGGAAATTAATCAGGGGGGAGGGGGTCACTGCCCAGGCAGGCATAGGCCATGCCAGTTGGCAGTGCCTGCCACCCTGGGAATGTATCTATCATGGTGATTTTGTAAGACTTGGGTTGTAAGAGGTAATTAAAAGGCTAATTGAAGTATGCCTTCTGCCTTAAGAGGACGGGCTGTCATTGACACGGATGCAGGTCCTTACAGCTCACTCTCTTTCTCTCACAGCCTGGGGCAGGGGCTGGGATTGCCCCTGTGCCCCAATGGGCAATGCTGCCAGGTCTCAGTGGGTGAGGCTGCCCGCTCCCCCCTCCTGCCCTTCGGTGCCCCTTCCCGTGGTGGCCCGGAGCTCATGATGGGGCCAGGGGCAGCTCAGCGGTGCCCGCCAGGCTGGGCACTGGCGTTGAGGTGAGCCCAGAGCTGCCTGCTGGCTGCCCGCAGCTGGTGCACAGCATCCTCCTGGCTCTCCAGCCACTGGGCCAGTGCCCGCACTGACTGGCTCTGCAGGACTGCAGGGAGAGAATAGGGACAGGCTGGAGGTGGGCAGCCTGGCCCCCACAGTTCCTCATTTCCCCACCCTGCCCAGTGCCACGTACCACTCAGGTAGATGGCCAGTGTGGCCAGGACCAGGCTCGACAGTGCCAGGAGCGCCAGCAGGGCCAGCAGCAGGGGGTGACCGGGGCCGAGGCAGGGGCAGGGGCTGGCAGGGGGCACAGGGCGCAGGATGGGCAGGAGCTGCGGGGACACAGGGGACACGGGCCGAGGCGGGGGCCGGCGCAGGCTGCTGGAGGGAGCCGGGCCGTTGCCTGCAGGCAGGGGAGAGAAGGGGTCAGAGCCTGGCTACGAGCACAGCCGGGGCTAGCACGGCCCCCCCTGCAGTGCTCTCACCCTCTGTGCCCTTGTGCCCGCCCGAGGCCCAGTGCAGGTCGCTGATGGACTCCACGGGGCGCAGGCTGATGGCTCCGGACTCACTGCTGTCAGGGTCCCCTGGCTCTGCCGGCACGGCACCCTCGGCCCTTCCCATGCTGTCTGCTGGAGCAAAAGCAAAGGGTCAGCCCGTGCCCTGCCCACAGCCCCCACCTGCCGTGGGCACCCATGTGGGACCAGAGCCCTGCCAGGAGGATCCAGCCTTGGCATCCCGGTGCTGCACCAGGATGGGCAGCCAAGGCTGGTGTTCCCTTGGCACAGCCCTGCAGCCACAGTGGGCAAGCACTGGCTGTGCCCCCCTGGCCCCACCGCTGTCATCGCAGCAGTTAGCGGGTGCCTGGTGGCCACGATCCCGGAGCCTTGTTAGTGGGGCTGGAATCTGGCCCTGGCTTGGTGGCAGGAATGTGCCACCCCCTAGCCAGGATAGCCCAGGCACTGTGGGACCAGCTGGGGCTCCAAGGGCCAGCTGGAAGCTGGTGGGCAGGTGCAGGGCAGTGCCAGTCTGGTGTGGCCTGGCTCACCCCGCAGGTACTCTGCTGCTTGGGAGTGCACAGATGGAGATGTGGGGTGTACCCTGTGCCATGGAGGGCTGGTGCCCATTGCCCTAGAGGGCACGCCACGCAGGAATGAGGGGGTTTTTTGGAAGTAGGCATTGCTCCAGCACTGTTTTGGGAAGCAACCATGCCTGCATTGGGGTAGAGGGAAAAGATTATTTCCTAGGCGTTTGTGTATTTTTGAATAGTGGGCAGGACCCACGCACTGTGCCCTTGGCAGAGCAGGGCAGGCTGGCACCGTGCCCACTCTCAATCCCTCCCGGGGTCAGTGGCGTGTCGCAGGGCAGCGTGGCGCCGTGCTGCTGCTGTCCTGTGTGTCACCCCTGGGGCTGGCAGGCGTCAGGGCTGGGGGGCCTCAGCTGGTACCCAGGGTCCCCTCAGACCCTCCCCACGGCCCTACCCTTGGCCAGGGGCTGCCCCATAGGTACCCACAATCACCCCCACACCCACTTACCCCTGGTGGGGGTCACAGCTGATCGTGTAAGGTTGGTGCAGGGGGCTCTGCCAGCCAGCTGCCTGTATCCTCCCCAAACTCTGCAGCCCTCCAGGACCCCCTTCTTCCCTGGGCAGGCATCTCTGCCCACAGCCCCCCATGGCAGAGGGCACCATCTGTCCACTGCTTCCATCCCAACCCCACAGTCTCATGCCGCCCAGTGTCCCCTGGGGTGCCAGGGCCCCCACCAGCCCCAGGCCCACTCCCCAGTGTACCTTCTGCAGCCTCCCTGGGCATGGCTTCCTGTGCCCGGGCAGTGTGAGCGGGCAGTGAGGTGGTGCAGGGCCCCCAGGAGCTGGGCACTGGGTTCCCAGTGCGCCAACTGCGCCGCTTAAAATAGGACAGTGAGAAACACAGTTGGGGGGCGATAAAAATAGCTGTGGGGAGGGGGGCCTGGTGGCGTGGTCAGGGCTGCTGGCAGCACAGTGCCAGGGGCACAGAGACAGCAGGTTGTGGCAGTGCCCCATACCCCCTTTCCCAGGGTAAAGGGGCTGTCAGCTCATGAGATCAGGGCAGTGCCCACGCAGGAAAACTGAGGCACTGTTACACTCATCCAAAGCCAAACTGGGGTCTGTGCTGCTTCTCAGCAACAATGGCAACTGTGCCCAGCCTGGGGGCACCACAGAGCCCCCCAGATTTGCCTGCAAAGACCATGCCAGCTGTGCTAGGAGAATTTATTTAAGTTAATGAGACCATAAGAAGTGCCAGCAGCAGCACTGCTGATGTAGGGGACCGTGGTGGTCCCCGCCCTTGGTCACCAGCCCCACGTGCCCTGTGGCAGGCAGGTGTCAGAGGATGCGAGATCCTTGTGCTCGTAGAGGCTGTGAGTGGGCACCTGGCAGGAGGTGGCAGGGCTGAGCCGGACCCGCTGGGCACATCCTTCGCCTGCCCAGCCATGGTAGCAGTGGCAGCGGAAAGCAGCCCATGGGCCGGCACCGGGGCCAAGGTGCAGGAGGCTGCCCAGGTCGTGGGGCTGCCGGCGCACGCAGCGCCCGTGTCCGTGGCACTGCCCATAGCTGCATTCCCGGGCTGCTGCCGTCACGTTGGCCACGTAGGGACCCAGGGTGGACATGAGGTAGTGGCGCAGGCTGGCACAGCTTTCCTGGGGAGGAAGCACCAGTGAGAACCCACCCTGGCACTGGAGAGCCTCTGGCCAGCCCTCCCTGGTGGACACAGGGGATGTGGCCATCCCATGCATCCCATGCCACCTCCTGCTGCCCACTGCCTCCAGTGCAGTGGGGGGCCATACTCACAGCCGAGCGGGAATAGGACATGTCTCCCCAGAGCACAAGTCCAGCCGCTCCCAGTGCCGCGCTCTCCCCAATGGTGCGCACCAGGTCAGCCTGCCGGGAACAGAGACGTGACCGGGCTGGGGGACACAGCCTCTGTCCCTGTGCCAACTAGAACCCTCCATGACACCCACAGCCAGCTCCGGCCCCGCAGTGCTTACCAGCTGCAGGAACTGGGACGAGCGGCGGTAGGAGAGGCGGGAATAGGCGATCACTGGCAGCAGGCCGTCAGCCCCAAAGGCGGCCACACGCAGGGCCTCACGCAGCCGGTGGTGCACGTAGCGGTGGCGCAGGGCAGGTGGCAGCGCCAGCGGCAGGTAAATGCTGGGGTAGAGGGCGGAAGAGGCAGCCCAGAGCCAGCCCAGCTGGTTGTTACGCTGCACCTCTGCCGGCTGGCACTGCCCGGTGTAGTTTGCCTCCTTGGCCCAGTTGCTGTTGAGGCAGTCGGGAAAGCGGTAGAAACCCCAGAGCCCCTTAGGGCGCAGGGTTCGGCCCATCAGAAGTGTCTCCTCCATCAGAGCCTGCGCCGCCTGCTCAAACTCCAACTGGGCCAGTCGGAGCTGCCGCCGTGCCGGCAGGATGCCGTGCTGCTCCCGCACCCACTGCTCCGAGGCTGTCCGGTACATCTTTTTGGGCCCCCAGTTTTGGGCCCAGAGGGGCCTCCACTCCTCCCAGTCCACCACAGCCAAGCCATGGAAAGCAGGTTGCAGGAGGAGGTGGATGTCCTTAGCCACCCTGTTGAGGTGGGCACCAAGAGGGACATGCTGGGGGATGCCCCCATTGTGGGGGACACCCTGCTGTGACAGGTAGGGGTACAGCCCAAACTTGTTCTTGTAGAAGATGGTGATGTTCTGGCCAGCAAAGTGGCCGCCCTGGTTCTCCACGATGCCGTAGTCACTGAGGGGCAGCCCCACGCCAAAGCGGTGCTGGCAGCGGCCAGTGGGGATGTTCCACACCACAGCAAAGGGCTGGCCACCTGGCAGGGGCTTGGGTGCTGGGC
This sequence comes from Lanius collurio, assembly GCA_020086605.1. Lineage (NCBI taxonomy): Eukaryota > Metazoa > Chordata > Aves > Passeriformes > Laniidae > Lanius > Lanius collurio. The sequence goes on from JACBWW010000009.1 coordinate 3,803,314, forward strand.
TCTCCTCACTGCCTGTGCCCAGTGCCAGGCAGGCCCACAGTGCCAGCAGCAGCACCAGCACCATCCCACCTCACCAGCTGCCTGTGGGGCCGGCACCCTACGAGGAAAGGAGAGCCATAGCGGTGAGGCTGTGAGATGCACTGGGCAACCCAGCAATGCAGGCACTGTCACCCTGGCACAAGGTGGGCTAGGATGGGCCGCAGGGATGTGCTACCCACCCCAAAACCAGACAGGACTCAGTCCTGCCTCAGCACTGACAGTGTTACTTTTGCTTCTCTCTGGTGCTGAGCTCCTTGCACCACCACAGCCATGACACAGCTCTGGAATGGCACTGCAAGCCACTGACCCTGGTGCCCGAGTTTCCCTGCTGGCTCCTAGTCCTGCCTGTAGTGGGGGTACCGTGATGCCCTGGTCCCCGTTTCAGCACAGTGCCTAGCCAGGCTGGGTGACTACTGAAGGGCTGAGTCCCCCAACAGGCATGGTGGGGCCAAAGGGGCAGCTCTGTCCCTCACAGCTCAGGCAGGGCCAGAGGGGTCCGGTGCCCCTGCCCAGTGCTGGCTAGCTGCCCAGAATGAGGGGATTAGGCAGGGAATGGGCCCAGAGGCCGCGTGATGCAGCAAGGGCAGTGCTAATCCCTCACTGCGAGGCCGGACGCTCTGTTTGACCTTCCTGTTCCCATGCCTCTGGCCCTCACTGACGCCAGCTGCCTTAGGGGGATTTGGCCCCCCTCGCCATGCAGTACAGGGGACCTGACCCTGCAGCCCCACCACCATGCCCTACTCCCCCAGTTCCCCCCCAGCCATCCTGTGCCTCAGTTTCTCCAGGTTGCTCAGTGAGGACAGCTATGGCCGTGCTGGAGGCCACCACATGCCGTCAGCCCCAGCTGCCCCACAGCAAATCCTAAGTGGAGGAGACACTGGTGGGACTGGGAAGCGCTCCTGGGGACTAGTGCCAACCCCACAGCCTGGGGTGGGCCTGGCCCCCCACCATGCTGGTGGTCGCAGAGCCCCAGACAGGTGAGCTGGGGGCCAGGTGGGAGCAGAGGCAGCATGCCCAGGTAGGGCAGGGTACGGGAACCACCTCCCTGGCAGCACCACCCCCAGCAATGGGGAGGCTGGGGAGCTGGTGCCAGCCCTGAAGAATGGCAGGCAGTCAGGCAGTGCTGCAGCGGGCGGTTCCCACCCCACACTGCTTTTAATCACTGGCTCGGGGCCCCAGCCCCTCAGATGTCCTTCTTCATCCAGAAGATGGGGAGCCCTTTGGCATCACGGTGTGGGGTTTCCAGGAGGCTCTGCTCGCTGCTCTCAGCCAGGACACCCCTCGCCCAGATCACAGTCGGTGGAGGAGGTGGAGGGGGGACAATGAGGGGTGGGAGGGGAGGCGGGGGAGCAGCAGGTACCCGTGGCCTGGTGGTGGTGGCAGTGGCAGCCCCAGAAGGGGTGGAGAAGAGCCGCAGCACCTCAGAGGATATAGCAGGGCTGAGAAAAGCCACGTTCTGCACCGGCTCACCCAGGACAAAACCCAGGTGAGCATAGAAATGCTGCTTGTCATGGGTGGTGAGGTGCAGGCAGCGAAAGCCCCGGTCCCGGGCCCACTGCTCAGTGGCCTCCATCAGCCGCCGCCCATAGCCCTGGCCCCGCAGCGCCCGGGCCACCACCACGCTCTCCACAAAGAGGTCATGGGGACGGCCGACCACGCGGGAGAGTCGGGCGTGGCCCACAAGCTCACAGGGCCCCTCCCAGGCAGCGGGGGTCTCGCCGGGGCCCTGGCTCCGCAGCAGCAGCAGGCAGGCAGGAAAGGAGTCCGAGGAGCGCTGGAGCGAGTGCAGCCGCGACGCCCGGCTCTTTCCCCACTCCTCGCCCAGCAGCTTGGCACAGGCTTCCAGCAGCTCCGGCCTCTGGTGCAAGGGGACCAAGCTGAGCTCCTCTGACATGGAGCCCATTCTTCTCACTGACAGGAAACCAAGCAGGTCACAGCTTAGAGGTAGTAAGGCACAGACCATGCGTTTCCCCTAGCCCGCCACTGGCCCCAGCACAGGCGCGGTTCCCCAGCAGCACAGCCAGATGAGTTCATGGAGGTTCGGCGGGTCCAAGGTCAAACAACAAATTCATGGCAGGGAAGTGGCACATGGTGCCAGCTCCAGGAATTCATGCCATGAGACCTGCAGGAAGGTCTGGCACTGCCAAACCAGCAGAGTGGCAGGAGGCACAGTGCTGGCCTCGCCTACTCCCCAGACCCTGCCACTAGCTCTTGCCACCTCGGCACCTGTCCGACCAGCTAGCTCATCACGTGTGCTCAGTGTCGGGGTTCTGAGGAACAGAGGGGTCAGAAAACCCCTATCCTACAGTGTGCCGTGGGGTCCTCTCTTTCAGCCTGGCAGTTCCCCTTGCTAAGGAGAAGCTGCAAGCAGAAGACAGGAGGAACCACCATGCCAGTTTATTAACTAGGATTGAGCAAACTGCCCCACTTCCCCTCTGGGGGTTGGGGAGGGTCGGAGCCTGTCCTCCCATACCCTAGGGTGCCCCCAAAGTCATCCTCCTAGCTCCAAGACTCTCGACTCACAGGCCAGCCTGCACTGTCCCCTTCAAAGGCCAGACCCCACCAGCACACCCGAGTGGGTGATGGTTTCCTTCTATGTGCCCAGCAAAGCCACACCAGGACTCCAACAGCACCTGCCTGCCACCCACCCTGCCTGCACTCACCCTGCCTTCACTCACCCTTCCTGTGCTCACCCTGCTCACTCACCCTGCTCACACTCATCCTGCTCACACTCACCCTGCCGCTGCTGCCGGCTCCCTCGCCCTGAGTGCCAGCGCGGCAGGAAGCAGCCCAGGCTCATGACCAACCACAGCGCCTGGTTCTGCTTCCCCGGTGTGAATGACACGTCTGTCCAGGGCCCCACAGGGCACCCACTTCCCACGCCGCAACCCCACACTGAGCACTCACCCTGCCTGCTCCCCGATTGCTCCACACAGCACCCACACGTGGTACAGAAACCGAAATGGCATCACCCAGCTGATCGCTGCTCCCACCTCATGGCTGCACCTCCTGAGCACCCACCCCATCACTGACCATCACCGACACAACACTCACCTCATTACTGACCTGCCGTTAACCTGCCACTGACCCCCTCAATGGCCCCCTCACCAACCCACCACTGACCCTATCGCTGACCCAGCACTGACCCACCACTGACCCCACCACCGAGCCCCTCTCCCTGCCCTCCTCCCCTCCGCACTCCCCTGCCCCAGCGCGGTCCCGCCCGTACCGCTCCCCGGCCCCGCCGCCGCCGTCACTTCCTCCGCCCCGCCCCGGCCCGCGCCCTCTGCCGGCCGGAGGCCGCACCATCCGCGCCCGCGGACCTTGGCGCACCGCTCCGGGCTGCTCCCAAATTCCCGCAAGGACTCACCGAGCCTTGGCCGTGGCAGGACGGCGGCACACCCTACCCTGACCTGCCCAGCCCTCCGCAGCGCCTCCAGTGCCAGGGACACCAAGCCCCGCTGGGCAGACCTGCGTTGCCGCAACTCCGCTCCCTTCTGGAGCAGAGCCGTCCAAGGCTGTTTTGGAGATGTCCATCTTCATGCCCTCCTCTTCTCTCCAGGCAGTGGGACACTGTGCGGGAGCTCTCCATCCGTCTCTTTCAAGTCGTGATGGAGCTTATGGAGAGCACCACAAAGAAAGTGATGAAGAAGGAGGTGCAGGACAACCTGCTGCCGCTGCTCTTTCACCTGCATGACCAGGACACGAGTGAGGCCAAGGTGGGATTCCCAACCTGGCCAGGCCTTTGGGCAGTGCAGTTTGGACCCTTCAGATGTGTCCCCATGAGTTCTATCTTGCTCAGTTCCTAGGCAGAGCTCCCCTCCCTGACCACAGCTGCCTTTCTGCTCCTGCTGCCCGGATGGATGAGGAGGTGGGTTCCTTGTCCACCCACCTACTTCTACACTGCCCCTGGCATGGGTTCCTGCAGCCTCAGAGACTGAGCTCCACAACAGCCTGGGGCCACCAGGACCAAAACTTCATAGCCCTGACAGGCTTCCAGCCAGAGAGGGTGGCTCCTCTCATCATGCTCTGGGGTGCTGAGCCTGGGGGCAGCTTCACTCCTCAGCTGGTACATCCACTTGCACTGGCTTGGACAGGCTGTCCCTAAGCCTTTTTCCTTACAGAGACCAGTGCAGGGCTTTCCCACTGTCCTTCCCTCACTCCCCTTGTGCCAAAGACAAAAGAGATTGTTTGCACATAATAAAATTTCTGCACAAAAGCAGATTTTAGCTCTTTAGGGTACCACCTGTCCCAGACAGAGAGATACTACCCAGCATAGCCAAGGACAGGTCCCTGGGACTCCACAAAGGACATGGGACGGGACCAGAGGTAATGCCCGACAGTGGGGGCTGGTTAAGGGTCCCTGAGGAGCAGGGACGAGTTGATCATAATTTCAGAAGTAGAGACCCATCCACTGTCCCCGTCACCACGGGGGTTTGCCAGCTGTGGGACTGGGCCCGAAGGGCCGTGGAGGGCAGAGGAGGCAGCGCTGGGGGCCCTGGGCTCTGACAACCGGTCCCGGGATGCGGGTCCCCGGCACGAGTGGTCGGTCCCTGCGGCACGGATGCCCCCGCTCGCCCCGGCGCCCCGGGACCGAAGGGGCGGGGACAGCGGCGGGGAGCGACCGGCACCTGGGGGCGGGGCTACTGCTGATGGGCGGGGCGG
>JACBWW010000009.1:3808116-3822283 GCA_020086605.1 Lanius collurio
CCGGCGGCAGCATGGCGGCGGCGGCGGGCGGCAGGAGGGCCAAGGCCCCGCGCGGCGCGGCGGCACGGCGGCGTCCGCGGTCGGCGGTAAGGGCCGGGCCGGATCGGATCGGAGGGAGGCGAGGAAGGGCTACTCCGGCGGGGTCGCCACCTTGGCGCTTTCGCTGCGCCCATCCCCGTTCCTGTCCCTCTAGTCCCGTCCCGTCTGTCGCCTCATTTTGTTCCGCAGGCACCGGGCGCCGATGGGAGACGGCGGACGACGGCCGGTCGGCCCGCCGACGAGGAAGTGTCTAGCGATTCGGAGACAGAGAGGTAAAGGCTGCGCTCGGGGACTGCCGGTACCGTAGCGGGGTGCCGATACCGGGAGATGCCTGTATCGGAGCGAGGTGCCGGACCGGAGGGGGTGCCGGTACCTGCGGGACGCCGGTACCGATGCTCACGCACGCGTGTCCCTGCAGCCCGTTGTTGGGGCGGCGGCGGCGAGAAGCAGCGGCGGCGGAGGAGGAGGTGGACGAGACACCGCAGGAGAAGAAGCTGCGCTTGGCCAAGCAGTACCTGGAGGAGCTCCGCCAGCTCGGTGAGTCCCGTCCGGCACCGGTGCCCCGGCGGGACGGTCCCGGGCGCTGAGTCTGGCCCTGATGCACTGTCCCGTCGCAGAGGAGGAGCGGGCGGAGGAGGAAGAGGAACTCCAGCCGGCGGATCTCATCGGCGACCGGCTGAAGGAGGACGTGGTGAGCGAGGGGGCGGGCGCGGCCCCTCGGTCCCGGTGACGGCAGCGGGCTCTGTCCCCTTCCCGCGGGACCGGGGCTGAGGCCACCTCTGCTGAGCCTCCCGCTTCTTCCACAGTTGGAGCAGAAAGGCCGGCTGCAACGCCTGGTCGCCAAAGATGTAAGTGCCCAGTGCTGGGCGTGCCAGACTGCAAGTGCTGGCTTTGGGGACCCTAAGGCACTGCCAGCACCCCACGGCCCCTCTCCCTGCTGCCAGCACCCTGGAGGAGGCAAGGTGCTGTGCTGGGGTACCCCCGTGCCTGGGGAAGGGTCCTGGGCAGACCAGCTCACATCCTGCTGTTGCTGCAGGTACGGCCTCCAGATCCAGCCAGGATCCGTGTGCTGCGGGGACACCAGCTGCCTGTTACCTGCCTGGTCATCTCTCCTGATGACAAATTCATTTTTTCTGCTTCCAAGGACGGCTCTCTCATCAAATGCAAGTGTTTACCTGGGGCTGTAAACAGCTGTTCCCCAGCCCAACCCCTGCAGGGACCCAGGTGTCCACTGAGGTGGCTTGGGCCACGGCTATTCTTGGATCATGAATAATTCCAGGTTCTGTGGGAGGCTCATTGGCACTTTTGGGTGTGGTGGGAGGCTCTCAAAGAGTGACTGCAATGCCTTTCCTACAGGGGAGGTGGACAGTGGGAAGAGGCTGTGTGTGGTGCCAGGGGGGAAGAAAGGCACGGAAGAGCGGCACATGGGGCACGCATCCCATGTCCTTTGCATGGCCATTTCGTCGGATGGCAAGTACCTGGTACGAGGACAGGGGGTGGGGAGGTGGCCATGGGGAGTGTTCTCCTGGGGTCCTGGGGGCAGGGTCTCATGCCCAGATGTGCCTTGTCGGGCTAAAGCACCCCCTACCCCTTGCTGGGTCAAGAACGGGTGCTGGAACACCCAAAGCCCATGGAGTAGGAGTGGAGGCAGGGGTGGGCTGTGGGTCTCCAAGGTGCAGGTCTCAGGCATCCCCTGCTGTGTGCCAGGCTACGGGAGACAGGAACAAGCTGATCATGATCTGGGATGCAGCCACCTGCAAGCGCCTGCACATCTTCACAGGGCACCGCGATGCCGTCTCGGTGAGTTGTGGGCATTGGGCACGATTCCTCTGGGGGCAGGCAGATGTGTCCTCCTCAGCATCCTCACTGCTGTGCCGTATCTGTCCATCTGTCCCCAGGGCCTGTCCTTCCGAAGGGGCACACACCAGCTGTACAGTGCTTCCCATGACCGCTGCGTCAAGGTGTGGGATGTGGCAGAGAACGCATATGTGGAGACCCTGTAAGACCTGGGGGAATCCCTGTGACCTTTCCAAGGGGTGTGCCAGCAGCCGTGAGGAGATGAGGGGGCAAAGGGTCATGCTTGCCACAGCTCTTTGTCATCTCCTTCTCCAGGTATGGACACCAGGACGTCATCACAGGGCTGGACAGCCTGAGCCGGGAGTGCTGTGTGACAGCAGGGGGACGAGATGGCACCGTGCGGCTTTGGAAGATCCCTGAGGAGTCACAGCTTGTGTTTTCTGGACACCAGTATGTCTTGGGTGCAAGAGGGGACTGTGGGCAGGCATATCCAGCGGGGTAGCAGTGTGGCAGGAGCACCCTGGGGATGCTGATGCCCCGGTGAGCCCTTGTCCCGTAAGCAGGATCCCAAAGCACACTTGTAACTCTGGAAGTGACTTCTCTTCACAGGGGCTCCATTGACTGTATCCAGCTCATCAACGAGGAGCACATGGTGTCTGGTGCTGATGATGGGTAAGCACAGCCACCAGCGTGGTGCCTGGGGCGGGCAGGGTGCCCCCTCAGCCCCCTCATCCCTCATATTCCCTGCAGGTCTTTAGCCCTGTGGGGGCTGACAAAGAAGAAGCCGCTGGCGCTGGCTCGGCAGGCGCACGGGGAGCAGGACGCCCAGGGCCTGCAGCAGCCGTACTGGATCTCGGCGGTGGCTGCCCTGCGCAGCAGTGACCTCCTGGCAACAGGTGTGTGGCAGCTACTTCTGGCAGCTTGTGGGGGAAACGTGTCCTGCTCCCAACCCTTGTCTGGGCTGCGTGACAGTCTCCTCTCTGTGCCCCAGGGTCCCACAGTGGCAGCTTGAAGCTCTGGAAGTGTGGTGAGGGATTTCGGAAGCTGGAGCACCTCTTAGATATCCCCTTGGTATGGATGGATGGGCAGGTTGGGAATTCTGGAGCTGGGCTGGAGGGTCTCTCAGCAGAGGCTCCCCTTCTTGGGCAGCAGGAGGAGCCCCTCACCCTGGCCTGTCCCTTCACCCTGTCCTGTCCCCTCCAGGTGGGTTTTGTCAACAGCCTCAAGTTCTCAGCAGCTGGTGACTTCCTGGTGGCTGGCATTGGGCAGGAGCACCGGTACTGTCCCCGCTCCCTGGTGCTGCCTTGGGGTGCAGCTTCCCCCTCTTCTGGGTCTTGTTGGAGGGTGACCCTCCCCCATCTCATCCACAGGCTCGGGCGGTGGTGGAGAATCAAAGAAGCCAAAAACAGCATCTGCATCATCCCCCTGAAGCAGAACACAACAGCTTCTAGCCCTGAATCCCCTGGCAGCTCCTAGCCCCCTGTCCCTGGAGCTGTGCCCCACATCCTTGGTGCAGCCACCACCCTGAGGTCAGTAGGATGTGAGTGGGGGTTGTCACATGGCCCCTGATCCTGCTGGCCCCCGTGTCTTGAAGTGGCTCTGCCCTCTGCGAGGGTCTGTCCCCTTATCTCAGGTTTGGCTGTACCTGAGCTCTAGAACAATCCATTTTGTAAAAAAAACAAACACCAAAACCACTTTATTTACATAAATTACAAAAAAAAAAAAATCACACTCTTGTTCACAGAAAAAGTCTACTCTTAAAAACTTGGTTGGGCTCAAATACCTCGGTCCTGTTACTTGCCCTGAGCCTCTAATGGCCCCCCTGGGCTCTGCAGGGGCTGGGGTCAGCGGGCATTTGTCCACCTCTGCTCCTGCCCTGTCTCCCACAAAGGGATGAGAAGCGCCACACACAGCGAGGGAAGCAAGGCAGGGCTTGGGCCCAGCCCAGCCACGCTCGGTGGCTCTCCTGAGGCCGAAACCAGGAGGAAAACGTGAAACTGCAAAGCACTAGGGACGGGGTGACATGGTCCAAGGTTTGGCACAGGAGATGATGGGAAAGGCATCGCACTGGGAAAGCGGGGTGGGCGATGGGGCAAGGGCATGTGTGGCACCACAGCGAGGGAGTGGGAGGTGCAGCGTGGTCTGGCGCAAGCAAAAAGCAGGATGTGGAACGTGGCTTGGCAAGAGGGAGTCGAGTTGTGCACCAGGGCTGGGGGCAAGGGGCAGGGGATGTGCCCTGGGGCTGGCTGCAGGTGATGGTGGGTCTGCAGCAGGGCTCAGTGCAAGGGACAAGGAGGGTATTTGTGCCACAGCTCAGTGCGAGGTCCGTGCGATGTGCGCCGTGGCTCAGTGCAGGGGATGGGGAGCATTCACCATGGCGCAGTGCAGGGGGTGTGGGTGCACAATGGCTCAGTGCAGGTGACGCAGAGGGACGTGTGCCGTGGCTCAGCTCAGGGAGTGGGGATGTTCACCATGGCTCAGTGCAGGGTGTGGAGGACAGGGTACATGTAACGTGGCTCAGTGCAAGGGAAGGGTGACACGTACCATGACCCAACATGTGGGATGTGTAGCTCGTGCTGGCACAGGGACTGAGCCTCCCGGCTGCATCTGGCACCTCAGTGGGCCGTGCTGCGGGCACTGCTATCCCTGGGGAAGCGGTGGGGGTGCCACATGGCAGCACCACAGCCTGGGCCCCCGTCCTTCCTTCACAAGGATGACGTTGTGGAGTCCACCACCTCGCGGCCATTGCACACCGTGGGCACGTACGGCGAGGCTGAGCCTGGGCAGGAAGGCAGCAGTCAGGGCTGGTTTGAGGCCTGGCAGCAGCACCCCCCCAGCATCCCATGGCAGCGGTGCCCAGGGAGTTGGGATGGAGAGTGCCCAGGATGGCCGTGTCCCCATGGGTGCCCAGGGTGGCCATATTCCCTGGGGCTGAAGTGGAGAATGTCTGGGGTAGTGACGGACACTTGAGGGGCAGCTGAATCCCCTGGGCTGAGGTGGAAAGTGGCCCTGTCCCCTCAGAGCAATGACAGGCCCCCAGGAGCAGTACCCCTCTGGCAGCTGTGCTGTCCTGGGAGATGAGGCATTGGGACAGAGGACGGGGAAGAGCTTGAGGGACAGGGAAGAGGACTGGGGACATGGCACCCTCCATACTCCCCATTTCCCACTGTGCCCTACCCCACACCCCACTGTTCTTCAGGAGCCCATGCCAGGTGTGCCCACACACATCCCCACCAGGAAAGGGGTGCTGTCCCCCAGCCCGTCCCCAGTCCCACTGTGCTCACCATGGGACTGGCTGGAGCTGGCTGCTGCCACACTGAACCGAGCAGTGCCCACACGGTGACTGGCCACGTTCTTCTGCGGCTGGAAGAGTATGATGTGGAGCTTGGGGGTGAAGAGGCAGCCGAGGACCACGGTGCCGCTGAGGCTCACCGAGATGCACATGGTCGTGGTCTGGACCTGGAGACAGGGGTGGGCATCAGGTGCTCCACCCATCAGCCCTCTGCCCCAAGCAGGGCAGGATGAAGCCTGTACTGTGGCACTGGTCAGCCCCACTGGGCACAGGCTGCACCCTGCAGGGACATCCCACCCCACACCACATCCCTCTGTCAGGGTCATCCCACAAGAGACCCATGCACAGAGCATGGACACTGCCCTGATGGGGACAAGTTGCTCCTGCTAAGCAGGTGCACCCTGAGCAGCAACACCAGCCCTGCCAACGTGCTGCTTTGTGGCACTGCCTGGGGCCAGGGCCTGCACTACCCCATCCCAGTGCCCACTCCCTCTGGGGCTGCAGGTCCTTTCTGGAAGCCCATGACTGCTCCCACCAGTTCCTCAAGACCCATCAAGAATGTGTTTGATTGTCTGTGCCAGGGGGTTTGATGTGCTGCAGGTGCTGCACAGCACCCTGTGCTCCCCAGTTCCTGGCACTGCTCAGCAGCCCAGGAAGCAGGCTGGCCCTGAGGCTGGCATTCATGTCCTGGGGTGTGGTGTCTGGATAAGCCAGGGGCCATCTCATGCTTTCGTGTCACCAGGCTGAAGGATGGATATCATTCCTTCATGGTCTGGCTATGGGGGTTCTCTGGAGTTCTCAGCACCATTTCCCATCCTCACCCTAGCAAGGGAGGGAGTGGGGCAGCTCCTCTCTCCAGGACTCATTGCACTGTCGGCCACAGCCCTTCAGAACCCTTCACTTGGTCCTGAATTACCCAGTGCAGAGGTAACCATCACCAGGTGTGTGGATGAAGACCCTTCCCCATGCCCACGCATCTCCTAAACATGAACCCTGCATGGCCCAAATCTCCAGGACCACTTAGATCAAGCCCTGTCAGAGCCCCATCAGAGCTCAGGCTCTTACACGGTAGTCGCTGGAGGTCACGTAGAAGATGGGCAGGAAGGCCAGCCAGATGATGCAGGTCGTGTACATGGTGAACCCAATGAACTTGGCCTCGTTGAAGTTTTCGGGACATTTCCGTGTCTTGAAGGCATAGACCGTGCAGAGGACAATCAAGAGGACATTGTAGGTGAGAGAAATGAGCATGTTGGAGTCACGGTTGTTGCACTTGAGGGTGACAATGTACCTCTTGTCAGGCTCAGTCTCCTTGCCTGTGCCAGGGGTCTCCACCAGCAGCCAGATGATGACAATGATCAGCTGGCAAGATATGAGGGCCATGCAGATGACCACCTGTGATGTTGGGCTTATGAACCGGGGGCGCTGGACGCCCTCCTTCACTCCACTGAAGATCCTGGCGATGCGATTTGTCTTGGTCAAGAGGGCCGAGTAGCAGACGGCGAAGGACGTGCCCAGCCCCAGGCGCCGGAGCGTGCACACCCCAGTGGAGGGCTTCGCGATGAAGATGAAGGTCATGCTGTAGCACATGAGGACCCCAGTCAGGAGAATGTAGCACAGCTCTCGTCCAGAGGCCTTCACAATGGGAGTGTCATTGTTCTTCACGAAGACTCCGATAACAAAGAGGGTGGAGATAAAACCCAGGCAAGAGATAGTGACGGGACCAATGGCCCAGACATCTTTCCAGCGGATGTACTCTTGGGGCAGCTCGTAGCAGCCATTCAGGGTCTCGTTGGGCCAGTAACCAAGACCACAGTCCATGCAGGTGAACTCATCCAGCAGGTACTCGTAGGGCTGGCAAGGGATGCAGATCCAGCAGCAAATGTCCCCGGGCTGCATGCTCTTGATCTCATTCTTCTTGCAGGGGTCGCTGCACTGGGACACGGGAATGGAGGTCTCTGCCCAGGGGATGAAGCTGGTGTCGAGGATGAGCCCCTCTGCCCAGTAGCCCACTTTCTGGTACCGGTACCGCCCATCCACGTAGTGGTAGTTGAAGATGTTGTAGCGCCCGATCCCATCGCCGTAGCGGTCAAATCGAACGACACTCTCGGTGTCCGCTGGCCGGAATGGAGCTGCAGGGAGGAGAAGGGCAGACAGTCACCGCCTTGGGGCTGGAGAACACCCACTCCAGGCCTGGAGGCAGCTCTCATCCAAGGGTCACATCCCACCATGGCCACAGGTAAATGTCCAACCTGTTTCCTGCCTTCACTCCCATCCTTGCTGCCTGTGCACATGTTAGGAGCAGGAAAGCAAAGGTGGAGAACTACATCCTCACCTCCCTGAGAGCCCATCAGTCCCACCCAGCTCTGCAGGGGGATTGTGCAGCCTCCATGGCTCTCAGTGATGCCTGGTAGCTGAGACATCCTCAGCCCAAGTGACATATGACATGCTTCTTCTTCAGCCCAACCTACATGGGTCCCTGATCATGGGTCCCTCCAGTTTAATCCCTGAAGTGTGAGTAAATCGTGATGCTAGCAAGGACCCATGTTCTCAAGGGTCCCTTGTGGGGCTGGTCCCACCCAGCTGTAGCAGGATGGAGTTGGTCACCAGCTTCTCCCCACCTTTTCACTAGGGACAGAAGGCCTGGATTGCCTCCCAAGGATGATGGTGGGCTGTTGGCACCTCAGGACAACCTGGGCATGGGCAGGCTGGAGGAATTGGAGGGTCTTGGGTCAAATTTGGGCCTCCTTCTTTCCTATCCTCCACCCATCCCTTTCCAGTTTGTCAGCCAAACCCCATCTCCATTTTGGACTCACCATCAAAATTAACATTGAGTATAAAGTCCTTGTAAAACCTCTTGCCATTGACAGGTTTCATGGCATCACAGAGCTTGGTGGAGTTGGGGCACAATGTCCGGTGCATGTTGTGAAGAGAGTGAGCCATGGCATAGACCGCATTGACCACGAACGTGATCTTGGACTCTGGCTCAAACTTGCCTGTCTTGAGGGAGTACCGACTACAGTCCTGCGTGTGGAAGCTGCACCTAAACTTCTGCTCCCAAAACTCCCTAAACCAGGGATTTCGGCTGTTATTGTAGGGGTGGAGGTTACGGAAGTAGGAAGCAAACTCCTTAATGGGGTAGGCTGCCAGTTCAATGGTGATGGCTCCTTCTGCCACTGCTTCACTCCCGGCCACCACGCTCTCCAGGGCTCCCCACCCATCACTGGCCACCCACATGAAGGACACATTGGCTCTTTGTGCAGCTGCCAGCAGCTCCCGGGCGTCTTCACTTCGGGTGAATAGCACGACCACTCTAGCATTGGGCTTCTGCAGCAGAGCCCGAACCACCCCGTCATAGGTCTTCTTGTTCATGGAGCGCCCCACCTTCTCCGAGGTGGCGATGCAGATGTTGCGCATGCGGGCTTCTTGCTCAAAGGCCTCGATCCCCGTCTCCCCGTAGTCACCCTCCGAGGCCACAGTGGAGACGTAGGTCCAGTTGAAGAAGCGGAGGATCTCCGCCATGGCTTTGGCTTGGTAGAAGTCTGGCGGGACAGTGCGGGCAAAGTAGTCGTAGCGGGACTTGTCACTGAGCTTGGCACTGGTGGAGGCATAGCTGATCTGTGGGATCTGGAAGAGCCGCAGCAAGTTGGCCACCTGCATGGAGGAGGAGAGGTCAGTGCCTGAAGAGGTGGCCAGCAAGGGACGTTCCTATGGGGGACCCCCGCCCAACACCCAGTGCTGCACGATGCTCCCAAGCACAACCACTGATGAGCAACCCATCCCAACCCAGAGCATCCTGATCTGTGGAGGGACTGGAGAAGAATGGATGGCACATTCACAGGGTGCCTGAGCCCTCAGACATGCTCATTTAGCTTTCTTTTTTTTTTTTTTTTGTAGTATTTCAAGTGCTCCCCTCTGAATTTCAGGGCCAGGGAGGGGACAAAAGCAGAAAGTCTGCCATAAGTGACCTGTGGGAGATGCTTGATGGCAAGAAGAAAGTCAGGATGCTTGACAGCCCCACAGCACAGGGAGAAAGGATTCTGGGGGTTGGAAGGAGGGGGAGAGCTCCCCACCATGCTGGGGGATGCTGCAGAGCTGGGTCAGGGGACTGGTTCCTGCGCATCCCGCATTGGGAGCTCCAGAGGGACTGGCACCTTCCAAGCTCCTCAGCAGAATCCCTCGTTAGCTTCAAAGGGGAAAAAAGCCCTACTAATGAGGCTGTTAAAACCCAGGCTCTGGAGGCAGCAAGGGGGCCTCGGGTGTGCTGGCAGGGCTGCCAAGCCTGCCCACATCTCACTGCTCCCCAGGCAGCAGACGTGGCTTAATTAACGTGGACAAATGATCTTGTCGACAAAGTCGCCTAATGGCAAGAAGGCCCCTGAGCACAGTGATACTGCTGCCTGTCTTCCCCATGCATGGGAGCTGCCAGCCTGCCATGTCCCCCCAGTGCCCCTTGTGCTCCCCAGCTGGCCCACATTCTGCCCCTGCTGACACCTGCCTGCCCGGGGTTGGGACATGAGGACACACTGGCTCCCAGCAGGGGAAGGGAAGCGGCCAGGTGGGCTGGGATGCTGCCTCCATCACGCAGTCCCAGCTTCTTCCACCCCATAGGTGTGGATGCAGGGACTCCAGGGACCAGAAAACACAGTCTGACACACGCTGAGGACTTATTAAATCTCAGCAAGCATGTGGCCCACTGGCCACCCCCGTGACTCAGCTGGTCCTACTGGCTGCCTGCATCCTCGGGATGCTCCTCTCCCTGCTGAAACCAGCCTCTGGGCCCATAGAGCTGTGGTTTTGGGGACTGAGATGCACCTCACACAGGGTAACAGCTAGGTCTGAAGCTTGAGGTGCCTGTTCCTGTTGGATCACTGGGGACACAGGGACATTGTTCTCTGAGCCCACCCTGCCCCAGCCAGGCAGCCCTATGGCTGAGCCCCTCAGAGGTGCATGTCCCTTGTGGCACCTCACAGGCAGCGGTTTGGGGGGCAGGGGGGACAGTGCCCCCTCACATCAGTCAGCTCTGCTCTGCCTGTCACAGTCCAGACGTGAGCTGGGCTGAGGAGCTGCACTTACCACCTTGAACCCAGGAGAGGAATCAACTATTGTCTCCAAGTGAGGCTTGGCTCCTGTGGCTTATGGAGTGTTGGGGGACTCTCACAGCCCCCAAGAGGACCCTGGGCACACCCCCTACAATCAGAGAGATGTCTTGCTCAAGTGCCCACCTGGCATTCCCTCCCCACTGGAGAAGGGGCTGAGCATCACCGTGAGGAATGAGTGAGCTTCCCTGTGCCACGCTGGCAATGGTATCACTTCATGGCTGCCAAAATTTTACCCCCCCTCCCCCATTTCTGCCAAACCTCCAGCCCCACCTGAGCCCCTCTTGCCTGGGCAGTACCTGGATGGAAACATCACTGTAGGAGCCCCCGATGACACCGGTGATGGCAGTGGGAACATCATCATGGACAGCATAGGAACCATCAGGGCAGATGTGCTCTGAACCATCCACCCTGGTAAGGGAGGCACGGACGAAGTCAAGGGACTGCTCTAGGGCATAGGTGTCCTTGGAACAGGTGTCAAGGATGTGAGCACCCAGCTTCACCCCCGGCAGGATGCTCCCATCCTTGTTGATCTCGTCCAGGGCGAAGAGCATGGCCTCCAGGCGCTGGATGCCCCGATGCTCATTGATCTTGCCGCAGTCTTCACTCCCCACTCCTTTCTCGTGGACAGGGAAGAGGCCCCCAATCACCAGGTCCCCATCCATGCTGATCTCCTTCTTGCCAGCCATGCCGTGCCCAGCAGCCAGACAGGTGGCCAGGTGCATCAGCCCCAGCCAGGCGGCCAAGGGGACCGCCATGGGGTGTGCTGGTGCTGGCCGGGGGACCCACACCACCCCGTGTCACCCACTGCCACCCGTCAAGGTGAGGGCAGGCAGTCCCCAGGCATTGGGTGGTGTGGGGTGGCACGGCGTGGCGTGGGTGGGAGGGAGGTCGTGCCACCCCGGCAGAGCCCTCGGCACCTGGAAAAGCAAAGGGAAAAGCTGCTGAGGCTGCAGGATGCAAGGCACGACAGGGACAGGGGCAGTCAGTGCTGCACGGGAGAGCAGGGGCATGAGCCTGTCTATGCCCCCCACCCAGGGTGCCCTTAGGAAGAAGACTCCTGCAGAAAGGCAAGGTGAGATGCAATAGCTCCCACAGTGACCCAGAGCCTCCAGGACACACACAAGTGACACAGAGCCCAGGGGACAAGGAGGGGAACAGGGAGCGGTCTCCCCACAGCATTCTCAGGGATGCACTGGCATAGGGGTAGGCACAGAGCTGGCCCCTCTGGCAGCACGGGGCAGAACAGCCTGCAGGGGGACAGCTTGACAGCCCTAAAATATCATGGATGGGGAAAGAGCCAGGGATGTCACCTGGCATAGGGAGGCCGGGCTGGGCAGACAGAGCCAATGCCGTCTCCAAGCTGAGCCCCCGACCCACGCAGCAGCATCAGGGGTGCTGACAGATCCCAACCTCCAGCCAAGAGCACTGCCAAAAGCAGCCAGCCACAAGCCCACAGTGCCCACAGCACCCAGTGCCCACAGCATTTTAACCCCCATCCCGTAGCCATGGAGCCCACCCACCCTGCTGCTGCCCCTAGGGCTGTCCGTGGCACTGGGCTGGAGCAGGGACTCGCCACTGGCTTCACCCTCATGCAGCAATGCACAGGGCTCTGGCAGTCGCCGTGCTTCAGAGTCTGTTCTCTCACCACCGCCCCTTCCTTCCCTGTATACTAAATTCAGAGATTTCAGTAAAAGTAAGAGCCAGGTTTGCTGACTCCCTCTGCAGAAAGCAAGGAGGCGCGGGGGAATCAAAGGCTTTTGCAGCAGGCAGGCCTTGTTTTGGCAGAAGATGCAGTCCCCTCCGAGATTGGTTGTCTTTTCCCAAATCACGGGAGAGATTTGTTTCCCATTTGAAGCTGACTGCTCAAATCCCACAGGGCTGGCATTTCAGGGGCCATGGGAGAAGGAGACCCCTTAGCAGTCCAGAAGCCTCAGGCTGCTCTGGAACAGGAAGCTGCCAATGCTGTGGCAGGACCGTGGCTCTTCCACAGCCTAGCAGTACTCGTGGGGGTACAGAGGGTGGGAGGGGGATGCCAGAGAGTGCTGGCCCCCTTGCAGTTCCCTGCAGCCAGTACTGAGGCTACTGCCCCTGAGAAGGAGGACAGGACCCCTTGATGCCCCCATGCTGCTCCCAGATGGCTCCAGCTCATGATGACTGTGCTGGAGGAGCCCTCCAGAAAGCAGCTGGAGCTGGCAGTGATGCCCAGGGGGATGCGGGCAGCAGTGTGGCACAGAGCATAATGAGGTGGGGTGGGGTGACACATGCAGACCTCCTCCATGCCCCTAAGTGCCTGTTCTCAGGTGCTGTCTGCTGCTGCTGAGTCTCCACCTGTCTCAGGGCATCTCCTACCTGACCCCACAGTGTGAAGGAGTTTGGAGATGAGAGAAGGAAGGGTCCCTGCCTTATTTCAGGAATCAATGCTTCTAAGGGACCTGGGATTTCCTCAAGCAGGAAAGAGGCCCCAGGCACATGGATTATTGATGGAGCCCATCAGCAGCAGGCTGAGTCTGGCACAGGGGTCCCGTGGCACTGGGAACCCGGGTCCATGTGGTTCAGCCCTTTTAGGGCGGCTGACAGGACCCACTAGATGAAAGGCACCTTCAGGCCAAGCTCCTCTGAAGGGCAAACCATCACCCACCCGGCCGCGAGCCTCGATGGACAGTGAGCAGGGCTGCCGCCATTCCCACAGCTGCTCAGCTCGACTGGCGTAGTGCTGGGGGGATGACAGCCCGCGGAAACCTCTGGAGAACCCTTGGGGAAGTAAAACACCGGGTAGGGCAGAGCCAAGTCCAGCCCGACGGCCGCGGTACGGCAGGAAGCTCCTGCCAGCTGCGGGCAACCTCTTCTCCCGGGCGCATCGAGAGTGGGGTGGGTGAGAAGGGGTCGAGTCTCCTCCGTGCCCTGAGTGCTTCCCACGCCCTGCCAGGAGCCCTCACCCCCCCGACACCAGCACCCCGGGGCTGTGTGTCACCTGGGGCGTGTGCGAGAGCGGCAGTGCTGCGGGGGCGCAGGGGCAGTGTCACCTCTCGCGGAGGTCTCAGAGATCCCACCGCCACCGAGCTCTGCCAGGAGCCCCCACCTCTCCCCTGCACAAAGGCTGCCAGCCCCGGTGCCCCGCGGGGCCGAGGCGCCTCCCGGGGCGCTCCCCTGCCCCTGCGGCCGCCCTACATCCCGTCCCGAACGCGCCCCGAGATCCGGCTGCCCCGGCACACCCAGAGTCCCCTCAAAGCCCCGGCTCTCCCCGGCCCAGACAGCCTGACGGGAGACCCAGGGGAACAGCAGGGGCGTGGGTCTGTCCCTGCCGGGCCGGGCGGTGACCCCGCTTCCATCCCCCGGTGCCGGCGGACAGCCCCGGCCGGGGGCTGCAGCGGCGGGTTCCGCTGAGTGCCCACTGCGGGGCTCGGGGCTGCCGGGACACCGGGGGGCCGAGGATCCCCCAAAACGTTCTCCTGGAGCCCTGCGTCCTGAGCTGGGCAAGTGGGAGCGGCGGGAGCAGCCCCGGTGCCACCCTGACCCCCCGCATCCCCGGCGCCTCCGGTGCCCGTGCCGGTGCCGGTGCCCATGCCCGTGCTCTGCTCTTGTCCCGCAGCTCCAGGAGCCTCGGCACGGGGCAGTGGTCGCCGAGCCCCGCTGTGGAGCGTCCCCGACGGCTGCGGGGGATCACCTGTCTCTGTGCCGCTCCACCGCCGGCACCGGGGCTCTGGAGACAGCGAAGCGCCGCCGGGGCACGGCGCGAACCGAGGTCACAGCGATGGGAGCGCCGGGGTGGGACCGCAGCCCTTACCTGGGCCCGGCGGACTATGCCGGGAGCCGGTGCCGGTGCCGCGGCTGTCTCGGAGCTGCGGCTGCCACCGCCTCCCGCCGCTGCCTCTGACACTCCGCCAGCCCCAGCAGAGCGGAGCCGCTCCGCCCCCCGCCCGGCCCGGCCCCGGCCCCCGCC
>JACBWW010000009.1:3822375-3858302 GCA_020086605.1 Lanius collurio
GCCCCCCGCCCGGCCCGGCCCCGGCCCCCGCCCCGGCCCCCGCCCCGGTCCGGCCCCAGTCCGGCCCGGCCCGGTGGGCAGCGGCACCCCCGGAGCCGCCCCGACTAGCCCCACTCGCTCCAGCACCAGCTGAGCCGGGCAGGGCACCGCTGGGGTTGGGGCAAAGCCGGTGGCAGATGGCCAGGTGCAGGCAGGACACGGGCAGGACACGGGCAGAAAAGGCAGGAACGGGCAGGACATGACAGAGAAGGCAGAACACAGGCAAGACAGCCAGATCCAGGGAAGGGATGGGCAGACTGAGCCAGAGCATCGGCAGGGTGTAAGCAGGATGTGACCAGGCAAGGCAAGACACAGCCAGATCCAGGCAAGACACAGACAAAGCATGGAGAGGTGCAAGCAAGGAATGGTCAGATCCAGGCTGGGCAGGGACAGGACACAGCCAGAGCAGGCAGGACCTGCTCTGCACCATGGCAGAACTGGCAGGGCACAGCTCAGCAGCTGCTCTCCTGGCCCCACAGCCCCCAGCTCGTTCCCAGCCCAGTGAGAGGGGTCCCAGCCCCAGCTAAAGCTCCACAGCCACAAACTGGTGTTGCCAGGGTTTGTTCCCCCCTTGCCGGGCCTGCTCCCTGCTCCCCAAGACCTTGGGAGGAGTCCAGGAACCAAGCATTACCCCACTGCCCACCTGCATTCCACGCAGCCCCAGCACTCACCAGCAGCCCAAGCACCAAGCTGGGGAAGGCTTTGGACCATACAAAGATGGAGGCACTGGCAGGATTGTGTTCCAGATCTCCACCACTTGCCCAAACTCTTTCTAGAGCCATTCAGCTGCCCACGATCCTGCGGCACTGCATCCGCAGAGCTCCGTCACTCAGAGACAAGAACGGGACAGGGGATGACAGAGGGGACAGGGGTGCTTCTGGGGCACTGCCCTGAGTAACCACCTCACCACCGTGTGCCTCAGTTTCCCCCCTGCCAGCTGCTGCACTTGCAAGCTGTGGGTTAAGGGCACTGCAGTGAGTTAGACTCACTCTGCTGGACTCCCTTCCCCCGGCAATCCTGGCTTGGGGAAGGATAACTTGGAATGTCTGTGGCAAGGTGCCCCCAGGAGTCCTGAGCAGCAGGACCCCAGACCCCACCTGCCCATCTCCTTTCAAGACTGTTGGCACAGACAGTGGGGCACTGTCAGAGGGTGCCTGGGCTGGGGGACCTTGCCACCGCGGGCCGGGTTGGACAGGGCTGAGGAGGACTGGAGATGTTTTGTGCCAAGGGATGCTGTCACAGCCGTGGTCCTGCTTCCCCCCAGCAGAGGGGTGCTGGCTCACACACCTCGGCACTGGCTGCATTGTCCCAGCTGCTGCTCCAGTGCTGTGGACGGCAGGAGAATGATGGCAAAGACCCCTGGTCCCCAACTTCCATGGGGTTAGGGGACAAGCACCGTTAGGATCCGCTGCCTGGCTCCAAGCCCCTGGGAGCCTCAGCCAAGCATAAATATTTCAGGGGGCTTGGCAGTTTTGTAATAACCAGCAACAAAGATAAACACCGGGAAGAGCAATATTTTTCCATGTGGGCTGGAGGAGTTTAATATTTTATCACTCAGAGCACAAAATATTTATGAACAATCTCATGTCAATCACTGGCTGAGGACTAATCATGACCTTTCCAAGCCAGGGAGGACACAGTTCCACCATGAAAAGATAGCCAGACCTCCCCTGCCCCTAGCATCCTCACCCCAAGTCCCAGTTTTGGGCTGCCACATTTGACCACCAGGAAACAATCTCGGGGCTGCTGGAGGCACCAAGGGCACTCAGCAGGTGCTCTGGCACCTGGCACTGCCCCATGGCACCATGGCCATGATGTCCACGCTGCTCCCTTGTCCCAAGCTGAGACAGGTAACTGGGACCAGCATAGGCAGCCCTCCCTGCCTGCATTCCACAGCAGCAAGACAGAGAAATGGGATGTCAGGAAGGCCCAGTGAAAGCAGTCTGGTGTCCCCTGCCACGAGAGGAGGCCCCGCAGCAGCCCAAAGACCTGGCTTTACACTGGTTTTACTCTCCACAGGTTCCCAGGAGCAGCAGGGATGCCACCTCCCTTCTGCTCTGCCCAGCTCAGCGTGGCAGCTGGGACCCTTCCTTCCCCATTTCCCCCACAGCTTGCACAAGCTGGGGACAGACCCCATGCCCTGCTGGGTTGCCCTAGCCAAGAGAATGCCTGAGCAGCAGAGATGTGGAGCCCTTGAGCTCAGTCGAGGGCTGTGGAGACAGGTCCCATCCACAGCCCACTCCCCACCCTGGGGCAGGATAGCACAGTCCACCAAAGGACAAGTCAGCAATGCACCAGCCACCAGTGAGGAAAAGCATCCACTTTATTAGAGACCCCAAAGCGCCTGAGGCAGTGCCAGGAGGACCACATTTACACAGGATGTTTCCATTGTTCAGCAAGGGGAAGAGAAGAAGGGAACAAACCCACCGACCCAACTCACGGCTCTTTGGTGCTAGAAAACGTGGTGGTGTGGCAGAGAGAAGCTGTGGGTGAGAGGGGCACCAGTAGAGACCAGAGGGGACATCTCTGACATCCACCACCATCCCGAGACACCTGAAAGGAACCTGCAATGTGCCTGAACACACACAAACGGCAAATGCATTTTGCTGTCCCCCCAGCTTGCACCCACTCTGCGCCACCAAGCACCACAGAAATCCCCCCCCACCTCCCAGCACCCCCAAAAATGGTCAAACACCCTTTCTGCAAAGAGGGAGAGCAGGTCTCAGGGGGAATCAGTGACCAAAATCTCTTGGCTGGAGAGGAAGGAGGTGGGAAAGGCAACTGGTTCCCAGTAACTCAGACCCCGGCAGGAGGTGAGGCAGCCAGGTCTCTCTTCACTCCTCTCCTCTCTCAGCAGCAATGGGCTCCTTGGTCCACTTGTCTGTGACCTCCTGGTTGCCCGCGTAGCCCACATCAGGCAGCAGGCCTGGGGCTCCCTCCCCATCCCCGGCGACCTCCAGGTCCAGCTCCTCGAAGGAGGAGCCGCTGGCTCCCGACTCGCTGTAGCTGTGCTCGCTGCGGTTGTCCGCCTCCTCCCGGCCACGGCTTGCTGGGAAGGGCAGCAGGATGGAGGTGGCCACCGAGGTGTCTCTGCTGTCAGTTGTGGCCTCCATGCTGATGGAGCTCGTCTCACTCATGGTGTCGACCCCTGGGAGGAGAGAGAAAGGGAAGGAGTGAATGCTGTGGGAAGAAGGAGGCGATGGAGTGCCACAGCCTTCAAAGCCACCAGAAGTCTCAGAGATATGAGGCCACAGTGGACACCAGCTCCTATGTCTTGTCACTTCCTATGTCTTTGACATGTGACCAGGCCAAGAATGAGATGAACTCAAACTGCTCCCTGAAATCAGGAACCCCCAAGTCAGCACAAACAAACAACCACCAGCTTCCAGCCATGCCCTGACCTCCTGGCCCCACAGCTGCTCTCCGTGCACACACCAAGGACCTGGCAAGCCCCTCCTTAGGGAGAATGTATGCCTGTCTCTAGCATGGCACCAGGAATGAGACAAGGAGCAGGAAGGACACTGTGCTGTGAGGGTGACATGGAGCTGCAGCATGGTTGAAGCACCCAAGGGGATGATGGCAAAAGGGCAAATCCTCACATGTGCTTCTGTCAGAGGCACATGTGCACGCCCAGCCTCATACCAGGGCATCCTGGTGCCTTCAGCACCTGACAGCCTGCTCCCACTCCCTCTGTGGCTCCCCCACAGACGGCAGCTCTGGCAGCAGTGTGAAGACAGGCAGGGCAGCAGCAGACAGGTCTCGGGGTGCCACAGGATAGAGGAAGCCTTCCCAGTTCACTCTGTGCTTCTCCACATGGCCTGGCTGCCAGCCACATCCCATTTCATGACCAAGCCCCCGGAAGCTGCCCGTGGCTACCCAAGTGGACCCCTTGGCCCACCTGCCCCTCCCCAGATCCTTGCCTCATTAGCTCAATCGACAACACAATTAACGAGTGACAAGGAGAGGAACGTGTCAGATTGAGACCAGCAGCTCGGTGCTGTTGCCAGAGCAACCAGCCAGGAGACAAAACCCTCCTGGTTAAACATTAATCATTGTTAATTATGACATCACAGATCCACGTGGTTAATTATGACATCACAGGTCCACGTTGTTAATTACAATACATCAACAAACAATGGGAAAGCTCTTCCATCACAGCCCTCCCGGCCCTCCCTGCTCCGTCTTCTCCCTGCCTGCCTTGTATCAGTGGGAAGTGAGTGCCAGGCTCTGTCATTTCCCAGCACCTCCACCAGTGCTGGGCTGGATGCCCCTGCCGAGGATCATGCCCCACACCAGGAGGGAAACCAGGAGGAGCCCGACTCAGCAGCAGCACTCGTGGACGATTGGGACTTGCCACCAAGAGGGCTGGGAAGTGACAGATGGGAGTCTCCCTGCGTTCATCACTATCCTGGATGGCAGAGGAGAGCCTTCTCCTCCACGCTGTCTCCTGCTGGTGCAGCTCCATCCTCAGCTGCTGGCAAGGGGCTGCCTTGGGCTTCCACAGGCATTTCCAGCCTCCTACAGCTCCTGCAGCCAGGGTGCCCAAGGCTGGGCTGCTTGCTCTCCTCCAGCTGTGTGGCAGCCACTGATCTCCTGAAGGAGACACACCAATGAGAGAACTTTCCTTCCAAACATCCTTAAATCCTTTTTCTCTGTGCTGTTTTTCTTCCCGGTCTGGGCAGCTGCCAGCAGAACTGCTTGTAAATGGCAGTCCTCTGCCTCCTGAGCAGCATCATCCCACGGTCCTGCCGGCTGAGTGACGGCTGTTCCGAGAGGACCGAGCAGTGGTAGCAGGATGAGGGGTAGCCAGAAAAGATCCACAGACACAGTGCACCCACTGCTTCATCCCACCAGGGTGGCATATTGGCTTCATCCTGGAAAGGAACCCGAGCCTCCACCCTCTCATCTTGGCAACCCTTTTGGCAGCTGGCACGAGCTGAGTCCTCGGCCGCTCGCCAGGGGATGCCAGGTGACCCCTCCCATGGAAAGGAGGAAAGAACCACTGCCCACTAACACGCAGTGCCTTTGCTGCAGCATCAAGGAGCACCTCGACACGGAAACTACATTTACTCTAAGTTAAAAAGGATGTTCTGCACGCTGCAGTGAGGCGCTCGCTGAAGGGGACAGCAGCCACTGAGTGGGCGGCAGAAAGATGGGAGACGCTGTCCCACCTGACAGGAGCTCAGCAGGGCAGTGGGTCAGCAGGGAGCCTCTGGGAAGATGGAGAACTGCGGGGGATGAAGGGGAGTGTGCAGACCCTGAGCCTTGAAGACAACTTAGGGTTTGCCATGTCTTTAGTGGTGATCTCAAAACAAGAAATAATCTGATTTGGCCAAATTGGTGGCCTGAGGTGACATGGACATGTTCCCACCATGGCTTTACGACAGCTCCTATCACACGTGGTCATCTTGCATCCCTCTACGACCTGAGGGGACAGGAGTGACACCACCAACCCCTCCAAGCAGTGCCCTGCCTGCTCAGCACCCCTCCCCTGACATGCCAGGGAATGTTTTGGCTAGGAAGCTCTCATGTAACTCCATGACACAAAGCAAAGAAGCTCCTGAGGAGAGGAGCAGCAGCACAGGGAGAAGAAGACAGGGATGAAAGCTGTCCTACACACTGCTCCAAGCCACCACCCTGGGAAAGCATTGCTGTCCTCACTCTCCCAGCCACCTTCCTCTCCCTTGCTCCAAGGGCGACAATAAATTGAGTCCTGTTTCCCTTCAGCCAGGCACTTTGTCACTGCTCTGTCACCTCTGATCATGTTCGAGCAGCCTCAGCTGGCAAATATGTCCATTTCAGCAGCCTCTCCTTGGCACAGGCAAAGGCTGGCTCTGGCATGGCCATTCAGCCTGGCCAGGATAAATGTCTGAGGTGGGCAATGCTGCTGCTGCCAGGGACCCTGTGGGGTCAGCTCTGACAATGGAATGCAGCAGGAAAACCCAGCTGTCCTAACACAGCTCAAGGAGGCCAGGAAGGCAGTGCAAAGGGCTCCAAGAGGAAGACCAAAGCCCCATGGGAGGGCAAGCAGGGATTCAGCTCTCATCTCCCAGGCACAGCCTTCCAGCAGCTGTTACACCCACTTGTCCATCCTTCTGCACATACCTTGCTTGGTCCTCCCATGAACCACTGCCCATTCCTTGCATCCATCTTCCCAAGGCTGGTCCTTACACCAGGAACCAGTCTAACACCCTGATCCAGCGTGGCTTTTCCCTCTGGCATGTAGCAAGGTAGCAGCCATCCTGTTGAAACTCCTCCTTGACCTTGCTTCCCCAAGGATGGTATAGTGATCCCACTGCACTTTCCCTCACTAGGAACATGGAACCCAGGAGTTTTCATTCGGGAAACAGAGGCACAGTCTGGGGTGAAGCCATGCCAGAGTGTTGAGGAGACCCTAGAAAGACCAGGGCCTCCTAGGAAAAAGGAATATCAAGCAGTCATCTCCAAGAGACCAGCCAGGGACGGGTGCAACAGGAACCACTGCTAATGAGCCTGGTGGGGTGCTGGCTCCCCCAGACAGTTCAGCCCTGTGCCATACCAGGTACTGGCATTCCCAAATTCAGAATGAGGGTGGGCTCTCCTCCTACATCACTCCTGTGCCACACCGATGCCTCAGCAGTGCTCCACTCCTGGTGCTCCTGGGCCCTTTCTTTCCCCTCGTTCCATCAAATATTCATTACCTCTAAATACAGTGTGCTGCCAGGGGGCACAGCTCCTCTGTGATTGCTGAAGCTCACACACAGGCCACCAGGAGAGGGGCTGAGGCCCTTTCCCAGGATGTAGAGGCAAGCAGGAACAGGCAGGGCACTTTGGAGGATGGAAGCAAGCACAGATGAGGCACAACACACCAGGAAAGCGGCCCTTCTGTGGCACTGGGGCTCAGCGCGCGGTGCCATCAGTTGTACCTGAACGCTGTGGGACAGACTCTGCTGCAGGAAAATGAGCACCTGAGATTCTGGGCAGAGTCACGTGCTCGGGAACCATCTGTGTTCATGCCAGCAAGCTCGTGTGGAGAGGCTGCTTTTGTTTGCTTTCACCTTCCACGCGAAGCAGCGGGGTCACTCTGCAGAGCGCGCTGCCGGGAGGGAGCCGGGAGCGAGGGCCCGCTGAGCGCCGCGCTGATGCCAAAGCCCCAGAAAACAATTAAGTACAAAACAACTAATCGTGATTGACACTGGCCCCCTGGAGACCCATCAGTTGCCTTCCTAAAATGCTTCCTGTCTTTCCAATGACCCTGACAATGGAGAAGAAGGGATGGAACTGGTGCAGAGGCAGCCACAGCCCCTGGCCCCTTTCTTGAGTGTGTCTGTCCTCAGCAGAGCTGCCAACACCCTGCCCTGTGCAGAGCAGCAGCAGAAGGCAGAGACTCTGCACCGTGTCCCACAGCCTTTGTGGCCACTGGTTTGCTCGCAGCTGCAGGCACTCAGCACTTCACAGGGTGACCTCAGCCTAAATGGAGAGATGTGCTCCAAGGTCAGGAGGCTCCAAGCTTTTCTTACACTTCCAAGTCGCTCGGTACCGTCTGGCACCAGCCACAATAACAGGTGAGGAGAAATGGCAACACCTTCCACTTGGAACTTCTCAAGTCTTTAATTCAAGGAAAGCATAATCCAGCTGCTGGTGGGGAGTTTCATGAGCTGTGACTGACCAGTGCTGTGTTCACACAGAGCGTTACTCAACATGATGCCCGCTCTGAAATCACACTCAGTGCTCTTATCTCAGTATTTTAGGAGGGGGAAAGAGGGGGCTTCTTCTGCTGCCACATCAGGACTGACAGCCCAAACCTGTGCACACTGCATCCTCAGCTGCCTTTGGGAGAGGAAATGGGGCTCAGCACCTTCCCAGTCTCCACTCACCTATTGAGGAAACAGGGTATCAAAGCCCTACACCTGGATTTGTGCAGCTCAGGCACAAGCAGAAGAGCTGACAACCACCATCAGGGACCACCACCCTCCCCCACTCTCCCAGGAGCACTGTCTGAGCCTCCATTAGGGCAGGACCACTTGAAACATCCCCTCAAAGCTGAGAAGGATCAAGAAATAACCCAAATTCATGCAACTGTGGTTGAGGGGAGGATCACGCTGACAGGCAGATAGGGACATTGCTGGCCCATCCTCCAGTCAGCGGAGGAAAGCTTGAAAACTGTCACAGACATGCTGGGATCTGCCGGGTCATCAAGATCTCATGTCCATCATCCCCGTTGAAGGGGCTGTGACTAACTGGAGCTTGCTTCCTGAGGGACAGCCTAGGGAAGAAGGATAAAAAGGATGGGAAAAGAGGTTTCTCTTTCTCCAGCTCAGAGGTGATTGCACAGATCCCAACACACAAAATCATCGGGAAGGGGGGACCAGTCTCATTCCATAAGGTGTAATCTTCTTGGGATCACTAAAGCCCTCAGGAAGGAGCTGCACAAGCCACCCAGAGGCTTGCCACATCCTCAGCCCTCTCCAACAGCCAGAGCAGGGATGTGACATCCCATCAGATGTGGTTCTGCCACTGCGCCCAGCAGTGACAATCACAGTGCAACATCCAAGCTCAACTGTTTAGTCTCGCAGGCAGGGCCAACCTCACAGTTATTATTATTTTAAGTCGGTTTTATGCAGACTCAGCAGATGGCACTGCATCAGATTGCGCTGACAAAAGCTCATCTACGTGCCTGGAAGGGGAGGGGTGGTGGAGGAGCTGGCCCAGAGCTGTTGCTGGGGAGCCCGGCCCGGGGTGAGAAAGTCCAACATCATTTGCTTTCTAAACTGGGAAGACCTTCCTAGCCCTTCTTCCAGCAGGGCAGGGGAGTCCCCCACTGCAGGCATCCCAGGGAAAGCACTGAGATAGCTCAGGCACAGGGCAGTGGCTGCTCTGAGCATCCCTGGCTGTGCTGCGGGATCATGCACCCCCTGAGCAGGGCAGAAAGGAGCGCACGCAGCTACTGAAGGCACCACCCCAAACTGCTTTTGCTTCCATGGATTCTGCCATCCCTCTCCAAAACCAAGGGGTGACCACAGGAAGATGTCAGAGCGAGGGGGCTTTGGGGCACCTCTGGCCAAGCCGGGCTGGTCCCCCCAGCAGCCACTCCGACACAAGGCAGACAGAGAGGAGAAGAGCCAAGCGAGCACCGTGCAAACACAGGACCTGGAAGTGCTGGGAAACAGCTCCAATTAGACTTTTCACTGTAGTGCTAAATGGACAGAGCTCCCAGAAAGCAATTCCCAAGCTTGCTTTTACGCGATTAAGAATTAAAGCAACCCAAACCTGAAGATGTGCTAAAGCAAATGACCCGACTGCCCGTGAGGCGAGCACAGCCCTCATGGTTTTTTCATGCCCATTACACAAGCGTGAGCAACCTGTGGGGCAGGGGGAGGCAGCTGCCCCTGTCAGCAGCTGGCTTGGATGTGCTGTCCAGTGCTCAGGAATGCTTGGATAGCCAGCTCCCACATCTCACAGGCATGGGAGCATGTGGGCTGGTGAAGGCAACTAGCATTTCGGGTTACTATAGCACTGCTGTTCTGCGCCTACAGCCATTGTGGTCCCTTCCTGTATGAATATATTCAGACTCCAACAAATCTTGCTGAGCAGATGCTCTCAGGCAACTCCACCACCAGCTACAGCAACCTGGTATTTAAGCTCTTTGCAATCCCAGTATGTAACAGATGAAGATGAGATCAAGGAAGATGTATATGACAAAGAGAAAAACAAGCCCAGCTGCAACTAAAAGCTGTGAGATCCAGCTCTGCACTGACAACAGTGGGCCAGTGGCTCAGTAGCAGCTTGGCCCTTGTCCCAGAACTGCAAGGGTTCCTGGGTGCTCCCCAAGGCATGGCATGACATCTCAGGGACAAGATCCCTGGTGATCAGCCAAGGGTGAGGGGAAGAGGTGTGCTGAGACTCAGTGGCTGGGTACCAGGTGGGCACAGGCAAGTCTCTGTCTGTTCAGGCAGCAGGACCGGGGACACCAGGACCCCACTTCTGTGAGGGCTGATGCCGATCCAGGATGGAGCCCGCACGCAAGCCACAGATACCTGTGATGTCTGTCTGGGCATCCTCGGCCACAGCTGCAGCAGCCCTGCTCTTCCTCTCCAGTTCTTTCATTTCAGGCACATAGAAGTCCCCTTGGCGGGCAAGGGGACACACGAAGTAGATGCGGTCCTGCTTGTAGATCTCAATCCGGGGGTGGGCACACAGCTTCCTCTCCTGGAAGACACAAAGCAGCCATGAGGAGGGATGTGCCCTTGCCCCCTGCCCCAGCAGCCCCCTACCACATTGACCTTCCCACCTGGCCAGGTCAGACTAGGCCTCTTTGCCCACAGGCATGGAGGCCTAGTGAGGAGCAGAGGGTCCCAAACACCATTGTGCTGCTTTCCCTGTTGCACCAACCCCACATTCCAGGGCAGGCAGGTTTGGCCCTGGGGGTAAGCAGCCAGCCGAGCTCCAGGAGAAGATGCTGAAGACTCCTAGTTCAGCCTTGGTTTTGATGTGCTCATTTTGGGCTGGAGCAAGGGATTTTGGGGACCGAAGCAGCTGCTTCACACAGATCTCTGGTTCCTCCCAGCAGCACAGCCCCATGATCAGCACAGCCCCACGAACAGGCGTAGCACTTCTCTGATAATTAATATAATCCAGAGCCGACAGCTCAAGCAGCTCCTTTCAGAACGTGAGGGCAGGAGGAGTGCGGGATGAATCCCTGGCATTTCAGACAAGTCCCCCTCCTCCTTTTCCTCAGCCCACCTCCCCCTGGCAGTGCTCTTCAAGACCTCAGACCCTCAGCCTGTCAGAGACCCATGACAGGGGCATGTCCCCCGGGCCGTGCAGCCCACGCTGAGCAGGGGCTGTGGGGACTCTCGGGGTGCTGAGGCCAGGCCGAGGAGCAGCTGGACCCCTCTTGCCACCCCCTCCTCACCCGCCCGCCCGCCAGCTGCTCGTTGGCAGAGGGGGCGGCTGATTACAAGCCGGGTGAGAAAGGAGAGTGTCTCTTCAGCGGGTTTTCTTTTTCTTTCTTTCCCCTTTTCAAATCACTGACAGCTTTTATTTAACCCTGCAACCACCTTGATTATCCCACTCCGCCTCTTCCTCCTCCTCCCTGCCCCAGCTATTCTCCTCCTCCCTCTTGCCCTGATTATCCTCTTCTTCTTCCCTAACCCAGTGATCTTTCTCCTGGCCTCAACTATTCTCCTCTATCTTGGCCTGCTGTTGGGGCTTGTTTGCACATTCTCCAGCAGGGTCCCCATCTTTCTGGGGCTCTCTGTAGCCAGAGCTGCCCCACAACAAGAATGAGCTCTATGGACACATTAATCATGACCTTACAAAAGCCTGACCCCATTCTGCCCTGGGGATGGACCAATGTGATTTAAGAATCATTTATTTCCCAGACAAATGCTTGCACCAGGCAGGATCCACAACAGATGTGAGCCAACACTGACCCTCTCCCCAGTGCTGGCAGTTGGACCACTTGGAGAGCCACCTCCACACTGCCAGGATGCTGCACAAGAAATATAGGCAGAAATCCCACATGAGCAATTTTTGGGTCTATTTTCCTGGGAAAACCTGCAGGATCTGGCAATGCAGAGGCCCAGTTTACCCAGAAACACCACCGAGGCAGAAACACGACCCCAGCAGAAGCTTCACCTGTCCCATCCCAATGCCTTCCAGCCTGACTTTCAGCGGTCCCTCCTCCAGCCGAGGAGGAACCACATTCCCTATCCCAGTGCTGCAGGGACACGCAGGGACGCAGGCGGGCTTCCGAGGCATGTGGAGTTTGGAGTTCCCACTCGCAGGCAGGTGAAACACTGAGGCCTGCAGATCAAAACTGTATTAAATAAAAACAAGCTGGGTTGTTTTTAGCAGCAGAGCAGAGGCGGCTCATATCACTCCTGCTTTTTCAGTAACAACGCAGACAAGAGCCCACCCCGCCACTCTGCCCCTTGCTCTACCAACCACAAGCCCATCCACCAACCTCCAGCTCGGCTCGTTATTTTAGGTTACTGCAACACACAGCAGAGATGGGTATCTCCAGGATTTGCAGGGTTTTTTTGGATAAATCCAGCTGGCCCTCTACCACTTCATGCAGACAAGGACAACTCAAAGGATCTTAGAGTAAAGAGATCTTCATTAACTTCATGTGAGGTCTCTGACCAGTCTAAATCCTCAGGGCTCCAGTCTGGCCTCCAAGACATCTCAAGCTGACTTTCCAAAGCCCATCCTGAGGTTCCAAAAGAGTGGGTCTGGGACATGCCCTTTCCCTACAATCTACTCTAGGCTGCTGAAACTTCCAATTACGCAGACATAGTAGTGGCACCCCCAAAACACAAACAACCCCCCCTTCCACCCACAAAAAATTGGGGAATCTTGGCTTTTTAAGGAATAAAAATGCACACCTGAGTGAAGAGCTGGACTGGCTCTTGAGCCAGATGCTGCTTCACACTCAAGATTATCCTACAAGAGAGATAAGGATGTTTCACCCTGCCAGGGTGGGAAGCAGCTCTGGGTCCCTGAAGCCAGAAGTGCCCAGGTGTCCAGCAGCCAAAGCCCATGGCTGGAAACCAGGTCAGTGGGACCACGCTGAAGGAGCTGGACACTCACTGTCAATATCCTCATTAGGGACAGCTATAGTACTCGATCTCCTCTCAATTCATCCAGGGTTTTCCCCAAGATGAAATGGAGGGAAACCAGAGCCTGGGGGTGCTAATTTATGTCTATACAAATTAAGCTGGAAGCCAGGCTAGTGAGCTGCTTCTGCGCTTCTTCCCAGAGAAACCCAGCCTCTGGCAGGGCTGCTGCAGAGCTCAGCACTGGCAGGTGGGCTCAAGAGAGGACAATATCCCCAAGAAGGAGCAAGGAGGTTGCAGCTGGGAATGCTGTCCTGTCCAGCCTGGGACAAAGGGATGCAGCTGCATAAAGACTTGAGAAATGGGCAGAGGCAGTGAGGTGGAGAGCCATGGAAACAGAAATGGATAAGAGGATCATCCAAAGGGGCTGGGAGATCAGCCTTGTGATCATACCAAAGGAGATTAGGAAGCAAGCAGAGGCCAGGCAAGAATAGTGCAGCAAATGGCAACTAAGAGGCTGGTGACACAGTGAATGTGGGATTATCCCAGTGGAGAGGAACGCTGCAATGAAAAGAAACAACCCAGAGAGACTGGAGAGCAGAGTCCAATGGCAAAGGTGTGGGAAGAGAGCAAATAAGCAAAGGCTCAACAACATGGCAAAACAACAGAGAGGCTCAACAGGCAGTGCTGCACTGCCACTGAGGAGGGAGCCCTTGGCTGGCTGTGCCGCCAAACCAACAGATGGAGCAGCAAGGGGAATGTGGAGTGCGCAAGGCAGAGCCCTCCAGTCAAATCCAATGCAGTCTCACACAGGCGGAGGAGCTCAGCGAGAGGTGAACAGTGGGACACTGTCAGTGTCAGGCTGCTGGCTGTGACAGCAGGACCAGTAAGTGGGGCAGGGAAGGGGATTCGTCCCTTTGCAAGGTCGTGTAGTGCCACCTCCCTCCTCAGCCTCCCCCAGGAGCTCTCCCTTCCTATGGCCAGCAAGCATGGAGGCAGCAGCGCAGCGTGCAGGGCTCGTTTCTATCCAGGAGCCTCCTCCGGGCACCTGAAACAGGGGATTCATTGCACATAATCCACATAGCTCATCTAGACACACAAACGCATCCAGAGTCCCCAGGTTCAGTCCTGACAGGAACAGCAGCTCCAGCATACTCCTGCTACATCAGACCCACTGCTTCCCATGAAGCCAACTCCTTCTCAGTCCATCTGAGGAACGTTGTGGGCTGCTTCTCATCACCTTCTCAGGAGCAAGGAATTATGTAAGGGAAGACTGTTACACTCCTCTTTCCCAGATGGAACAGCACCTTGCCCAGCCTTTAACCTTGGATTCCAAATGCCCTACCACCATGTACTGACTGCAGGATTTCCTCCAGGTTGCTCTCATCCCTCTAGGAATGGAGCATCCCCTAGCCTCGTGCATCAGAAAGGACAACAGCATTATGCAATGACCAGCATTTCGGGAGACCTTCCCCAGCAGCAGGAGGTGCCACCGACTTGTCAGCGCAAATTCCCCTTCCCCTGCTTGTCCATAAGGTCACAATGTCTGCCCATGATAGGGTTTGGGCACAGCCTCCCAGGAGGAAGATGCCCCCACTTTCCTGGGTGAGCACAAGAGCAGTCCCAGGGCTACAGTGGACACAACAAGGTGTCAGAGACACGACCTGCAGTCATTAAAATCCCAGCAGAAGTGCGCAAAGGTGGAAGGCGATGGCAGGGGGCTCATGTCACACCATGGCCCTCAGCACCTGCTAGGAAGCAGAAGGTGAGCTGGGATGCTGCAGGGACTGGCTTTGTCACTCTGTCAGGTTCATCTGCTCAGGAATTCAAATGTCACCGAGTGGATCTGCTTCATCTCCCACTGCTGCAAGAATTCATCTTGTTAGGAGACCACAAATGAGCCTTGTGGATGCTCCCTGGATCCTCGCCACGCACAGGCAGACTGGCAATCACGCTCCAGCTGAACCCAGAACACTTCCATTGTCACCAGGAAGGCAGTGGGGAGGCAGATGCTGTCCTCACCCCACTTCACCCCACAAGCTCCCTGTCACCCTTGACTCCTTATTGTGACCTCCTGGCATGGCTCACAAGCTGATGGTTAAGCCACACCAGCGCACTGAGTGCCTATTTCAGGACTGATGCTGTAAGGAGCAGTGGGGGAGAGGTTTCTCATGCTACCACCAAGCTTCCTGCTGGAGCAGAGCTGGAAGCTGAGCAGTTCATGTTGCCCAGCAGCTCCTGGCTCCACTGCAAGAGATGTCCATTTTGTGCTCCAGCCACCTGTGTGCCATAGGAACACAGCCACTGCTTGTGCCTGTCACCCATCCCTACCAGGGCACCATCTGCCTGCAACACGTGAAAAACACACCTGTAAATCCCATCCAGCACTGGAAAAGTCATAGGGAGCAAGCAACTGGTCACCCAGTAGTAGATGCAAACCCTCTTCTCCCTTAGGGAAACCAGGCAGCCCTGAGTTGCCCTCCTGGCCACCAGCCAGGGATGAACCCTCCAGGGATCTGCCATTGGGCACAGCTGAAAAGCTGGGACAGGCTGGAGCCACTGGGAAAGCCAACAGAGCAGGGTCCAGCCTAAGCATCAACTACTTTCTGCACAGCGCCAATTGAGAGAACAACTTCCCAGAGGGGCCAAGGCACACATGGCCCAAGTCTGGCCAGCAGGGCCCAGACTCAAGGAGAAGCTGTGTGTTGTTAACAGGGATTGTCTTGACATCAGTTTGGCACAATGTGTCTGCAGCTGCTGCTCACTCCTGCTCTTACTGTGACAGAATGTGCTGCAGGGATGCCCAAGGGTGTCAGGCACATGGAGCTGCCTCCATCCACATCCCGCTGTGACACTGGACCAACACCAACCACATGAGGAGTTTTTCCATAGGCAGCTGGGGTCAGTCCCTTCCATTTATCATGCTGGCACACCTGAAGAAGGAATAGACGGAGGGTGCGAATGCACAGGGGACTTCTGACCATCCCTGGGGATTGCTGCCTCTTGGGGGGGGCTCACGAGCATCCCCCCCAGCCAGCCAGGGCATCACCACAGCCTCACTGCCACGAGCCTCCCCTTGCCTGTGTTGCCAGCACTGGGGCTGCTCTGGGTAGTGCCAGCAAGTCAGCTAGCACCTGGCACGGTGCGGGGAGACCTCCGGGCGACCCACCAGCCCTGTCCTCACATGCCAGCAACTCCTGCCTGCTCAGACAACACAACTCCCCCACATCCTCCTTACAGATGGAGGCATCCGTCCTCTCCAGCCCTCAATGATGGGGTCGGACGCTTCAGTCTCAGGGATTTTAAAGGAACAACAAAACTGCATGGAGCTGAACGGCCCTAAACCGGTTGCTAAAATTAAAAGCTGAAACTGAGCCGCCAGCTAGGACTGGGGGGAGCATGCTGTGTGCCACATCCTCCTCGCTTCCTCACACGCTCCACGCTCGGTGTGTCATCCCTGCTTATCTTAGAACACGGGCGCTAGGTAGTCCTGAGAGGCTTTGCAATTCAGTTTGTACAGCACCCAGCGCCCTTCGGCATTCTCCCAGTTCAGCCAGGAGACAGACTCCTTGCTGAGCCACCCCTCTGTCCCAGGCCCAGACTAGGAATGTCCCTGTTTCCATTCCTTTTTGTTCAGACAGCAGTTTGAGGTTAAACACTGCTTCAAGTCACCCATCTGAGCTGATAAAAGCAAAAAAAAAGAGGCACTCCTTCCTCCCAGGGCCAAATGTCTTTTAGGCTGCACTAGAAGCAGCATGGACAGCAGCCTGAGGGCAATGTTGCCCCATAGCTTTGCTCTTGTAAGATCCCACCTGAAATATCACCTCCAGCTCCGGGGTCCCCAGCATGAGACAGTCATGGAAATGTCAAAGTAGACCCAGAGACCACAGAAACAGTCCAAGGGCTGGAACAATGCTGCTATGGAGACAGGCTGAGAAAGTTAGAGTTGTCCAGCCTGGAGAGGAGAAGGCTTTGAGGAGCCCTAAAGTGTGCTTATAAGAGATGAAGACTTTTTACCAGGGCCTGTAGTGAAAGGGCAAGGGACAGTTGTTTTAAAGCAAAACCCAGAAGGTTAGACTGGACATAAGGAACAAATACCTTGTCCTGAAAGTCATTAGGCACTGGAACAGGCTGCCCAGAGAAGCTCTGGATGTCCCATCACTGGACATAGCCAAGTGTTCAAGGTCAGGCTGGATGGGACTCTAAGCACCCTGCTCTAGTGAAAGATGTCCCTGCCTACAGCAGGGGGCTGGACTGGATCACCTTTAAAGGTCCCTTCCAAACTCAACCCTGATTCTACTCCTCTCTCCTAAGCCACAGCCTAACAATGGAAGACAGGGATGAAACCTGGGTGCCCAGGGCTGCCCAGCAAGAGGCAGAAGTAGCCAGAGGCTGGGGAAGAGCCATCAGCCCAAGAGACAGCTGGGCAGAAAGGAAGACAAATTGCTGGAGGGAGAGGCAGGCAGACATGCTTTACACCAGGAATACCTCAAGCATCAAGGAAAGCCCAACATCTCAGCCTGCAGCTCCAGCAGGGTGCACACGGAGCCGGGCAGGCCCAGCCTCCCAGGGCGATGGCACCCGGAGCCAGCTCCAGCACACAGCACAGCCACCAGCACTGGGCTGCCAAGGGCTGTGGAACAGCTGCTGCTTCCCAGGCTGGAGAAACTCACATTTCAGAGGTGGTAAGACTGCTCCCACGCACGTGCACTTTACTTTCAAATCCTCTGGGCTGCGAGGTGTTTCAGAAACAGAAGGTGATAATATTGCAATCAAGAAAAGGCCGTTTCCGTCAGCCAGCGGGAAAAACGAGCAGCACCATCAGCACTATGGCAGCAGAAAGCAAAGTCTCACCAAAGGATAACAAATCCTCCAGGTAGCAGAATACTGAGCCTGGCAATTAGCACCTCCGATGCCATCAGCATCCCTGCCTGCCCTCAGCTCACTTCTCCCTTCCCACGGCAGGCCCCCGTCCTGCCTGCAACCAGGACACACCGCCCTGCTGATGTGGCAGTACCATGGCTTCAGGACAGGCAGGAGAAAACCACCCCCGAGATCCTCTCCACAGCAATGAGAGGGAGTGGGAGTGCGTTTGGACCAGGGGAGCCGTGAAACACCGGGCTTGATAGGTGGGAAAGTTTTTCATTTTCACCTCAGTGAAGGCAGCCCGCCATGCAATTTACACCTTGCCCGCCCGCGCTTCCCAGGCCAAATCACCCAGCTGCTCCCATGGCTCCTCCAGGGCAGGAGCTGTGGAGTGGAAGCAGCCAGGCATGGACAAACTGCGAGGTAAAGGAATGAGCCCGGGGGGTTTGGTGGGTTCAGGAGTTCCCAGCGCCCTGAGAGGGCTGGCAGGAACCAGGCACAGGCTCCCAGGTCATGACTGGCAGCTGCTGTCAGAGTCACAAACACTTTTCTCCTCCTTGGGATGGAGATTCCTTCCTGTCCTCCAGCAAAAGGAAATAAGCTTCAGCCTTGCCTCGCTACAGGCCCTGAGACACTCTGGACCTTTTCCTACTTCAGCATCCACTTAAGCTGAAAGAGAAATCCACCAGCACACAAAGGAGCATCCATCATCTTCAGATGCGAGCCAGGTAGCAAGTCCCAGCGAGATAAAACCTTTCAGAAAGGAGCTGGGGGCAGTCAGAGCCCCCCAGCGTGAGGTTAGGACAAGCTTTGGACAAAACTGCCAGCCCAGACACACTCAGGTACATTAGTCCATGTGCTTCCAGGGATGTATCATACTGCCCCCAACTACGGGAATGTCACCTGCAGAATAAAGAGCAGATGGTGCAAACAAACACAATTCATGGGGCTTGGGTCCCCCCTGGTGTTATGGTTATTTGGTAGTAATTAGTCCTGGAACAGAGAGTTTCAGAAGTAAACTTTTGCATTAAAAAAGATTAATTTTCCTAAAGACTCAGTGCTTTCCGCTCCCAAGTTCTGCCTTGTTCCTGTATCCATCATGGATAAGCAAAGCCAGCTGGGGAGAAGGTACTCACCAGCTTCCCAGAGCTCCACTGTATGTTCTCACACTCTGCCTCCTACCCGACCCCACCACATCCCATTTTCTTCTCCTCCCTCCTCATCACAGCCACACATGAACTCCCTGAAGGGGACTTTGGTTTTAACCATTCTGAAAGCTCAAACACCAGATTTTCATCACAATACAAGGAATCTGTGTAAATCCATATAATCTCTGCTCTCCTGAGGAATCAGTCCTGGGTTCCTGTCCGAGTTCCTACGAACTCCATCACTACAGGAGCACACGGGTCAACAGCTGCACACAAAAGGAGGCAGATGAGACTGTAGGAGAGGAGGACCACAGCTGGAGAGGGCTGCCTCTGCTTCAGAGAGCAGATCTCCAGGGACCAATGCTCTCCTCCCAGCCCTCACAGGCTGCTTCTTCAGCATTAATCACGATGCTGAAGGGGTTGATGCAATGATCTCTGCCATCACGGATGACTGGAGCAATGCTAAATCGCTTTGCCTGCTCTGTTGCCTTGGCAAGGCTGCCAGGAGCAGCAGCTGTGGCAATTGCTCTGTCTCCTGTCAAGGCAGGGCATTTCAGGAAAGGGATCATCATCCAAGATCATCTCCTGTTGTCCTGCCTCAGCCAGGCAGCCCACTGCATTGCAGCTTCCCACCCTACATGGGACACCACATAGGTAAAAAGAGCCTCTTCGAAACTTGTGTCTTTGTCATGTTGCTCACAGGGAGAGTAAGTCCTAGAGTGACCTGCTCTGCCCTGCCACAAGACTTGTGACAGATCTTCCATGGATAACTTGGACATCTCCTCATCTAGGTGGACATTCCCAACCCACCTTGATGGCTTCCTCTCTTGGGCCACCATTCACTTGAGTACTTGCCCTTCTGCAACAGGAATGTCCAGACAAGCTGTAGGCTTGTGGTTTGCAGAGGACGTGGTTTTCTCACACATGTCCTCACCCACAATGAGTCCTGTCATGAAATCCTCTTGCAGCGAAGTCAAAGCAACAGAAATGGATCAGGAGCAGCAGTGCCTGGTGCCCACAGCACTTTGGGGGCTCTCAGTCTCCTGAGCCAAGGTCTGAGCTGCCCCTTCCAAACCTCAAACCCTTCCCTCTTGCTCTATGGATTGCAGGCATCTTTCTTCCACAGCCTGTCAGTCACCAGGACAAACTCAGGACATGTGTCACATTAATGGCCCCAGGAGGAAAATGGAAGAGTGGAATAAATACCCGCCCCGTCCCTTCCTACCTCCTTGAACAACCTTGTCTTTCTGCAACGCCCCCAGTTCGCAGGCTTCATGGAATATATTTCACGATGAGCTAAGCTCAGCCTCACACCATCCCTTCACAGCTGAGAAAGCCAAAAAGGGAAGCTGAAGAACCTAACCTTGCTGAACTTGCACAGAGAAAGCCACCAGCAGCCCAGGGCACAGCCACGATGCAACCGCCTGATTCCCAGACAAAACAGTCCTTCCCTCCCCACCCACAGGGACTTACTGTCAGGCTTATTGGCCTCATTTGGAAGGCAAGGAAGATCCAAAGAGGAAGATCAAGTGGGTTTCAGCCTGGTTTGCTGAGGAGGAATAGGGAAGATGATCACGACATCCATAAGCACATCTCAAGTACAACACGTTGGCAAATCTGATGTCAGAAAGCAAGTTTCCAGGACAGGAGGATCTTCCAAGCTATCAGCTAAGTGCAGCCAACAGTGGAGAAAAATTGTTTGAGCTCCTGCACCAGGAAACCCGGAGCTCAGGCTTGACTTGGGTGACAGGGATCCCAATCAGGCTCTCTGCTGTAGGACACACCCCTGAGCCACTGGTCACCTTTGTTCACTGCTCCTCCTTCCCTTGCCCCAGGGACAGATATTCCC
This sequence comes from Lanius collurio, assembly GCA_020086605.1. Lineage (NCBI taxonomy): Eukaryota > Metazoa > Chordata > Aves > Passeriformes > Laniidae > Lanius > Lanius collurio. The sequence continues at coordinate 3,842,817 of JACBWW010000009.1, forward strand.
AAGTTGTAAAAGCAAGCCAGGGCCCAGGACAAGTTCCTTCCTGAATGTTTGTAAATGAACAAGAGGCATTTCCCCACAGGCCTCCAGAAAGTCACCTTCAAACCCCCACATCCAAGAGCTTGCATCTCTCTTCCCCAAAAAGCTGACAAAGGGCAAAGAGCCAATCTCACCCTGCATGATGACAATTTTCCCCGGTGAGCTCGGCTAATGAAGCCCCCGGAGCCCACAGCCACCGCAGCCGCCGGCGGTAACGACTCGCCCGAGGAAATCCCAGCGCACACAAACAGCGCTGGCGGGCACACAGCAAAGGCACAGCTGGGCAGGCTGCCTGCAATGCAGGAGGAGCTGGGAATGCAGGAGGGGTGAAGGGAGGCACTGGGCAGACCCATCAGGGACAGCTCCCGGTGGCCTCGAGCTGGGACACGCCATTTCAGTGGCCGCACGTGCTGGCACGGTGAGGCGAGGTGAGGATGCCTTTCCTCTGCAGCTCTCACTTCTTCCTCCTCCTCCTCCCCGGCCCACCAGGGACCTGGCACAGGTTCCAGGGGGCTCATTACCTTGGTCTGGAGAGAAGAGTGCCCGCTGAGCAGCTGCCACGGTGCGCTGGGCGTGTGGGGAGCCAGTGGCTGGCGCTGCCAGCAGGGACACAAGACAAGTGCCTCCAAAGCCAGGCTCTTCTGCCGGCAACCGAGGCAGCAGGGGAGGGGAGCAGCTGCTTTCAGCGACCTTTGCAGTCTGGCAACTGCTCCTCTGCCAGCAAAGAATCATGAGTTTGACTGTGCAGATCAATCAGGAGGAGAAATCAAAGCAGTTAGGCAAGGACGGAGCCCAGCCTGACTCTGCCATTCCACAAGGATCCCATATGTTCCCAGATGTGCTCCATGAGTGGGTAATGCTCCAGAGATGCATCACACCATTCAGCTTTCCAGATCTTTCCCTTCTGAGGAGCCAACTCCCCATCTGCACCAGTGCTCTGCTCTCCCAGGTACCCCAAACCACACACAGCCCTGTGTAACACCACTGACCGCAGCACATCAGCTAAAGCTTCAGCCACCAGAGCTGCCCCAGATCCTCATTAGTGCCCTGAGACCCGGAGGTTGTCCCTCCTCTTCCCAGTGCTGATGTCTCCCCTCAGACTCTGGGTACCCAGAGGATGGGGAGGACTTTGGGGAAGCATATCTACACCTCTGTCCCCATCTGCCCTTCCCCAAGCAGCTACAGCTTGCCATGGACAGGAAGTGTACTCTGCCTGCTGCAGCACTGTCCCAGAAAGCCTGCTGGGTCTTGGATAGCAAGAGAGGAGGGATTTGGACACTGGTCCTCTGCCCCAAGGTACAGCAGAAAGCCAGAGCTGTGCCAATGCTATGGGTCCCAAAGTAGGTCCCACCAGGAGACACAGCTTTGCAGGGGAACAGGTGGGAGATGAAGGCAGTGGCTTCTTGGGGTGGCAGGACCTGGGCAGAACAAATGAAATTGGCACCTAGAGATGCATGTGAGAGAGGAGAAGGAAGATGCAGGAACAGAGAGATGTCGATGGCTGTGCTCCTCCACTGTGAGCCCACAACATCTGGCAGCCCCTGAAGCCACTTCTGCTTTGCTCATTCCTGAACTGCTTGGCAGAAAAGTTCCTGAGCAAGTCTTTCTCCACACTGACCTCTTGAGAAGCTTTTGCCAACTCACGGTCTGGTTACTGAATCGCTGGGAGGACCTTACCCCAAGCTGTGAATCCACACAGCATGAAGAGCAGAGCAGCTGGCCCCAGCAGATGATAGATATCTACCTTCCTGCATGTCAAGGACCTGCCATCAGCTCCAGGCAGAAATAAACCCCAGAGTAAATGAGAGTAACCGGCCATCCAGTAGCAGGGAAAAAATGCAGGTGTCCACAGTGGGAATGAGGCCATGGTTTCCATCCCTGCAGCCTTCACAGAGTGCCTCACAACCTTATGGAGTGGGAACAGAGCCCATCAGCAAATGCATGAAGCCAACAGGCAGCTGCAGACAGGGCCACTCTGTGATCAGCTATGGCACATTCTCTCCATCCCCCAGGGCCAGGACACCCCTTCAGGTTCCCTTTGAAAGGCAACAGCCCCCAGTGCCGTGCTGGGACTGGGGGGCTCCCAGACCACGCATTCTCCCAGCTGCCTTAGAGTTCCATCTTTGACCTTCAAGCAGCACCTTTGCCTTAGAGTCCATCCCACAGAGCTGTGAAGGTAAGGGAATGAGACACTGTAGCAACTTTAAATCTACCAGATTTTCTTGGTGGTGTGTGGAATGGGGGAACAGAAGCAGAAATTTCCAGGGGTTCTGTGATGCAAATGTGTCCATCAACAAGTTATCATTGTGATAAGCAGCCAGAGCCAGGAATGCAGAGCAGTTACTAACTTGCTCTCCCCACTGTACTCGGCTCTGTCACACCTCTTCTTCCCTTCAGGGATATTATCGTTCCTCACAGTAGCAGAAGATGCAGGTAAAACCATCTGTCTGTGGAATGAGCACCTGGTGGTCATTGTACAAGCCGCCAAAATAAAAAAAAATCATCCCAATTACTCCACAGTGACAGGAAGTCCCAGGCATCCTTCTGCTCTCAGCCTTTGAAATGTAAAGCCTCACTGTTTGATGTTATTTAATTTGGAGCTCAGCCTCAGATCAGCAGAGCCTCACTGAGCTTTAGGAGGAAGCAGCCATGCAAAACACACATGTGCAAAATTCAGATGTCAGTGGCCTGGAAGACAAGCATACCCCAAGCCTCACCAATGACTCCATTTTGTGGCCCCAGTGTCTCTCTCTTTTGCCATCCCAGTGCCACAGGAGGCCGATTCTGTCCCAAAAGCCGTATTGAGACTCAGCTCCAAATCAGTACTAGTTTCTCTCTGGTACCCAGGAGAGGTGACCTCCCATCAGCGTCTCCCCTCTTAGGAAGGTTTGTTCCTCTCCTCCATGCTGGAAGCACATCCTTTTTAGGACTACAGACCCAGCCCAGCAGACCTGGCAGGGCAGAGGCATCCTACCTAAGGGAGAGCTTATCTCCAACAAACCCAGCAGAAATGCATCTGCTCAAGCCAGGCAAGAGCCTCTGCTTCCTCATACTACAGCATTGAGAAAACCACGAAAGGTGAATGTTGGGCAGGCTGGGGTTGAACTAGAGAAATGGGTTGGACTAAAGGCACTGGTCCATCAGTTGCTGATCTGCTCTTGAGGGTAATGGGTACCTTCCAGCTCTTACCAACACTGAGCACTGCACTAAATCCGGAGAGAAATCAGCTCAAGGGTGACAGAGGACAAACACTGGCTTGTGCCCCCCAGAGAGCCTGGCCCCCTCTGCCCACTGTGGTCTGCAGGGAACAAACACCTGCCCTTGCTGCCATGCAATTGGAGAGGTGCCAGATGACCCACCCAGCACACTGGACACGAAGGCGAAGAGAACCACCATGACCTGTCACTCACTTGGGATGGAGCAGGGGAAGCAGCACGGGAAGCCTGGACATCCCTGCCATGCTACAGACCTCCATCAGCTGCCTCAGGGCAGTTCTAGTCTAGAGCCACCCCTTCCAGGCGTGAGTGGCAGAGTTACAAACTACCAACATTTCTGTTACAGGCTCTGATTTTCTCTGGGATGGCTGAAGCACAGGCTGGAATAAGCTGCCACATGCTGGGAAAGAAAAGGCACAAAAGGACTCCTGGAGCTGAGGGTTCACAGGCATCCCCCAAAAGCCTGCAAGCCGATAATTAAGCATAGCTCAACCTTTCTCTTTCAAGAACTCATAGACCAGTCTGCAAGTTGCTCTGGAGCCCTGCAACAGCTGAGGCAGCTGGATACCATGAAGATTAACCCAGTTCTGGCAAATCCAGACGAGTTCAGAAGGCCAGGATTTGGCAGCCTTGTTGGGACAATCCAAGTTGTCCTGACAATAAACAGCCAGTGGGTGTTTGCTCCTCAAAGCAGGACAGGATGAACTGGCTGGATGTAGGTCTGAACTGAACCACTGCACCTCTCCATACCCTGCACCCACTCCCCAAAGGCTGTGAGACCCCCTACGGGTCCAGGCAGGGCGACGGCCACCAGGCAACAGCACAAAGAGAGGAAAAGCACATGCTGAGCCCATGAAAGCCTTCCCAAGATGTGAGCAGCTCCACAGACCTCCACACCTGTGATGCTCATGAGAACTGGCCACTCTGGACACCTCCAGTCTGCTGTCTCTGCCCATGGCCACAAGTACACAGCAGCACCAACTCCAACAGCATCCACTCCCAACAGCAGCTGCTGCTGCAGGTGGGCAGAGATGACAGGGGTTTGTGTGTGTGTGTGTGTATGTGTGTGTGTGTGTGTGTATCTCCCTGTCAAACAAAGAGACCCAGAGAGACTTTCAGTGCCACCCTTTCCTTCAGAGCAAACAGCTGGGCTCAGCCACCTCACTGGTGGCCACTGGTGCAGCCCCAAAGCTGTGCCTTGCCTGTGGCACACACACTCTAGGCATGAGGAGGAGCAAGAACTGATTTTGTTCTTTCATCCCTGTGATCCGATCACCACCCAGCCTCATGACTCATCCATCCATATTTTGACTCGGTGCAGAAGAGAAATGTTTTCACTCTCCTGCCCTCCCCAAAGCAGGGCCTTTCCTACCATTTTATACCTAACTAGAATCGAGAAAGTGCAAGTTAGTCACAGCACAATGGTCCCTTTTCTGGAGGTAAAAATGTCACCGCTTTCAAGTGTATTATCTGCCTGCTCCACAGGTTTCAAAGTGGGAGCTTCACAGCCAGGGAAACTGGGCCAACAGCATTTGCTGGAAAAGAGCAGTATTTCTATGAAGCTGTTCCTCATTTGATCGGGTTCATTTTGCTGTTTCCTAAGCCTGGCACAGCTGGCAAGGTCTGGCTCAGAGGGCTATGGGGAAGAACTGTCCAGACAAAACTCATTAGGACCCAGCTAAATTAATTGCAGAGAGGCAGATCAATCTCATCCTTGAATTAATTGACTAGCTGTCAAGAAGGGAAGACCCTAAGGTTTGGGACACTGTCGCTGCTGGAAAGAGCTGGACACGTCTCCAATGCCTGACAAAGAAAACCTTTTAAACTGACTGCATCCTCTGGGATTCTCTATAAATACATCTGGGGAGAGCATACGAACAGATCAAGTCGATAAAGAGATCTGACAGAAAAGCACTGTAGTATTTTACTCTCCCTCCTTGCCCAAAGCAAACCATTTCAGTTCTTTCTCTTCCTTGGACAGCCATATGAAATATTCCTTGGTTTCTCCTGTGATCATTAATCCTTGCTGCAAAAGAGAGGGGGAAGCAAATCTTTTGTCTGAGCAGATTCATCTCTGTGATAATTTTGCAAGGTTGGGCAAGTCATTACAAGGCTGCTCTCCTGGCTTTCCAAAGCAGCAGCTTGGGAGGGTGAAGTGGCTTCCTACTCCCTCCTGGGATGAAAATGCCCCCAAGCAGGACTACTGACTGACAGCCAGCACTGGTCCAGGCTTTTGGCTGTCAGGCCATCAGGGATGCCCACATGGTTTGGCATGCATAGGAGGGCAGGCGCTTGAAGTTCACTCTTCTTCCAGGAGCTGCCTTTGGAAATGCTCCTGAAAAAGGAGCTGGGATGGCAAGAGAGTCAAAATGCTGATGTCACAGGAAAGCACCCATCATGGCTGGGGCTGAGCTGCCAGATGTGGCAGCCTCCCTAGGGATGTGGTGGAGGCCCCATCACCATAGGGTTCCAAGATGCAATTGGGTGCTAGATAACCACGCTCCCTTTCCCATGAAAGGTTGTACCAGACTCTCTTTCCAGGTCCCTTCCAACCTGGTTTGTTCCCATTTTGTAATCAGTTAGAACTGGGAGGCCACAGTGGCAGGAGCCTGCATCCCACAGCAGCTGCTTCCCTGGAACCAGGACTCTCCTGCCTGCTGCTAGCACAGACTCTTGCACAGAGTCAACAGGAAGGTGAGGAAAACCCAGGATATTTCACACATGCCACAAGCTGCAGAAGCAGGGAAGGAGCCTTTGTAACTTCCAAAGCTCAAAGTTGGTCAGCAAACCTTTCCTGCTCAAAGCAGCAATGCTGTCAGAGCTGCAGTTTTACACCTGCCCCTGTGCAAGAGCTGAATAGCAGAGCCAAAACAGAAGCTGCACAGTTTGCTTGCAAGAGGAAAGGTGTGTGCAGGCACAAGGCAGCAGAACTGCAAGAATGGCACCAGCACAGGCTGGGAAATCAGCACACACTGACTGGGGCACACTGGTATGCCTAGCACAGGTTGGTCTTGTCAGCACTGAACACAAAGCACGGCCAGTGCTAATTCACTGCCCACCTGCAGGGACCAGGGAGAAGCCGACAGCAGATGAGCAGTGGCCTGGGGCTGCCACATTCCTCTGGGGAAACAGGGAAGTGGGGATGCCTGCTGCGAGTGGCAGGAGACGTGACGCAGAGCCCGGCTCCCCGTATGTTCCATCAGCCGCGCAGGAGGAGCGCGTTCCCTGCGGACACAGGTTAAACGGAGCCGCTCCGCTGACCGAGCCCACCCCGCTCCCCAGGTCCCCACGGCGCTAAATGACATTGCCCACCACACTCCCTTCCACCTGGCTCAGCTCCCAGCCTGACCTCGTGGGCATCCTGCCCTCCCCTGCCCGCTCCACGCTGAAGGCGAGGTCATTCACGCTCGCAGGACTGAAACATCTTTGGATGGGTTTGTCGCTAAAAATATTTAATAACTGAAAGTTGCTGTGAATGGGCGAGCTGATGTGATGTGACATCCAGCTGGGGGGTGCCAACCAGCAGCAAGCGGGCGGCCTCGCTGCAGAGAGCCCCCTGAAAACCAGCTGTCAGTGCAGGTCAGCGAGAGACGAACGTACCCGCAAAGGCACGGACACCTCGGGGTCCCTCTCTGCTTTCTGCTGTTGCATGTCACCTTTTGGACAGGCTCGAGCTGGAGCACCACAGTGCCCACGCCTGCTGCTCCTGCCCAAGATCCAGAGCTTCACTGGCTCCTGGCAGAGAGCACACACCAGCCAAGGGTGTTCTCCAGCACTCTGACCAAGCCACTCTGGAGCTTGTCCTCAACATCAACCAGGAACGGTCCATGAACAGTGCACAAGCCATAAGTGACATGACCTACAGTCCAGTTTGGGACCAGGCAAGAGCTCCCAAAACACTTTTCCTGGACTCCGTATCCTTACTCCAAACATCTGACAACCCAAGGCCCATCTGCCTGTCACCTTATCACCTCATCCTTGCCACCACTACAAGACAGACACATCAAATCCTCTATGACTCTCTAGGAATTTTTCCCCACTTGTTATTATTTCATGTGTGAGGATCACTTACCAGCAGTGTCAGGTAATCTCCTGTCTTCCTGGGAACCCTACAGGCCTACACTCAAGAGCACATGGGCTTAAACTGAAGGTCATCCCACCCAGCCAGGCAGCTGAGCCACCACCCCTACTCCAGCACCCTCTTTAAGCAAACTGATTCCCACAGTCACATTGGGGCATGGGAAAAAGGCACGAGAAGGATTGAGGGCTGCATTTCCCAGAAAGACACTGGCATATTCTGCAGGGTGACCCATTGATGCAATGAGGAAGAATGTAAACTGGATGAGTCTTGCCAGACCCACATGATGAGACACTGAGGGCAGCAAAGTCCCAGGTTAGTGGTGATAAGTTCTGGATAGAGGTATCCTGCTCCTCCTTCTCTCTAGAGAGATGGACATATGGCTTTGAGTGGCCATGGCTCAGCAGGGGCTCCACCTCAGGCAGTAGTCTTCAGCCTCTGGTCCACAGAGCTTGCAGAAGAGTAAAGGAGTTCATAAGGACAAATGAAGCTGTGGCTCAGGAACACAGGACTAGACATCTGTTAGTAATTCCTAGACCTCTGGAGGAAAATTCAGGCAGGAGTTGATTGGCTGAAGCTGCCACTGTGATCAGCTCTCACGCACGTGCAGACTGAAGCCTGAGCTGCTCACACATGACAAGCTGGCATTTAAAAATGCTTTATGCACAGAGTCCAAAATAAATAAACTAAATCATCCAGGAGAAAGAATTTAAGTGGAAAAACCTCCCAATAATTGAGCCCTTTTTGAAAATGTTTTATCTGTTCCCAACCCCCAACCCCAGACTTCCAACATGGCCAAGCAAAAGGATGGCCTTTAAAACACAAACCACCTGGGATGGGAACACAGCTCCACACACCTTCATTTAAAACAGCTGGGAGAAAAGGCTTTTCAACAGATCTGAGCAAAGGCAGCAGGCACAGCAGCATAGGCAGGAGAGCCAGAGGGGAAAGATGAGGTGCAGCCTCACATGGGCACTGAAGCTCAGCTGCCATAAAGGACCACTTAGGCTCCCAGCTGCCCCCAGACAGAAAGGCATCCACATTACAGAGCTGTTTGGGGCACTAGGTGGGGGAGCAGAGTCTGAAGGATGGCACACATCCCAGATAGGTCAGCCAGGGGAAACCTCAGCAGCACCAGTGAGAAGGGAGGAGTGTTCACTGAGTATTTCTGCACTGAATTTGGGACAAAGTCAGACGATGTGGGCAGAGCATGCAGGTGAAATGTTTGCTCTTCCATGACAAGATAAAACACATGGCTCGCAGGCCCATTTTAACATGCTGAAGTCTCTGCTGACAAGCTGTCCACATGTCAAAGAGTGATCTCTGGCCAGCTGGAGATGCTAAAAAATCCCAGGAGAGACAGCAGCCTGTACCTGCCAACATTCAGTGGGTAAATAGCTGACTTGAACAAGCACAGACTGGCCAGGCAAAGACAGCCAAGGCAAAATATACGGATGGCTGCAACTGGGCCAGATCACCAGGAAGCAAAAGAGATCGGCATAATTAATGCCAACCAACACTCGTTTACAGCTGTCAGATCTTGTTGGCAAACATGATTTATTTTTGTGGGGAGGGCGGGCTTGACTGATAAACAAACAAGCACTCGTGCCATTCAATCAAGCTCAAAGAAGACATAGGACTTGGCATCATTTCCCATCTTTAATCAAGAAACTACAACTCCATCAAAGGGCAGAGGCACATGTTTGAAGTTGCTATTAGCTGGCTCAGAACAAACCCAGGACTGGGTGTGTGTGGCAGGGGACAAGATCTCCACCAGAGATTCATGTGCCACAGCAGTATGACCATTGATGAAATAAAGCATCTGTTTGAGCTGCTGACAAGTCACAGAACTTTCTAAGTTGAAAATAGGTCCAAACAAGAAACCAGAAATTAAGGACAGAAAATATGGAAAACACAGCAACTTTACAAGCTTTGTATATTTAGCTTAAGACAGAGGCCAAAGGTGACCATATCCTAAACTGCCACAGCTGACAAGGGAGCAAAGCCTGCTCCAAGCTAATGGCCCAAGGAATAACACATTTCCCTGGCTGTAAATGGGAACAAGCCATGTCTTTCTAGCACCTTGTGGAGTTCCTTTTATGGGAAGCTGAGGTGTGAAGGAACACAACAGCATCAGTCAGGCAGGAGCCAACCTGATAGTCTCCCAAATTTTTCCTAGTATCACAGAGTCCACACCAGCCACTGCTGCACGAGATCTGCGCTGTAAAGGGGTGATTCACAAGCCTATGGAAGTGGGACACTTGTGATTACAGAGCCCAGGGGAAGGAAAAAAGCTGGGGGTTTTGCTGAAGTTGGAGGATACCTTTACAAGACCATCTAAAAATGTAAAACCCCAGTTTTCCAAGTTAGGCAGACTCAGAGTTTGAGGTCAGTCAGCTGGTGCTCTGGAGGGTGCAAGGCAGTCAGGATGTTACTGGCATCCCTCCTCTTCCATATCCTCCTAGGCTGAAGAGAGCACAAAATTGACCCAAAAAACCCACAGAAAGAGGACACATTGAACCAGGCACTTCTAGGGCTGCAGTGGGAGACACCTGCCAGCTCAGCCTGGGATGCAATTAGCCACTGCTCCAGCTGCCAGAGGAGACCAACAGCCAGGGCATCTAAGCCCACCCACCTGGCAGTGCCCACTACATGCCAGAAAGGATGCAGAGACATGCAGGGACACACAGCCACCAGAGAAAGCTCATTATACCCAAACCAGAAGAAACACTCCTTGAAATGGCAGCAGGTTACAAGGGAATAACCCACTCCCAGAGCTGTCAGAAAGGGTCCCCACCAGAGAAGAGCTTTCTCCTTTGCTCCCAGGAGTTGGGAGTGCCACGTCTGACAGGCAGCTGTGTTGTGAGCCAGGAATGCACATCCCAGGAAAGCAGGGCACACCTGCCTGGAGGCAGGGAGAAGCAACATCAGAGGTTATTAGGGAAGAAATGCTTTTAAGGGACACTAAATAACGCCAGACTATGCCTTAAATAACCCATGTTCAAAGTAATGAGCCAGCAGCCTCTCCTGGGCTCCTCAGAAGGAGATTCTAGCCAGTAAGTCACTGCCAGCCTGCCATCCCAGGGGAAGGATGTCCTCTTACCTGCCAAGGATGGCTGCAGCCATTTCCCCACAGCTCCCAAAAGCCATGCTTGCACCCAAAGTCTCAGGGAAATGTCAGCTCCTGAACTCACAAGAGCCAAGGGGGTAAAGATATATGCTGCAAGGACAGCCTGGACATGAAGCCTCCTGCTCCGTGCCAGCCCACCTCCCTTCCACCCTTAATGAAAGGAGACTCATTATTATTAAAAGAATTTTCTTTTTAAATTTTTGTTCTAAACTTGTTTTTAGCTTTTCCTGTCCCTCCAAAGCAGCAACAGACTGCGAAACACAAAGTCAAGACTGCTTAAAGCCAGCACCACTACACCCTCACTGCTTGGGAAACACAAGCTACAAGCATTCCTGGTAACTTCTGCACAGCACCAGCAAGCCCAGAGGGAGCCACACATCTCATCCACATCCACCAACCTTCAGGACTAGATGTCCCCAAGCTAACCTCAGGGGAAGCCGTGGGAAGGCTTCTTTCAACTCTGCCCCAGACTTCTCCACCACCTCTCGCTGTCCTCTTTCCTCAGCTGGACCCCAAACGCTCAGCTCCTTTGCCCTACATGCCCCACTCCAGTCCCCTTCTCCTCCCATTCCTCTTCTCGATTTTTCAGCCTCTCCAAAGCTTTCTACACCCTCCCTCCCCACCTTGCAACCCTCTTCCTGCCTCCTTCAGCTCCTTCTCCATCTCCTACTCTCCCACAACTTTTTTCTAGGACTAGGCAGCCATGTCATCCTCCCCCCACTTCAGATAATTCCCTCTCTCCATGGGAGCCAGCATTTCATCCCTGCCACTGAGTCCCCTTTCATGCCTCATGGCTTTTGCCATCCCACCAGCTGGGATGGGAGAGCTGTGGGAGACCTGCTGTTGGCAGGCCTGACCCCCCGCTCTCATTAACAGCACCCTTCCCAAAGCAGGCACACAGGAAATAATTAAATAAATAAAGCAAATCTGTCTCGCTGCTCTCTCGGGTTGCTTAAGGGAGTTGGGCTCTGGGGGTGGGATGAAGGATGCTATTTGGAGAAGCTGTCTCCATGGCAACCCCCATTCCCACCACCGAGCGGGCACAGGTCACCTGTTTCCATGAAAGTTTCCCTCCCCATCCCTCCACCCCAGGAAATGCCAGAACAGCCGCAGGGGTGCAGACAGTCTAGTCCAAGGGAGAAGCAGCAGCAACACGAGAGAAGCAGTAGGGATGCTGCTGGCACGGCTGCAAACGGCCTCCCAAGTCCCTCATGAAGAAAGAGACTCACACTGAGAAAGGCAGGGCATCCCCACGGTGCAGCGTGCAGGGAGCAGCAGCACCCACTCCCTTCTGCCCCACTCAGCATGGCAAATCCACTCTCTCCCTGCCTGTGTCCCCACAGTCAGCGCCAGATGGGCAGGGGGGCCCTGCTCTGCTGCAGGACATATGGACAGACACAGGCACCCTGACCCACATGCTGCTGGGACTGGGGCAGAGATCAAAATGTGTCCCCTCCCTCTGCACGTGGCTGTGGGCGCTGCGTTTCCGTTTGATTTCAGTTATTTTCATTCGAAATCGGCTGCTCCCATTAAACACTACCAGGTGCTCCCAGAACGATCCGTGGTTCCCTTTTTAGTTCTAGCAACTCCATCTCTCAAGTGACAGATGCGCTGCCAGGACCTTTCCCCAACTCAGGCAACGTCAGCCCGGTGTCTCCGAGCACTCCCGCAGCCAACCTGATGCTCCCGCCCGCGCCAGCCCCCTCCGTGCACGCCCGCGCGTCCGCCACAGGGCTGGCAGCAGCGCCCGATGCCCCCGCAACAAAACAGCTGGCACAGCTCCAGGAGGAGACACAGAGGATGGAGTGAGAGGATGAGAACAAGGAACTGCTTCTGCTCTCCAGATCTGGGGGGAAGGAGCAGTGGTGGTGTCACTTACTGCCAGAGCTAACCCATCTTCTGCCAGTAGCAGTGGGCAGCTCCCTGTGGCCGAGGTGGACAAGAGGGTTGGCAAAGAGACCCCAGCTGAAGTTCCAGGATTGGCACCCAGGCAGCCATCCTGCAGCACAGCGCAGGCTGGAGGGATTCACACGGTTCCCCCACAAGGCTGGGAGCTTCGCCAGGAAAAGCAAGTTTATAAATAGTGTGTTTCAACACGAACAAATGAAAGCGTCAGAACTCGACAGTCAGATAAGCTAAGGGCTGAGCACTGGCCCCTCCACAGCATCCTCCCCCACTGGGAAGGACAGCCTCTTCTCTCCATCATCCAGCTGGCTGGGACTCTCTGCAAAGCCTGCATCTGGAGGTATCTGTGTCAGATGTGCTGCTTAGGAACACCCTTGCCATGGCTGCTCTGGCCTCCAGAGCAAGGCAGTAGAGCTGGCTTCAAAAAGACCACAAGCAGCAGGCATGGCCACTCAGGGGCAAGGGCAAACATAGCAAATAGCAGCCAGGTGCCCAGCCAGGGCCAAGAGCAGCAAATTTCAATGTATTGCTTGAAAAGAAGTTTTCATAAGCCCACAGGCCAGAAAGTTTTTAACTTCTCCTCCTGTCCCTGAAGAAGACAGTTGCCCCACTGGTGAGGCTGGCACTCAAAACAGAAGTTCCATGGCACGAAGCATTACACTGAAGGGCACAAACCTGCCAGATCCTAGCAACAAGAAAGAGACTCAAGGGGAAAATCAGCTTTTATCTCTGCTTTAAGGAGAAAAGCAGCAAGTTATTAGATGAGAACTTGCTTCTCGTAAACACAAAACAGCAGAAAAGACACCCCTGTGCCTACCGAGCGAATGGAAGGACATCCCTGCTGGGGAACTACCTGCCAGATTGCAAAAGCAGGAGATCTTGATGGTGGTGCCCAAGGGAAGGCATCAAGAGATGACACATCAGAGCAGCCCCATCAGCTGTCAGGAAGAGAAGCCTCTGACAGCCCACCGAACACATGCAACGCTCCTCATGCCACACTCACTAACCTTGATGTAAGTGTCAAGGGCTGGGTGGACACGGTTGACTGCCAGATGGATGGACAACGGAGTAGTGAACGGGAAGGTGGCCATGACCACATGGCTGGGAGCAGGGAAGCTGAAGATCTTAAAGCCATACTTCTGGAACTGTTTGATCTGCTCTTCCGATGGCTTTGCGTCTCCCTCGCTCAGGATGCGGCCTATGGCGAAGCGGCACTTCTCTGGAGACACCTGATTGAAGGGGACAGACAGACAGACAGGGTCAGAAGAAGAGAGGCTTGAAACTGTCCAAAACCTCAACCTGCTGAGCACAGAGGCAGGAGATGACCATAAACCAGTAAAAGCAATGGCTGAGCGTGACCGGGCACACCAAAGCAGGTGCCCAGTCCTAACCCAGGTTGATCCAGGCCTAAATCATCTACACTCCTCCCAGCCTAAATGCACAGCCCAGTGGGGAAGGTGCTGCTCCTCTCCTTGGAGGATAGAGGGACTTGCAGCAGAGAAGCTAAACCCCGCTAAGCTGCTCATTTAAACATGTCACAGGTAACAGTCACTGCAGGAAGTGTCTCCTGATCCTGCATCAGAGACCCCACTGTCAACAAGCGGTCACTGCCATCCCCTTCTGCAGGACACCCTTGCAAATCACAGGTGGCTTAGAGATGGGATCACAGCTTGCCTGGTTTGCCTCCACCCCACCCCTGAGGAAGTCACCTGGCAGCCATGTGCACATGCCACCAACCAGCATGGGCCACTGGCACTAAGCTGGAGAGAAATCCAGAGGCTGCTGGGTCTTTCCAAAGTAGGCAAACTCAGCATGGTACTTTTGGGGTGGGGAAACCGAGGCAGGTAAGACTTGCATGCAGTCACCTAGCTGTTTGTAGTAACACAAAGAGAAAAACATTCACTTCTATCCTGAACCAAACAACACACAAAACCTAAATCATGCTCTCTCTATGAATTTGAGGATGCCTCCCATTAAGACTCGGGGTGCAGGGCTCTCAGCCCAGCAAGGGGGGTGCTCAAAGCCCTGCTACCAGCACAGTGATGGCTCATGGGACTCCAGTCATCTCCACACCAAAGCCAACCCAGGCCAAAACTTTCATTTCTAGTTTTTAACAGAATCCCACCACTCGAGTTCAAGCTTACCCACAGCCCTGGGCAGGAATGTGGGAGGGGGCAGGAGAACCCAGCCACTTTCCCTGATACAACCTAAGGGCACAAAGGTGTCACAAAACTCTCACAGGGACGATGTGAAGCAGAGAGAGGATACACCAAGGCCAGCGCTTTACCACTTCCCATCCCCATGCAACGCCACAAGGGGACCTGTGCTCCCTTACCTCATCCCTAACTCTGCTGCACCACAGCTCACCAAAGCTGCCTCCTGCAGTGTAACTTCTCTCTCCACACTCCTTGCCCTGCCCTTCCCTTAAACACTTTCTGATGTTGCACGGCAGGACCATTCCGGAGGGGGAACACAAGCAGATGTAAATGGAAGGAAGAAAGCAGCCTGTGGAGCAGCTTCCATCAGGCTGGGGACACGTCTCGTGGCTCGCTCTTGCCCTCCTGCGCTGCAAGAGGGAGCTGCACACAGGCCTGTGCCCAGCATCCATCACCGCTCCAGGCAGGAAAGGAGAAGCAGATCCACCCCAAAGACAAGAGGCAGCCGTAAATGGCAACCCCGGGAAAAGAGCCAGATGAAACAAGGAGATACGGAAATCTAGATTAAATTCCTTTAAACATTCAATCTCCATTTATGTCCTGAGCAAAGATAGTTCAATCCCAGCCCCAGAGCAACTGTTGGAAGGACTGGAGTGGGCAGCAATGCTAGGCCAGGAATATTTGCTTCATATCCCTTCTCCTTTCCTTTTCACAGCATGTAACCCCAAAAGGGCAGCAGCAAAGGCCATCTCAAGGGGGGAAGGAAGGAGGGAAGGGAGGGAGGATTCCAGGAAGGAAGGGAGGGAGGAAGGAAGGAAAGGGAAGGAGGGAAGGGAAGGAAGGGAGTGAGGGAGGAAGGAAGGAAGGAAGGAAGAGAGGAAGGAAAGGGAAGGAGGGAAGGAGGGAAGGAGGGAAGGGTGGAAGGAGGGAAGGGTGGAAGGGTGGAAGGGTGGAAGGGAGGAAGGG
>JACBWW010000009.1:3878300-3905033 GCA_020086605.1 Lanius collurio
CGCCGGGTGGGGCCCGCCCGCCCCCGCCGGGAGCCCGCGGCCTGCGGGCGGGGGCGGTCGGGCCCGACCGGGCCTCTCGCCGCCACCGCCGCGCACGAATAGGGAGGGCTGGTGGGGGCGGCCCCTCCGCGGGTTCCCGGGGCCGGTAACGGAGCCTTTTCCGGGCCGCGGGAGCGGGGGAGGGGAGGAAGGGGCGCGGCCCCGGGGCTCCCCCGCGGGAGCCGCCCGCGCCCCGCCCGGGACCCGGTGCAGCCGCCCGGCCGTGGGCGGTGCAGAGGGAGGCGGAGGCGGCGCTGCCCCCCGGGCCCGCGGGTGACACGGGCGGCACCGGGGGTGCCCCGGTGAGTGGCAGCCTGCTGTGTGACGTCACCCCCGCCGGGGCCGCGCCCCGCCCGCGCCGGGGGTCGCGCCCGGGGGTCGTCCCGGGCCCTCGGCGGCACACGGGGCCGTTCCGGGGCCCCTCCGGAGGGGCTGCCAGGGATTTGTGCGCCGTTGAACTTTTAGCTTGGGGAGGAATCGGCCTTTGGAGCGAAACTGGAAAGTTTGGGCGGTGTTTTTTTGGTGGGGCGGCTGCAGCAGGCCGGGGAAACGCCGGGGGTGGTTTGACACGACCGGAGTCCTGTGCCCCGACAGCCTTACCTGGGCTGAGAACTGCCCGCTGTTAAACTACCCCCTGCATAAACCTTTTCTGCCAGGAAACCCATTGCTTCGAGAGCGAGAGGAACCTCCAGACTACTTCAGTTGTGTTTGGGTTTTAAGAATAAGACCCTAAAACTTCTCCCAGAGGTTTGCAGAGGTAGTTGTTACAGACACTCAGGATGAAGCATTGTTCCCAGCCAAATGATACCACAACTACTTTGATATCCCTTTAAGAGGTGTCTGGAATGGGGGTTTGTTTGTTTTTAGTTGCTGCCTCATATCCAGCTTTTGTTTCTCTCCTGGTACAGTTCACCTGTTTGTTGCAGGGAAGCCTTCATGAGCAGTGGTTCTCACCCACCATTTCTCTGTGTGATACAGGATTTGGAAAAAATTAAACCCTAAGACCTTCCTGGGGAATGTTAAGTTTGTTGTTGTTTTTTTCCCCCGGAGCTTAGCCTAAGTGTCAGTTCTGCCATCTGTGTGACTTTGAAATGATGAACTTCTTCTAGAAGCGAACTTCTTCTAGAAGCAAACTTCTGTTAATCTTTTTATGTCAGAAATCTCAAAAGTTAATTTTAGGTGCCCTAAATGTTGTTTGTGACCCAAAATACTAGATTCACTGATGGCTTTATTTGAGGGTTTTTTCCCAGTATGGAAATATGAAGTCTTTCCCTCCCTGAAAAGATTGTTTGTGAAAATATTTCCTTTCTGAAGGAAGGCAGGCTCTTCTGATACATGTGTGCCTTCCTCCTGCCCTGTTCTGGCCTTACCCAGGTCTCCAGCCACACAGCACTGGCATTTCTCATTCACATATACAGAGCCTAATTCTGGCCCTGATTTGGACCGAGGCTGCATGTTTAAAAAAAGAAAAACATTAGCCTTATTTCACTTTAATTAGTTCACTGGAATGTTTAACAGCATATTCAGCATAAATATTTGACATAAATTAATTTGAATGGGTGATTTATATCATTTAACACTATAATACATGGGTTGTTTTTTAATAATTTTTCAAGACATGAATGCACCTTCACACAAGGGGCAAAATAAATTCAGTCACAGCAGAGCTCAGCTGAGCAGCTCTCATGTTATCCCTCCTCGTTCACCAAGCTCACACTCTGGCCAAGTGCCAGAGCAGCCGAGCGCCAGAGGCGGGGAGTTCTCTGAGCCAGGAATTGACAGTAAAAACATCCTAAATGATCTTAACTGCCACCAGGATGTAGGACTGGTGATGGCTCTTCAGATAAGCAAATTCCAAATGGAAACGTTTTGGAGGGGTCTTGGACGTATCATCATCTTTCCTCATTTTTCTGGTAGTAACTCTTGGTTTTTCTGGTTTTTACACTTTTTCTCTCAATGTATTTACATTGCCCAGAACCCTGTGGACTCCTCTTCACACCATGTCTGTGGTCTGCTCTGCTCTAGACATTTCTGACTTTGGCTGCCTTTTCATTAGCCAATTGTACCTTCTCGATTTCTGTAATATTTTTTTCCCTGCTGCTGTGGTATCATCAGGTTCTTTCCAAGCTTCCACTTGGACACCTTCTTTTACCTTTAATACTAAATCTCATCTCTGTCATGTTCTGCTGTGTTGCCTTACAATGTGTCTTTAAATGCAGTTTGAACTAATGTGGAGGAGAAGTGTAATGGGTGAGTTTGAGGAAGTTAGCATGTTGATAAAGTACTACCAGTGTGCCCTTGAAATATTAATATAATCCATGATGAGCTTGTCCTAGTAAAACACATAATAAGGGTGAAATAATACAGAACAGAGCAGTGCCAAATAAATGCACCAAATGACAGCTGACCTTCATTCCCAGTGTACAGCTAAGCTCCAGCACACACCTGAATGCATGATGCAAATCCTCTGCTCCTCGTCTTTTGGTGTAATTCCTCTCCTGCTATAAACAGTGGGTAGCTAAATAGAAAGAGGTAGTTGCTTATTACTTTTCAGTTAATCTCAAAAATAAGCAAAAATATCCCAAAATACTGTCTGTGGTACACTGGTTAAGTTACTGCTGCTTTTGCACTAACTACTGTTTGGTGACTGGGTACCTTCTGGGCTTGATGGAGATCTCTGTTACCACTCATTCTGAACTGTGAATAAAGTACCAAAAGCTAATTGGAGTTGGTAGAGTGACACTGCCCTGTCCATCCTCTCTTCTGTCCTTTTCCTATCACCATATTTTCGTTTGGGAAGGACATTTGAGACTATAAAAGTTGAACTAAGATATCTATAGACCGCCTTTTAATTAAGATATTTGCCATCCACACAACTAACAGCCAGTGTATCCTAAGTGAATCATCTTATTAAACTAATCAGAAGGTTTGCTGTCCTTCTCTGACCACCTTTCATGACCAAGGTCCCTTGTAAAAGGAACAGATGGAGAGTTACAAGTATACCCAGTAAAATTGGGCAGTACACCAAATATGAGGTTTTGCTTTCCTTGGGCTCTGACAGTTGTGGGTTTTCTGCTTGCTTTTTTATTGTTGTTTTTTAATCAGAAACAGGGCTCAATTCAGTCTCTTTGCTCAGTTAATTAGCAGTGTTTTGCAACCATAAATAGTTCTGTCTCACCTGGCCTGAACTGTCACATTTGGAGCAGGTCACTAGTGTAGATGTGTACAAAGGGATTCCTCCTCCTCATCTTCACGGTTGTAAGGAAGGTTGTCTTTGTATGTGTCAGTGGTTTGAAAGAACTAGCAGCTGTCCAAGTACCAGTTCTCTCTGTTTGCATTCTTTGCTAGCATTTAATTTTTCTTATATTTTACACCTGGTGGCTCTTTGTTCTTCACCTCCTGTCTGCTCTGTTGAAATTGTGGAAAGTGAGAAGGTCGTTTCACAGTGGGATCTTGACTGGGTGCTGACCAAGTGAATTGGCTCATTTTTTGAACCTCAGTCCAAGAGCTGTTTGGAAAGGCTGGGTTCCATATAAACCACAGCAGAACTAGACTTCTGCGCTTGAAATTGAAAATGTTGTTGGGAGGATTTTAAATTATACTGTGGAATGTTGACAGATGAGAATGAGCATGCAGTTTGGGATAAAGAAAGTATTAGAAATAAGAATACAGCCTTTCAGAAAGTTTAAGTCATGAAGTTGACCAGAAAAGTAAATAAGAACGTGAACTCTGGCAAGTTAAATGAAAAATACAAGGACCTGCCAGAGAGACTCTGAGAAACATCATACTAATAGCAAAAAAAAAAAAAAAAATTTTTTTTCAAGTTCATCAGAAACAAGAAAGGTGCTGGATTTTGAAGAGCCAATAGATGAAGAAGTGAAAGAAATATTTGGTGATGAAGCCATGAGTAGAAAGTTAGATGACTTATGTGCATTCCTGTTTCCCATGGAGGAGTCCAGGAGTCCAAAGAGGTTCCCTCTGCCAGATATTCTCTTTATTGAGAACAGGACTCACTGGAAGATCTGTCTCTGCTTGAATTGTCACCAAAGTGATAGAGTTACAAGATGCCAAGAGCAGATGGTGCTTGCCCAGGGGTTCCAAAGGAAATTCGGGCCTGAAATGACCAAATTACTAATTATGCTGTGTAACTTCTCAATATCGTGAAGCCAGAGAAATAGAAGACAGTTTACATGGTAGCAGTTCTTAAAGGTAGTTCAGCAGGATATCACAGTTAAGTGCCTTTTTGAAAAATAAAAGACAAAAAAAGTTAACCAGATGGACCAACAACTTAGAGTAGCAGAAAGGCAGTGTGGCTTTTGCAGAGGAAATGGTGCAGCTCATATCTGCTGGAGGTTTTGAATAACTTGAGAAGCACAAAGAAGGGAAGTTTGGGACAGGAGAAGAAGAGGGATCTGTGTTACACCTCTACTGTTCAGCATATTCATAAATGATCTGGTGAGAAAGGTGTTAAGGAGGAAGGGAAGAAAAGACAAGAGCTGATTAGGAAGAATTGCAGCTTGTCCTTCTGACACTGAATTACAGGCAGCAAAATGCCAAATGAAATTTGTTCCAGATAAATACAAAGAAGGAGGGTAATCTTTGTTTATGCACCAATGGTGTGAAAGTTAATTATTGCCACTTAAAAGGAAGAGCTTGCCATAATTCTGTGAAAATGGAAGTTAAGTGTTCAACAGTGATCATATGAGTTTGTATGAGGGGCTTTGGGAAAGGAATAAAAAATGGAAAACAGGGATAGCATCATGGCTCCTAGTCCTCAACACACTGATTACAGTGGGTTGGCACAAAGAGAGATGTGCTTTGAGATACATTGCAACTGGAAAAGCAAAGATGAGGCCGAAAAGAGTGATCAGAGATAAGGAATGGATTCCATACAAGGGGTGCTTAAAAAGATTTGAACTCTTTAGCTTGGCAAAGACATGACCAAGCACAGTCTGGTCTAGATCAAAACTGATGGTGCCTCTCCCTCAGTCTGCACTGAGACCGCAGAATGCAGCACCACAGAGTGCTTTGAATGACAACGATTTATGTGGCTTCAGAACCAAACCAATGAAATCACAGGAGAAAACATTGTCAAATGGGCACAAAGAATAAAAAAAAAATAATGACCCCCAAGCTGGCAACTGAGAAAATACACTTGCAGAGATGTCAATGTATTTGCTCCTTTTACTTTGAGATACCTGCATGTGTCAGGCAGTGTTGGGCTTGCTTGGTGTTTGATATGAAGCAGTGCAGTTTTAACAGATGTTTTGTGGTGGGAGGAGAGGAGGAAGGAACACAGGTGAGTGTCAGTTGTGGGTACAAGAAGATGGTTGTCTGGAAAAGTTAGTGTTAGTTTTTCTTGTCCATATGTGCTTTACTGCTAGTGCCTGAAAACAGAGCCACCTCACCCAAGCAGAAGCCTGCCTTGCTCAGTGTGAGGTGCCCCACATCCCATCTGACATGCAGGAAGTGTCTCGGAAGAGGACACCAGGAAAAATCTGGCCCAAATGCAAAGCATTTTGCAGATTACACACGCATGGAAATCCAAAGATCTACTATAATTACCTCAATATTAAGCCCTAATCTCATTTTGTGCAAAGTAATCTTGGGACTTGGTATTGCATAAGAGAAGTGCTCTCGTAAGTCGTGCCTACAGATAGCAAAGATGTAGTCAGTGGGGGCAAACGAGCAAGAGTGTTCTGTGAGGTGCAAGGACAGCAATGGCAGCCACAGATCCTGAGGACAAAATCCTGCTTTCTGCCCCCAGAATCCAAACTTTGCCTTCAGCCTTGGAGAGGGATTTGTCATGGTAAAGGAAGACGAGGGAGAAATGCTCAAATTAGTCTTCTTCCCTGGGTTCTGAAATGGTGTTAATTTACTAATTATATAGCAATAGGGAGGTGAACAGTATAGGGGTGAACTTTGCAGGTGGTTGATCAGGAGCACCCTGCTAAGTTTGATGTTAACAAAACAGGATGCATGATGACAGTGTTAAGACAGAGTTTTGCTCACACATATTGCTGGTTTAGTTTTTAAAAATTTTGATTTAAACATGCTTTAAAAAGATCTTCCAGGAACCTTCTTTTGCAGTATTTTTCTCCTACCAAGTGTTGAATGTGAATTAAATAACCTGGCTTGGAAAGGAAATGAAGGCATCTGTTTTGTTCACACTTAAAAACAGTGCAAGAAATCCCTACAGATGAAATAAGAGAAAAGTAGTAACTGAACATAGAAAATAGAAAACAGAGGCTCAAAATCATGGAAGGTAACTGGGAGGAAAAAGGAGTTCAAATGACTGTGAAAAAATATGGATCAGAAAGTTGAAATATTGTGAGGTCTTGCCATATGTCCTGCGGGGAGGCCTGCCGGCCTTTGCTCTCAAGCTGGCTCATCCCCTGAACTCTTGTCCTTGTTTCAGGCCCCAGCTTTGCTCACCTCTCCTTAGGGTCTGAGAGAAGCATCCAGTTATTTTCTTCTGTGGTTGCGTCTCTTCCAGACTGTCCTTTTTCCAGTTCTGCTGTAGTTGTTCCTCATATTGTCACTGTTGTGTAGTTTAATCATCCATGTGCCCATCTGAGTCATTTCCAGTTCATTTATAGCCTTTTGACATGGGGAGGATCACAGCTGCACACATCAGAAGATGCAGTCATGCGATGGATTCTGACATCATCTTAATGGTTTCTGGTTTGTTCCTTTTCTCCTTGTTCTTCATACTGGAATCTTTAAAATTGTAGCACTTTGAAGTACTGAGCTGGTATTTTAAAGGAATTAACTATATAACCTTTAAATACTGTCCTTGATCAGCTCCCAGTCCATCATTTCATATAGGAAGTTGAATCTGGTTTTTACATTGCATATCACTTCACATTTCTCTCTTTCAAACTTTATTGCCAAGGCACAGAGCCTATTAAAGTTGTGAAATCCATCACAGTTAGCCCTTGCCGTTATTACCTCTACATCTTGACATCATCAGTAACTTTTGTTATATACCTATTTTTCTTTCCTTTTTCAGGTCATTTATGAACGTTGAGCTGTGCAGGTTTTATGGGTGTTTTTCTGAGAGCTCTGAGCATTTCCTTCTGCCTGGTTTCCTATCTTTTGGCAGTTATTTATCTATACATAGGGAACTTCCGTGTAATCAGGTATTTTGATTATCTCATTAAGTTAAAAAAAAAAAAAGGTTGAATGATAGTGCACACCTAATCTGACCAGATTTGGTAATTGACACCTCTGTTTTGATACATATCTTAGCCTGAAGATCTCTGGCCTGAAAATGGAAGGGGTTTATGTAATTTTTTTTCCAGAAAGCTTTTTACATAGTGCAGCAGTTTGAGTTTGAAAGAATGCTAGTATGCAGTAATCATAAAGAGAAGTAGGACAGTCTTAATGTTTATAATCCCATCAGACTAAGACATCAATCCCAGGTGCAATAATGGAATAAGTAACAAAGTGTTCAGGAAAGAATTAAGGCAGTGTCACTCAGCTTGGACTGGGGGATATAGAAACAAGTGGTGTTAATTTTCGTTTGGTTCTTAAATGCAAGTGTTCATCTTAGCCTTCAGTTTGCACTTGACAGTAATTGCATGTCATTTTCAGTGAGAAACTAAGAACAAAATCAATATGGTTCATATTAAATTTAGTAGAAAGAGGGCAGCTGTAAAAGGCAAGTAGAGGGTCAAGTGAGTCTGTGTGTAGTGAGCTGAAGGGAGTTGGACTCTTGGGCTGTGTTTCTTAGTGGTCACCTGGAAGAAATGCAAAATGCCAGTAATGGGAAATTTGCAGAGGCTGAAGAAGTGAGGAAGTGACAAGAAAAACGTCATCATAATGCAGAAAATGTAACTGACTGCTGGAGTGAGGAACATGGTATGGGATTCTCTGTTACTGCTATTTTAAAGTCAAGATGGTTTGCACTTGAGTTAATGCACGGGGTGAAAACTACTGGAGAATGACCAAGCTGTGGCTTGTTTGCACTTGAAACGCAGCTCAGGGTGTGGTTCTCTGATACTGTGTGAATGAATGTAAGGCTCCTGCCCCTGGAGCTGTGCTGCAGCGGCCCTGGAGCGTTTGGAGCTGTGATGGACAGCATGGAATGGGAAGGTACACAGCACTGTGCTGCTGGGCTCTTAAGGGCCCTCCTGCCTGATGCACTTCACCTTGACACATCTACTACTTTGTTACTCCTTATACCAGGAACAGACGGTCGCTACTGTCAAAGGTGTAAAGGTAATTTTAAAAACACCAAACAACCAGCTCTACGTTAGGATGCTTCAGTCTGGAAAGGCTGTTAGGTGAGCAGCAGGAAAAGGGTGAGTGGAGACAAATAGTTCACTCCCTTTCCATTTCAGAGTTAGGAGGCAGTAAAAGAAACTAATAGGGACAATCTTGAATTTGAAGGAAGTGGCTTTACACAATGTGTAATTAAGTTGTGGGAACTCCCTCCAACAGGATGTTGTGTGTGCTGGAAGTTTACATGGGTTCAAAGGGAGTCTGGACAAGCTCATGGAGGAGAAATCTGTTTGAGGTTACCAAATTCATGGGAACCGCATCTGACCCAAGGAGCTCCTGAGCTGAAGGCTGGCAAGCATGCAGGGAGAAGCTTCTTGTTCATTTTATCTCTTCTTCTTTAGCACAAAAATCCAGTCCTGAGCTTATCCGTAATGCCAGGCACTCAGGTGGAGAGACCCAACTCTTAAATGAATGTACCTATTTCCGTGTGTGTAGACCTGTATTACAGGAGGTCTGTGAGTCCCTAGGTGCAAGTTTAGGTGCAGGAACAAGTTGGTCCAGTGGTCAGTGTCTGTGTTGGAGCTGCTTGTGGGACAGAGTGCTGGGTGTAGAGGGTTGCACAGGTCATGGTTTGGGTATTTTAACAAAAGATAGTTTATGTGTTCCTGGGAGCACTTGGCAGTGCTGAGGCATCATTCCTGTAAAGGCACGGGCAGGTGCTCTGTACAGGGAAGGAGAGCAAAGCAAAGTGTTTTGCTCTTTCCTGCAGTGGTTAAAAATCAAGCAAATTTTTTAGAATCCAAACCAATTTTCTTCTCTGAGAGGAAGATGAATTGTGTGTTGTCATACAGGATTTTTCCTGAAGAGGAAAGCAAGGGCAAAGGCTGTAATTTGATAGGATGAATCCTACTTTGAGACTTCACATGATATCTCAGATTAGACGTACTGTGTCCACATGACACTCAACACGGATCTAGTGCTGACGGCTGATTCAGGTTTCCTCCAAAACATTGCACTGGCAGGCTTTACACTGCATGAGGAATCTCCTGCCCTGTCACAGCCATTGCAGAGACAGCATAAACAACACACTGTGTACTTTTGGATAACTCTTAATGACTGTACAAAATTCATCAGTCATTAAGGGTTCACTGGGGCTGGCAACCAATGTTGCTAAGACCTGATGCAGCTAAGCTGACCCTGTTCCCAGTTCTGGTGATGTGGTACAAAGAGGCTTGAGCTGGTTATTTGTGGAGTTAGCTGAGACCTGGGGGGGTTTATTAGCTGGGGGTGAACACAGCTACACTGCTCCTGATTTAAAGCTGGCTCTGGAAATGTACAGCTCTGTTTGCAAGGCACTTTTTCCAAACTAGTAAAACATGCCAGACTTGAGCCTGGTTGACACAGGCTGAATGAACTGTTATCAGAAAGCTGAACACACAGCTTGCCCTGTCCACAGACCTTCCCAAAGGACCTGTGTTCAGTGTTTAATCCTGTTGGATACTATGCTGACCTTCTGTGTCAGTTTTTCAATTGTACTTCAGTCTTGCAACAGAAAATTTCCATTTCTCTGTGGATTAAATTTAATGTGCAACATCAGTAGCCTGCCCTATGCTTTGCCAGCTTTGGAACTTTTTTCAAGTGTTAGATTTCATATATAACCCTCCCAAAAAACCCCAGCAGATAGCTTTTTCTCACCAACTGCTCCCACATAGTGCTGACGTTAGAAATAGGTCTATTTTGCAGTACTGTCAAACTGCTTTATGTACTGGCTGCAGTAAGCGGTATAAATATAGCTATTTCTCAAAGGCCTTGTTAGCAACACTTTAAATAATGTGCCTTTTTGGTGTATGAGTGCAAGTGTCCACAAGCAAACTTGCACAGAATCAAGAAGATCTCAATCATTACAATGAAATGTGTTGACTGTCCCCTTGATAGAGGTGACCACATTCACGTTTTTACTGTTTTTATTCCGGTGGTTTGGAATTGAACTGAGCTTCCACCCCAGTAAAGCCTGATTTGAGGTCATTCATGGTGTCAAAACGGCAGATCACTCTGAGCTCACAGCGTGTCTGGCTTTACTGTCAGTGTGGCTGTACAGATCAGTTCAGACAATAAGTAAGTGGTCACTTGCAGCATGTTTTGGGGTATGTACTTCTTCCAGGATCTTTTAGGAACCCTGTAGCAGAAACATGGTAATGCTGCAAAAGGCGAAACTAAAGTAAAAAATATGAGGATGCCATGGGTCACCAAAAAAGTGATCATATGGTTGAGGCTTTTTGTATCTGACTCCTTTATGTGATTGAATCACATTTTTCCTTAATGTTTTTCTTACTTTTATTTCAGTCCCAAGGCTGTTGGCCTCCCATTTTGCAGCTTCTCTAAGAGGTGAATTGGAGTCATGGTTTCTCTTACTTCACAGCTATTGCTATGTAAGAGCTGGGCGGGCCATCCTGTGTTGGTCATGTGGGGAAAAATGGCATGATAGCACACATAGGCTCACATGTGCTGAAGGAAGCTGATTTAAGGTAGCAGGATTAGCATTTCAGCAGCAAGCTGCAATATTTCTGATATTGTTTATATGTGCTTTCACTAATGAGAAGTGAGCAGCGAAAAAGGATTACAGAATGTGTAGTTGCTGACATTTTCCGTTGGGACATTGGTGGAGGAAAAGGTTGAGATGCTTGCCTGCTGTTGGGAGATGTGGAAATCCTGGTTTCTGTTCTAGAGCAGTGGTTACATCCTTCTGCCATTCTCCTCCTGGCCTGTTTGCCTGACCCCTCCCCATTCTCTGGTCATAGTCTTTGGACCACTTCACCCACTCAGATGCTCTGTGTTCAATCTCTTTCTTCACTGGCTGTACACAGCTGCCCTAAAATCAGACCTGTTTGCTTCTGGGCTGATCAACTTTGGGCTCCAAACTGATGTGCTGGTTCTCAGTTTTGATGCCAGACCTTGCTAGCTGGCCAGATGGAAACTGTGGGAAAAGCCTGCTCATCCCCTCTTCATCCCTGGAGTTTTTGGGAAAACTCTTTTCTTCCTCCCCCTCAGACTTGAACAAAAGTGAGTCTATTTTAAGAGTAAGTGCAGGTGCTGAGGCAGAGGCAGTTGAGGGACTGGGACAGAGTCAGTTCTCCCCTGTGGTAGGTAGAGGGCAGGGCCTCACTGGTCAGGGTGGAGGACACTTGAGCAGGGTTTCTTCTTCTGGTCCTTTAGCCTGGCTCTTGTTCCTCCTGCTGCTCAGGGCAGGGCTGACTGAGTGAGGGGGAAATGAAGCAAGTGAGAAGAGTGCCAGGCTGTAATTCACTCAGCAGCAAACTACTTCAGTGCTGTGTAGAGGAGTCAGCAGCAAGGCAGTCTTTCTAAGATTTCAAAACCTTTACCTTCCAACATTTTGGTTTTAAGAACTTCAGCAAGATTAGGTGGGAAAGGGTTTAAAGGATGTTCCCCCCCCACACCCCCAGTGTTGTTACTGCATGCTGAACTGCTTCTGAACTGCTTCTGCTGAGTTCTTGCTGACATGCAATAATCCAGAATTTATTTTTTTGTTACAAAATCCTGCATTTTGCAAAGGAGCTGCCCATATAGCTTAGCAGGCAACATAAAGTTACTAGTTCTTAATTGGTAATTGAAATTAAATATAGTTGTGATACCTTTGTGATGGTAAAGGGCTGTTTCTTCCATCAATTACTTTCTCCAGGATGAGATCCAGAGTGAGACAGACAAACCTGGCGTGTTTGTTGCCAGCCTATCCAACTTCAGAATGTCAACAGTGTGTCCACAATCCTCACTCATGCTGTGTGGCCTTGAGACCTGCAGGAGAGGAGGCACTGGAAAAGTTTTTCCCTGGAAAAATAAATAGTGTGCTGAAGAGGCAGATTCCCTTGCAGTAAACAGTAAAGCTTGGGGGGAATATGTTTAAAACATGGGAAAAAATATTTTTCCCATTTCTAATTTTTCTGGAGTATTTGGTGGATTCCCTTAACAAGCAGGGCTTTATGCTGCAGGAGCCTTGGAGCGTCACCGCACTTAGAAACAGCAGCCTCCTGTAACAAGGATATTAGTGTGGCAACTCGGCAAACAGGAGCTCCTTGTGTTGTAACCTCCTGTGATGTTAGTGGGATTGAGTAAATGATGTCTAAAGCTCCTGCAATACCTGTGAAAGACACTGGCCTAGGCTGAGGAAATGTCATAATTGAATCTCTTCCATTCAGATGAGTCACTTGAGTCATGTTGTGAGAGTTTCCACTTTGAATCTAGCAGACTAGCTGGTTTCGAGAATCCTATAAATGCAAAGGTGGGAGGAGTGGTTCATTTAAGAGTGGGAAAAATTGCAGATCTGTTGCCTTGCTGCAGAAGACAGCACAGATTCTCCTAGAAGATCACTGCAGCCCTTCTGCTACACTAATTGGGATAAAATGATTCTTGCTCAGTGTTCTGTATGCATCATCAGTGATGCAGTTCCAGCAGCTTTCTGGATTTATTGGACTCTCCCTGCTCTATGCATTGTGTAAAAGGATGAATGTGTAGTACTTGTGTTCAGTTACAGTGAGGTAGTAGTAGCTTGGATTTGGTCTGTTTGTTATACCCTCTCAAGTAGTTCATAGAGGTTTTTAGCTCTAAATGTAGACATGTGCTAACTGGTGAAAAGCTATTCTGCAGCAAATACTAAATTGTGTGTAATGTGCATCTTAAATGAAACTCTTTAGGCCAGCAAGTGCTTTGATTCCCACATACTGCTGGTACAAATTTGATGTATTTCCCTGTTTCAGAATACTTAGGAAAACCAGAGCATGTCAGAATGCAGCAGAAAGACCCGACTGCTGTGAATGCTGTTAGTGTTGTCCTTGCGACATGCACCACTAAGATGTAGCTCCATTCTAACAATCCATTTTTTTCTCTATTGTGCTACCAAGATGTTGCTTTTCTGGGCATTTTCCAGACCTGACAACCCCTTACAGCTGCCCACTGGAGAGGAATGTATTTATTTTAGCTAAAAATAACTAGGTGAAAGATGCTGATCTGTAGACTGAATCCTCTAAATAAGAAAATTCAGGGAATTCCTAAATTAGGAAGTGTTCAAGGTTGGATGAGGCTTTGAGCAACCTGGTCTACTGGAAGATGTCCCTGCCCATGGCTGGGGGTTGGAATGATATGGCCTTGAAGGTCCCTTCCACCCCAAACCATTCTATGGTTCATTGATAATGATAAGCAGAAAGAAGTGGTTGCGATGTTTGGTAACTTTCTTCCGAGGTGGATGGAGGTGTCTTATCTAATGATCAGAGCTGACATCCTGAGGCGTCTGTATCTACCCAGCATTTATAATCTGGGCTGATTCTGAAAATTGGAGATTATAAGTGCTGGTTTTTGCATCCTGAATTGAATTTTATACAACATGCTTGTTCTAGAAGGAATTGTTCTATGGTAATGCTGCAAAAAGTGAAACGAAAGTAAAAAATATGAAGATGCCATGAGTCACCAAAAAAGTGGTCAGGTAGTTGAGGCTCTTTGTGACGGTCCAGAAGGATCCTCTAGAAGCTGGTGATGATGGAATTTTAAGTTCCCTAGGTTTTCAATGTACTAGATGGAAGGAACTGTTTGACAGGTTCGATATGTCCTGGTGACTGTCCTGCACAGAGCTCTGAGCAGGAGAGCCTCCTGGGGCGGGTCCCGAGCAGTGGGGAGGAAGTGGTTGAGCAGATGCTGCTGAAGGGCATGTTGGGTCCAAATGATGTCAACACATCTCAGGAAGCATTCAGGCAGAGAGTTTCATGATGGGCTTTTCTCAGGAAAAATATACTGAGGAGATAAAATAAAGCTCCTGAAATAATTTTTATATGTATCCATAAATTTTTCAAGCTTTTTTAGGGAAGGATTTGTAGAAAGGTCTACATTAAATGATGGGTTTGGAGGCGTTTTTACACAATTGTTGTTTCCTTGTAGACCTTAGACATAGGTGTGTAGAGAGCCAAAGCATAAAGTTCAGCTGGCAAGGAACACCTAAAAAATAATCTGATAGACGGAAGTATTTAGAGGAAGATAAAGGAAGAGTTGATCTGATAATCCATTGAAAAATACAGTTATCCGCAGGTGATGCCCAAAGGTCACCTACCCTGGGTGCTACTGCAGGTAACTCGAGGCTGGGCCAGTCCCAGCCACTAGCACAGAAGGGAGAAGGAGGGAGGATAGCAAGGAAGGACAGATTATCCCATTCGTCAGCCGCCCACTGCGTCTCCAGAGTGGTTTCATCAATGGCCTAGATAATTATCTGGGAATCATTACTATTAAACTTGCATCTGACAGAGTATGATTAAGCTGGAGGGCAGAGCTAGAACCTGAAGGTAGAAAAAACATCAGTCAGTGTAAGGATATATAAAAGCCTGGAAATTGATATTCAGCTGTGTAAAGAGAGAACTACTCACTTTACAGCCATCGGAGTGAAAAAAAGGCTGTGAGCTATCAGGAATTAAAAGCTGACTGTATCAACACTGTTGTCTTGTGGGGAGAGGAAGAAGAAAGAAAAAGACATACAATTTTAGATTGGTGTTTAAGCAGCGGGATATCCCAGAAGATCAATGAAATTAATCCTTCAGCTCTGGGCGCTGTTCATAGAGCCCTAGGAGAAATACTGGATTCAGCTTTTGGGCTCCACGCTTTGGTAAATTTGTGCCAACTGGACTCTGCCCAGAAGGGAGCAATGGGGAAATGTAGGAAATATGATTTACAGAGAAGGCTTGAATAAACTGGCATTGTTTTGCCTGAAGAGAAGACTAAATGAAGGCATGTATTCCCAACTGCTCTGGGGAGAGGGAATAATCCATTTCCTTATGGCCACGAAAAACAGCATGAACAGTAATGGGCTTATGAAAAGAAGGGTGAGGGTACACATTGAGGGAAGTTTTCTCATAGTGAATATTGTGGAGCACAAGAGTAGATGACTTCAGAGGTTTTGTAGGACTTGAAGGGTAAATTAGCCAAAGCTGACATTAAATAGAAGTAACAAGTAGTTGATCTTAACTTGGTGCAGAGGACAGATCATTACCAGTTCTGTAAAATTCAAATACTACCATTGCTAGAAAGTATTCAAAACCATTTAAAACTATGTAAAGAAAACTTTTATACAGCTTGAATCATTAAAAACCTTCCACAAATGTAAAAGTAACCCCAAGTTCCTACAGTAAATAGCTTTTGTACATACATATTTACAAGGTGAAAGAAACTCACTTTAGAGATGGATTTGGATCACTGAAGCAGTGGTGTCTGACAAGGCTGTCCTTGACCCTTGCTGCTTGGTGGGGTTGAATTGGTTATTCTCTGTACCTGGAGCAGAATTACAGATTCTCTGTAATATCCACTGCTTCTACACCACCTAACAGTACCAAAGTTTGCTCTTAGATGGTAGTTTTACCTTTTTACTTAATTTCACGAGGCAAGAGAAGAGGTGAAAAGGATTAAATATTTTTGCTGTGTCCTTTAAATCTCTCCTGTGCTTCTTTGAGGCCTTCTCCCCTTGCCAGCAGCCCTGGTCATCCTCGTAGAACTTTGTTCTGGGTTTGTCATGGCAAAAATTACCTCACAGGGTGCTCCCTCTGTGGTATTTTGGTCGTGCAGTCATAGGTATTGTGGTGGTGTTTCTGTTTGCTCCATTTCCAGGAAGCTTCATGGGATGACTAAGCGGCTTCCTCTGGAGTGCCTTTATGTTATGGAGAAGAAAGTCCTTATGGTTCTGTCCTCATTGCACTCTCTTGTAGCCAGGTCACTCCCTAAATCTTTTGCTTTTTCCTGCGTTGGTCACAGATAAATGCCTGGAGGAAAGAAAGAAGAGAGCAGGCACATATATAGTGCTGGTTTTGTTTGCTTTGCCAGATCCAAAACAACCATCTCCTTTGGCCCCACCCTGACTCCAGGCTTTCCCTAAACCTTTTCAAGCTTTTGTACTGTTTTTGAGTCGAGAGGTGCTTATGAGCATGTCACAGATTTGTATGGTCCTGATACAGATCACTACATTGCACAGCAGAGAAATGTGAGGAGCACCATGGGGGTCTCCACTTCGAAGTACCCCATTTACTTACTGCAAACTGATAGCAGGCTTTATTAACCTGGTAGTGGTGATGCCCAGGAAAGTGGATTGAGATTGTCCTGCCAAAATCCTTTGCAGAGTGGTGGTTGTAATCTGAGCAACTGGTTACCCTGAGGTCCTTCTGCTGGTGCTCTGATGTGGCAGCGGGTGCTCCTCAGTCCAGCTGACTGGCATTTTGTATTTAAGACGACTCAATGTGATATGAAAATGTTACTGCCCTTATATTGAAGCATCT
Source organism: Lanius collurio (assembly GCA_020086605.1). Classification (NCBI taxonomy): domain Eukaryota; kingdom Metazoa; phylum Chordata; class Aves; order Passeriformes; family Laniidae; genus Lanius; species Lanius collurio. The sequence continues at coordinate 3,894,878 of JACBWW010000009.1, forward strand.
TGTATATGATTATCTGGAATACACTTCTGAGAGGGTGCCCAGGGACAGTGCTGCTCACTTAGTCATTATCTCTGGGTGCTCCTATCTCAGCCCTCAGAACAGATCAATAAATCTGGGCTAAACCAGGCCCATCTCCTCTCCTTTCTATTATTCTTGCACCTAGTGGGCTCACCAGTGTGTTGATTAGTGCTGAGGTGTGTTTTTTTTCATAAAAGGATGGGAATCTGAACTCACCCAAGTCCAGATATGTCTGTCCCTCTAATGGACATGTAGAATAAATTTAAAGGGGTTTATTAATTATTAGCATCTCGGTTAAAAGCTGTAGCAGTTGAATTAACAAGTTGTTTTGTTTTTCAGCTATGGCAGCCATTCGAAAAAAGCTGGTTATAGTGGGAGATGGTGCCTGTGGAAAGACCTGTCTGCTGATTGTATTTAGCAAAGACCAGTTCCCTGAAGTTTATGTTCCCACTGTCTTTGAAAATTATGTAGCAGATATTGAAGTGGATGGAAAGCAGGTATGTGAACCCTTCTCTAAGAGCCAGAATGAACTGGTGTTTGTTCAGAATAGCATGGAAATCTCTACACTTCTTTAATATGTGGTTAGCACATGTGCTTAGTGCTTATGTTGTAAATATATTTTTAAATATTAAGTATGTTCCTGTGGAAAAAAATACTGGCCTTGCTAGAACGTGCTCATATCCAGCATCTGTTTAACAAGGTGCTTCTAACCTACACAAGCTGAGGTTCTAAAAGCCATGCAGTCAGTCCAAGTAGAATGTTGCAGCAGGTGGGAGGGGGTGGAGCAATGCAAAGATGCTGAGGGCATGGGGCTATTGGCCTTTGGAACAGAGTCTCTGTTTTGATAGGGACCTGGTATTGTAATTAACAAAGACTAATTCCTGGAGTGTTTTTTTTTCATAACCGTTCCTGGCAACATACAGCATCCTTCTGAGAAAAGATCACAGACAGGTTGATCAAGGGGTTGATTTTTGTAGTGTACATCAGCATCATCTGTCCTGTTTATCTAAAGGAACACAATTCTTAGCAGCCAAGCGTAGCCACAGCTCACTGAGCTTCATCTTTAGTTTGTACTTCAGTAAATTAATCATTAAAATATTTCATTTTAGTTTTAATAAGTTTGAAAGTCAGTTTTTAATCAGTGGGACTCTGGAGTTCTTTTGTTTACCAGTCATGCCAGACACCTGCTCCAAGGGGCAGTTGTAGGTGCTGATCCCTGGGTAGGATGCCTTCTGCACTTCTGTCAGCAGCATGCTGGGTGATGTGCAAAACTCTCACTTTTCAGGATGCTGCAGAAACACACAAAGCAGGAACTTTACACCCTGAAAGCTCAGCTATTTGCAAACCCTGTCAGGCAGCCACAGCCTGTGTCTGGGTACTGTAACCACAGCGAGCTGACTCTGCCATGGGAATGCAGGTCAAGCATGTGGCAGGTTTTGGTGCTGAGGGTGCTTCCCTGTTTATGACATTGCCTTTGCTCTGGGCTCAGGTACAGCCAGGACATTTTTCAGTCCATTCTAGCTCAGGTGCAGTGACTGATGGATTGAAATTGCTCACTTTCAATCCTGACTGCAGAAAAAGAGGGTTCTGAGCTAGTTTCGCACTTTATGTTAAATTTGATTTCCTGCTGTTGCAGGGATGGGTTATTTGTGGATTTAGTAATGATAGTTCATGCCTTTTGAGTCTAAAAAGAGCTTTTCTCTCCCATAATGTGAATAATTTTTAAAAAATTTACTTTTAAACTAATATTAGGACATGGTTTTTTTCCCCAAGTAACAGGTTCTACAGTTTCTATATTGTATCTTACTCTCTAAGGACTACTGTATGAAATATGCATGAAATCCATTTCTCTCTCTTGTCACCAAGTCAAACTTCCTCATTCCCTTCTGCCTGAATCTCTGCATCTCTGAATGAATGAACAAGGAGTCATGCCCTATCAGCTATATGCAGCCAGTAGCTAAAGAGAAATAGCATGAGCAGCTTGAGCAGTATCAGCTGATTTTATTTTTGTAACTACAGGATGTATTTTACCTAAGCTCGTGGTGTTCAGAAAATTTGATTACAAAAGTTTGTAGGAGAGCCATGCTTAAGCCTCTTCTGTTTGACAGCCACTTACCTCTGTCTTCCTAGAAAAGCATTACCAGAAATGTCCAGAAGTCATACAAAGACAAAGACACGATTTTAGGAGATGTGTTTTCTAGGCGCTGATTCCAGTGTCATGTGACGGAACTGTCAACAGACATCTCTTCAAAAATATGAACATTTGCCACAGAATTCACATTTGCAGCTGCAGAGGTGACTCTGAAATGAGGAGTATTTCTGACTGAAATACAGAAGATTATTTCTGTGTATGTGTGCAACTTAAGGCTTTGTCTCTTTACAATTTAAACAGCTGCATTGCACACACAGGCTCATGTTTGGGTTCCAGTTCTGCCCATCTGTCTTTATCTGAGCTGCTGTGGACTTTTTTCCTGGCATTTTTGAATGTAAGAGTTCAAAGAAGAAGGAACCTACTCCATTGTGAAGGCAGACTCATTAGAGGATCTCAAGCAAGAGTATACCTAAAGAGCTTGATGATAGTTTTGAAAGTTCTTTGTTTTAAATATTGGCTGTTCCTTCTACAGTTTTAAACAATCCTGTTGGGGTGTTCTTCCCTACCTCCAGCAAAAGCAGAATTATCAAGAACATTAAGTACTTTACTTACTTCTTAGTAACAAGAAGCTTTACACACAAATCGGTTTTGTTAAATTTGTGCACAAATAAGAACAATCTTGACCTTTCTTAGTTACTACAGGTTCCAGCTGTAAACCCATTGAAAATGTGCATAATCCTGAAAAGCGTATACCTAGTCCACTTTCACTGAAAACTGGTGTTTCTGGGATGCTTGTCAGAGAGTTTCCCAGCCCTTTGGAGCTGATTCCCTTCAATTCTTCTGTCTTCCTTTTCTGCTGGTAGCTTTTATGTCCTTTTAGAGAATTGACAGTTGTCATAGGTATAAAAAAAATACTCATAAGCAGCAATAAGTTAATTTTTGGAGTTACAGAATGTAAAAATTCCTAATACTTCTCCTGTCAAAGGAGAACATGTAGTCTCTTCCTTTAGAGTGGTATTGACTGAAGTATTTTATTCACTCCTGTTGAGTTCCTGGCTGCTGAATCAGAACTTTCCTGGTGATCTGACTGACTCCTTATCTTCATTTTGCAGGTTGAGTTGGCTTTGTGGGATACAGCAGGACAGGAAGACTACGATCGACTTAGACCGCTTTCTTATCCAGATACTGATGTTATACTTATGTGTTTTTCAATTGATAGTCCTGATAGTTTAGGTAAGTAGATCTCAAACTGAGTCAGAACCACTTCTCTATCAATATATTCCCCTTGAAAGTTGCACTGTAGAATATATTTTCCCTTGTGAGCTTTCCTAGTTTCAGAATTGGTGCTGGTTTGAGTGTGTAGTTTTCAGACATTAAGGAATTCTCTGATTGCTGAGCATCACGAGAGCTGCAGCAGCACTCTTGTGTTTGCCCAGATTGTAAAAATTCTTTTCCCTCTCCTCCCTTCCTGTTCAGCAGTATCTGAGTGCCAGGGCCCCTGGGAGCAGTGAATTGCTTTTCAGGTGTGCAGCATCTAGAGGCCAGCACACCTGAGCACTCCAGCTGCAGCTGCAGAATTGATGGTTTGGCTGTAATGCAAAAACTGGCTTCCAAATCCTTGTCTAAGTTGTTCTTTCAAGCAAGAAAATATGCCATAATACATAATAGTGAATGTCTCTTCAAAACCTGAATGGAATTTCATGAAGATAAAAAGGGAATATGCAGCCTGCAGGTACATCACTGGTAAATCTCAAATGTCTAAGAGCTTATGAAAGCACAGCCAGATGTTTTAGGCTGTTCAGCATACTTCCTGCTATGTAGAATTTGTCAAAGTTTTGCTTTCAAAAGCCCTCAAGTCCTCCCTTCACTAAAAAAATAAAGTCATGTAGGGATGTGAGGAGGAGGTTTCTGGTGTATGAGAACAAATTCATTTGCTGCACGTAGGGAGAAATGGCAGTTTGGAAATTACTTACCCCAAGCCTTTGTTTCTTTGTATCTGTAATTAGTGTGTTGAATGTTTCTGCTACAGTAAGGGGAGAGCTGAGAGGGGTAGTTTTGTGTTACTTTATAAGAACAAGTGAGGCTAAAACTTGGGCTTCAGTGTTGTGCCCATCTCTAGCTTCTGGAGATAAATAAAATGTTTCTCTTGAAGCAAAATATTCCATAAGTTTCTGCTCCAGAATTCTGTATGCTGTTCTTTGAAGTCCCTTATGCTAACTCTTGTCAGGTAGCTGCTGAGAGAAGCCAAGATGTTACATGTCCTTCAGCCTTCAAATTACCACAGACAGGCTTTCCTTTTTGGGTAACACCATAACAGGTCTATTTACTTCCTTCTGAAGAGTAGAGAAAAGGGCATCAGTGTGGATTATCAAGCTACAGCAACTCAGGCAGTGTGTAAAAGCTTTAAAATAAAACTCTCCCCAGAAGTGGGTTTTTGTACAGTTATGGCTCTATTTATTTTTTTTCAGAAAACATCCCAGAGAAGTGGACCCCAGAGGTGAAGCATTTCTGCCCCAACGTGCCTATCATCTTGGTAGGAAACAAGAAGGACCTGAGGAATGACGAGCACACAAGACGAGAGCTGGCCAAAATGAAGCAGGCAAGTTCCTTTCAGAGTCTTACAGTAAATGGCAGAAGTGTGTGGTGGTTGTAGCAGAGCATTAAACAGACACCCAGAACTGGCTGCTGGTTTCTGTGGGCTGTGTGATCAACACCTACCCGTGGCAGACACCAGGGAGTATCTATTGCCTTTAACTGAGTGGGGCTTCTCATATTTGGAGGTTTAGTTCTAGAAAAAGGCATCCTCAGCCATGAAAATGGCTGTATTGGGTTACTTACAGTCATCTTCTCTCAGTGCTGGAGAGATGGATCCCTGAGCTACAAAGGAATTGATGAGGAGACATCAGCACATCAGTGCATGCACTCCAGAGCTGCTTTTTGTTTGGTGTGTTCAGGATGTGACACAAACACTTTTTTTGGTGGGTGTTCTGGGGCATATCACCAGGTTTCATTTTCTGCTTGAGCCTGAAACCCCCAGCTTGGCTATGGGACTGCAGATGCACTGCTCTGTCCTGGAAGTTTTGCACCTGTAGCATAAACACTGGGGTTTTGTACAAAGACTCAGGCATTGATTTGGGGATTTGTTCATAGGCTTTTTTGCAATGATAGCAAAGAATTGCATAAATATTTCATCACAAATAAGCAATCACTTGCTCAAGTTTCAAAAAGCCTTGCAGCTTTCAAGCTCAGATATATCAAAAAACTAATCGTGTCCTCTGGCATTGGATTTTTAACTAACCAATTCATTACATGCACTTAATCCAGAAATTCCTTTGCATTTGTTGGGAAGCTGGGTGGGGAGGGGAAGAGCAATGTGGGTTTGGGCTTTTGTTCTCACCTGTTGCTTTTGTGCTGTTCCAGGAGCCTGTGAAACCCGAGGAAGGCCGGGATATGGCAAACCGCATTGGTGCATTCGGGTACATGGAGTGTTCGGCAAAGACCAAAGACGGTGTGAGGGAGGTGTTTGAAATGGCCACTAGAGCTGCTTTGCAAGCCCGGCGTGGCAAGAAAAAGTCCGGGTGCCTTCTCTTATAAAGCGTGGCCAGAGGAAGATGGCCAAAGCAGCACCCTGCACTTGAGTAATTTTGAAGTGCTGTTTATTAATCTTAGTGTATGATTACTGGCCTTTTTCATTATCTATAATTTACTTAAGAGATTTAAAAATCGAGTCATCTTGCTACCAGTATTTAGAAGCCAACCATGATTTTTATAACAATCTGCATCAAATTCATCTGTGCACCCAAGGTTAACCTCAACATTCCTCTAACAAACCTTTTCTGCACTCACAGGATATGCCAGGCGCTAATTGAAGACAATTCTCTATCTTCTTTCTTCTCTCTAGAAAGAGAAAAAGCTGTCAACACAGAGGATTGGTCTGTAACTACTTTATAACTAACGTCCTATTCTAATTGAGTACAAACGTTACATGGCTGTATGGAATCGAGCGTAGCTTCAGTGCTATCACATTTAGGAAGATCTGATTTTCATGGCTTGGTGTAAAACATTAGTTTGAAAATGTGATCACTCTGAAATGACCAAGTCCCATTCAGCTAAGGAAAAGTGAGGGTTCTGTGGTTTCATGTTAGTTACCTTTTAGTTACTGTGTAATTAGTGCCAGTTTAAATGTATGTTACCAAAAATAAATCTATTTACCCCAGCTTAGATGTAGTATTTTTTGTATAATTGGATTTCCTAATACTGTTACTTGTAACCTCTGCGTTAAGGTGTTCTGGGTTTTTTAAGAAACTGTATTTGAAAATAAAGTCCGATGGAAAGCAGCTGATCCTCTTCCCCTGTTCATTTGTAAGAGTCTGACCCATTTGAATGATTTGAGTGGTCTGCACATCCAGGAGGAGTTTTTTCCATGACGTGCTGTAGGGATGAGTAAAGACAGCCTGCTCACACTCAAAGCTTCTGAACTGTTCAGTTGCCTTAAATTCATTGCTGGACCCAGTTTCAAAACTTAAAAAAAAAAAAAAGAGAAACTTTTTGTGTAAGTTTGGTTACCATGTAGTGATCAGACTCCTAACCTGTGAACTTCTTGCTGTTCTGCAGCCAACTAAACTCTTTCTGTATTTTCATTTTTCCAAGAACTAATAGAATAAAGGCAGTTTTCTAAGCTCCCTGTATCCTGGTGTCTGTATTCCTCACTCTGGGTTTTTGTCCCAGCATTTGACAGCCTGAATCAGAAATACCATTTTTGATAAAGCTGAGAGAGAATTCACTGAGCAGTTGCAAGTGCTTTAATACTTATTTTAATTTCCCAGCTAAGGATACCCATCTGCTGCTCGTGGTGTTTTCCAAACACTGCAGCAGAGCAGAGGTGCAGTATCTCACCTGGCCCCTGCAGGGAGCGGCAAAGCTTCCCAGGAGCTTTTGATACTCAGACGAGATGAGAGTGCATGAGTTGAGTTGGATTTGTCAGTCCCGAACACGGGGCTGGAGGAGCAGGAGGAGGCTGTGTAGGAGGAAGGGAGGAGCAGATGCAGTGTTGCTGAGGGAGCAGGTGATGGTTTGGCGGAGGTTGCACGGGGCAGGCTGTTTGCTGTGGCATTCCATGAGGGATGTCTTCAAGCCCTGCAGCACGGGCTGGGCTGGAGGTGTGAGCCCTGTGCTGCACCCATGCTGGAGAGCTGCTCCTGGGGAGGAAAGGCCAGGAGCAGCAGTGGGCATCACCATGCTCATGCTGGTATTCACAGCAGCTGCTGCCTAGCTGAGGGCCTCTGGGCTAGGCTAGGCAGGAGGGAGTCCAGTTGCTGATGACAATCCATGTCTGAGCACCTGGCTGCATCCCATAGTGGTCTACGAACCACCCGTGTCACTTTTTTTGGACAATTCCTGATTGCTTTTCCTGCAGCAAAGGAGAAACAGACCCAGCTGTAGGAGTGCCCTGTACCTCTGGTTCTTGTCCTTCCTCTTCGGCCACAGACATCCTGAGTGAAGTGTCTGACAAGCCCAGTGGTGTCACCCGCCCCACCCTTCCCTCCTTCCTCTCCTGGGTCCTTGTCCTCCCCCTGCAGGGTGACTGGGTTGAACAGAGCAGGAAGTTCTCAGCTGCAGTTGTGGGGCTGCCTGGGAGTATTTCATTTGCTGGCCTGTTGACAAGTTTAGTTGCTCATTTGCAGTTCCCTTCTTTGGGGGGGTGTTGCAGTTGAGCAAATCCGGGGGTTTTCAGTCTTGCAGGGATGTGTGGTTGCAGTTTGCTGTGGCCACAGTTACAGAAGAGTTCTTTCAGGGGTTTAGAGTCAGGTTGGCTGTTCCTCAAAGCCTGTGGCTGTGTATCTGCTGCTGTTCCTCAACCCAGCAGTGACTGTTAGCCCAGTTTGACTCTTAAGCTTTTGCTGACCTACACCATCAACTCAGTTATCAGTCCTCAGGTTTCCTGCCTTCAGGAGCTGGCAGCCTGGCTCTCTCTGGGTTCCTACCACATCTGCCACCTCTGGAAGCCACATTTGCTCTGGATGGAAACTGAGCTGAGGACACAGATGGCCAGACCTGACCTGGAAAATGAAAGCTCAGCACTAATGGAGAGTGATCCAGGCAGGCAAGGAGCTGTGGAAGAGGCAGGGGAAAAGTTAGGAGCCAAGTGCCAGCCCCCTGGGCAGGGGAGGGAGTTCAGTACCAGGAGTGGGGACATGATGCAAGCAGGAGGCCAGAAGGTGTGGTTTTGTGGCCTGTATGATTACTCTCTGCTGCTGCTGTTAAACAGCAATTTTTTGACCTTTTAGGGCAATTGTCACTTGTTACACACCTCAAAAGGGGTCCCCTGAACCCATCTAGTCCTCCTGGAGTTTCTGGCACTCCTCTAGATTCTGTGCAGGCTGCACAGAATGTGTCCAGGCACAGCCCATAGCTCTGAGCCAACAAGGAAGTTCATTCCGTGCCCTTAAAACTCTCTCATCAAGGAAAGGAAAGCCCTAACCTGTGCTTCTCTGGAAAGAGCAGGGCCCCAGAAGTAAACTCCCCTATTCAGAGTAATTCCCTGGGACCAGACAGAGAACTGAAGGTGCCAGTCTGAGGTCAAAAGTGGCAGCAGAGATGTGGCCCCGCCCTAGAGGTCACCCTGAAGGGAAATTCCTCTTCTTCAGGATCTGTGGCTCGCTGTGCCCAGGGGTGGGTGAGGAGGAGTCTGTGTCGACTGTAACCGTTGATTAATTCAAGAGCAAACACGGATCATGTGCCTCTGCTCATCAGCCGTTTTCCAGCTCTGATCTCTCTCAGGACACTTGTCATGGCTCCTGCCATCACTGCTGCAACACACGGCAGGTCCCCAAAGATGCAAGATAATCAGGAAAGTCCCCAAAACTTGCCACAGCCAGGAACTGGAACTATTCCAGTTCCCAGTCACTGGGGCAGGTGCCAAGAGTGGCTCAAAGCAACCCCTGCTGCAGTCACCTGAGCTCCCAGACCAGAGAGGCAGCATTATGTGGTGGTGCCTGTTAGTGACAGCTGGCATTGCGTGACAAGTCCCTGCTCCCAAGCATGAAAGAGAGCAGACAGCAAGGGGGGGCCTGAGCGCATCCCCCCGCGCGGGGGCCCAGGCTGCCTTGGCTGGGGGCCAGGGCTGATAAGCAGCTGTCTGACCTTGGGCTGTTGTGAATGGAGCTCACTTGGCGCAGATGCTGGCAGGAGCCTCAGCAGGGGCTCCCTGCTTCCCCCTGGGAGCTCCACTGGAGCTGAGGCCCGGGCTCTTTGTTCCTGCCAGGCTATGCTGCTCCACAGTCCCTGCTGGTCAAACCCATGGACATGGCCACAAGGCCTGACCCTGACCTGCCTCTTCACAGGGTGCTCTGGGGGAGGGCAGTGGTTCACAAAGACCTGTGGAGGGTCAGCCAGGCCAATTGGTGTGAATACAAGAAACAGCCCAGTTCACTTAGAGCTGCCTTGAATCTGTGGGGAAAAGAGCAGTCAATACTGCATGATGTAACACTCCTGAAAACAGACTGAAGCAGTTAGGCAAGAAATGGAAAAGTCAAGGATGGGGAAAAGCAACCCCTGAAGTCGAAGAAGGAGCCTCCTTTTCTTTATCTAGTGAGGATATACCAAGCTGTAACCCTGTGTATGGACTTCACCAGCCCAAAAGGAGGAAAAATTATAGGAGTCTGAGGAAGGGAATTTGTTGCCCCTCTTTCTTGTGCCACTCCCGTTCCTCTTCCTGACGCACAGACTGAAGATGTTTCTCTCCCCAAAGCCATTCTCGGTGGCAATGGTGTCCTCGGGGGATGCTGCAGCCTTGGTGCCACACTGTGCCACCCTGGACGCGGGTGGCAGTGTCACTACGAAGGCAGAAACTCCTGGGACCACTCTGTGTTTTGCTGCTTTTCCCCAGTGTTTCCGAGGATCGGCCATACTTCCCTGTTAGCCGCGGATTTTAAAACCACCCCGCTCTGCTCATTTCACTGATCAAAGCCCCCCGAGCCGGGCCGACTCTCCGCGCCTCGCCAAGCCCGGGAGGCGCGGGCGGGCCGGGAGGAGGGCGATGCCCGG
>JACBWW010000009.1:3909752-3953404 GCA_020086605.1 Lanius collurio
CCGTGAGGGCGGGGCCGCTCCTACATCCCCCAAGCGCCCTCACGCTGCCGCCGCAAGATGGCGACCGCCGCCATGGCGCGCGCGGCCCCGCCCATCCCGTCACGGAGCGCGCGCGGGCGGGGCGGGTCCCTCCCACTCGCCCTGCGCGTGCCCGCCCGCGCGCTCGCGCGCGCTCCGACCTCCGCCCGCGCCGGGTCTCGCGCACGGACATGGCGGCGGCCGCCGCCGGCGGGGAACGGGCCCGGCCGGACCCGGCGGAGCAGCGGGCGGAGCTGGGGCCGCTCCTGGCCACGGCCCTCCGGCCCGGCGAGTCCTGGTGAGCACAGTCGCGCCTCCTCCCCTCCCTCCCCGTCCCCCTCCCCTGCGGGCGGCGGGGCCTGCGGGCCGGGCCGCGCCGCCGCTGAGGGGCCGCGCCGGGCGGTGCCGTGTGTTGCAGGTACCTGGTGGAGAGCCGGTGGTTCAAACAGTGGAAGAAGTATGTGGGCTTCGACAGCTGGGACATGTTCGGCGCGGGCGATCCCAACCTCTTCCCGGGCCCCGTCGACAACGCGGGCCTGTTCCCGGGGCCCATCGACAACTCGGGCCTGTTCGGCGGTGAGTGCTGCGGGCAGCGGGGCCGCCGCTCGGGCTCGGCCGCGGAACTTCCCCGCGCTGCTTTCGCTTTCGGAGCCGAGCGCTGGCGAGGGCCCGCGGCCGCACCGCCCTGTACGCCAGGAGACTGGCCTGGCGCTGCCTGCCCGGGGAGCGCCGGTGTTTCTTGGTGTCCTGGCAGTACGTGTGTGGGTCTGGAGGAAAAAACGTGCTGTTTGTTACTCTGCTCTCTTCTGTCTGTCTCCTTTCTAGATCCAGAAACTCAGAGTTTAAAAGAACACCTCATTGATGAGCTGGATTACGTGTTGGTGCCCACCGAAGCCTGGAACAAACTAGTAGCGTGGTATGGCTGCATAGACGGGCAGCAGCCTATTGTGAGGAAAGTAAGTACGGCTGAATCAACTTCTCATCCTGGCTTCAGCTTTTGATTTCCATCAAACTTAGATGGTTGGTTCTGCCAGATGCCAGCTAAGGCAAGATTCTCAGCAGCTCTTTGGAGATAATAACTTGAGGCCTTTTTGCCTTCTCTGAAAGGGCAACTTGCCTATATTTCAGCTGAAATGCCTGAATGTTCAGGTGTTCTGAGTTAATGGTTTATTTGGGGTAAGAATCCTGAACCTTGTTCTCCTTGTGTTTCTTTGGACTGGTACAGTGCTTTTATATTGCATGGAATAGTTTGTACTTTGTTGACAAGTGTAAGTTGTTAGTCAAACTTGTAGCTCTTCCAGGACTGGATGGGTCTTTTAGTACAGATGCATTAGGGACTTCCTCTGGAGTCTGAGGTGATTCTTATTTTCTCTTCTGAAATGGTGTGATTCTAAAATCTTCATGAAGAGATGGATATGTGGTTTTGTTCTATAAGTCATTTTTTTTGTTGATAAATGCAGTTGTATATGCATTCTGAGTATATAACCTGTTCTGGAAGGTGAAATTAGCAAGTTGCTTTTTTTTTTCTGGAAATGAGCACAGGTAAAAGATTTCTTGTTTTTATTTTAGTCTTAGGTTTTTGCACTGACTAAATAGGGCAGAGCCAGTCTGTGGGGCCATTAAAAGATTGATCACTACACCAAGTGTTGATATGATACTGAGAATTAACATCACTCGTGTTTAAGTAGCACTGTGTTGTAAGTAAGGGTTACTCCAAGGTGTTCAAGACCTAGGAAAGTGTGGCACCAGAAGGGAAGTAAGATCAGGAAGTGCTGATCAATGGCACTGGAATGTTGTCATTCGATGTGGGCTAGAAATTGTATGTAGTAAGAAATTCTGATGTCTTCAGGACTGGTGAGGGAACCCAGGATCACCAGGTGACCTCAGGTTCACTCAGCTGAGCAGACAGACAGAACTCCCATGGAAGCAAGAAGTAGGGAAGGAGAAAATAATTGCAGCATGTGAAGGAGATTTAGAGAAGTAGTTTTAGAGAAACATAAAACTTCTTGAGGAATTGCAAGTCTGCACTGAGAGGAAGAATTGGTACTGTTATGATCAGTGCCTCTCCAAGTGAGGAGGAAGCTTTCTTTCATGAACTGCCTAACTGCTTTCACAAAACCTGACATGTTACTCCACACTCTCTTTTGTGAAAAATTAGAAAGTTGACAAGAAATTTGGGAGCTATGAGGGAAACGCTTGGGCTTAACTGCCTGAGCCTTCTTTTCTTGGGGTATCTCGTGCTGCTTTCAGTGCTGTAATAACCAAGGGGGCAGAGCTCAGAGCTTGTGCTGGTTTGCACCCCTAACATGCCAAGTTATTCTGGGTTCAGTTAAGTGTAAATTTTTAAAGTTTTGAATTGCTATGAAACTGTCAGTCTCTGTTGTTAACCTGGTAACTGAAGGGAGTTTTAATATTTAAGAAGATGCTAAAATATAGCAGAATAGTAGGTTTGTGGGATGTAGCAGCCTCTTACAAAAATCCAGAGTGGGTCACTGAGACACAGAAGCTGCATTGCTGCACCTGAGTAGAATGTGGGCAGTATCTGGTTACAGTATTCTCCAGATAGCATTAAAAGTCAAGCACTTAAACTTGTGGTCCTTGAATGTTCTAAGCCTTTTCCTAAAGATGGATCAACTGTAATTCATAAAATAAAATATCCATAAAAGTAGGATCTTCGAAGCAATTTTCAGGCATCTTTATAGCTTTAAAAGATATTTCTTCCATCTCTGTGTCAGATGATCAGAGCCAAGTACAGGAGGATTAGATGAGATTTATTTGTTGTTCAGGTTTCTTTTGATAGTCTCAAAACATGTTTTTGGGCAGTCATCTATAGAGTCCCACTGGAAAGTGTATTAATGTGCTTCTTCAGCAGCTGAGTTATGCTGAGATTGCTGTCCAGTGGCATGACCTGACATGTACCTGGGCAAAGAACAAGGAAGCTGCTCAGATGCTGTTTAAAAGACATCTGCAGGTGATTAAAGACTCCATTCCTCCATCCTAATGGACACAATGATCTGATCAGGAACTTCTTGGAAAGAGTTCTTTGATTTCTGAATATGGCTCTTACTTGTTTCTAACTACAGAATACTGGAGAACAGGAAGTCATGGTTAGTGACATTTATTCTGAAAAATAAATGGAAAACTTGATTTGGTTTCTTTGCTTTCTTAGAAGGAAATCTGCTCTGCCTGTCAAGAAGCTGTTTAAACAGGTAGCTTTGCTTTCTGTTTAACAGCAAAGCACTGAAGATCTTCCCAAATGTGTTTGTTAATTATTTACTTCTAAAGCTCCTTGCATATCTAATACACCTTCTAAAAGCAACAATCCTCAGAAGATGGAAGCATAATTTAGTGAAATTGTCACTTTAAGTCTAGGTCTTAATTCTTTGTTTCTTTCTAAAGCTGAGTAGTTTTTTCTGTAAAATGTTAGGTGTAGATCATACCAAGTCTGGTATCACATGAATAAAATGGAATATTTCAGTTGGAAGGGACTTAAACATCTGACACAACTGCCTGACCAGTTCAGGTCTGACTGAAAGTTAAGCAAATTAAGGGCATTGTCCAAATGCCTCCCAAACACTGTTACTCTTATAATTATACTTTTTGAATGAAATATGGTCTCAATTTCAGAGGCTTTGTAGCTGCCAAGAGCTCTGGAGAGGATTGAGGTGTGGGTTTTCTTTTGTTTTCTTACTCCTCCTGTTACATTGCAGTTGTCTCATAACTGGCCTGTGTTATGGCATAACACATTTCATGATCTGTAGGTGATGAGTGGTTTCCAGTCTTAGGGAAACCTTTTAATAAAAATATATGCTGGAAGCTAGTAGTATGGGTAAATGTACCTATTGGAAGAGTCTCTCAAATGCAAAATTGATTTGAAAAGTACTCTGAAATAAAGCAGTGTCATCAAGACAACTTCAGAGGTACTTTTCTATTCTTGCTAGGAGAGAGTAATGAGGCAGATTCTGTGTACCAAGCAGAAAAATAATGCTTTGGTTTGCTCTCTTCTGATAGAAGAGATTTTGCTCCAGTGTTCCAGCCTGTCTTCCTTCTTTATATAAAACTTGGCCAAGGACTAGAGGCAAAAGGTAATTTTTTTCTAGAATGCTTTGTGTGATCAGATATTTTTCATGGGTAGTTAGCTGACACTGTCAGTTCAACTGTGATGATGGATCTTTGGAACTTTGCACTGTGGAAGGAAAGCACTGGGATTTCCTGTATTAAAAACCAAACAGAACTCCCCCAAACAAGCTGGTGACTGAATCTAGGAGGGAGTTAGTGTTCAGTTTATGGCTTGACTTGCAGTACTGCAAAAGGCTCGCAGTATTTAGAGCTGTGTACTTTAGAGGACTGCTCAGTACTGCAGCTCTGTGTTGCTGTGTTCCCTGTGTGCAGGTGGTGGAGTATGGGCTCTTTGTGAAGCACTATAAGGTTGAGGTTTATCTCCTGGAGCTGAAGCTGTGTGAGAGCAGGGATCCCGACAATGTCATCAGCTGCCACTTCAGCAAGGCAGATACTGTTGGTAAGTAATTCTTTGAGAGCTAAAGCTGTGCTCTGTGGGTGTCTCAAGAGATAATCTGTGCCCTCCAGAACCTCCAGACTGGAGTAAACATGACTTTACTCTCTCTCTGTCATTGCTATATTTTTCACATGCAAAAATGTTGAAGGTCAGCTGTCCTGTATCTGCATCACTGAACTGAAAAAAGCATCTTTATGGGCAACTTGACAGTAATAACTGAAAATTTGAACCTATGTTTTCAAATGAACAGAAGATGGCCTTTGAGCAGAAAGTTCTCAAAAGTGTATTGAATGTTACTGATCTGAGGGCTGGACCCACACATGATGAAAACAGAAGTTTTTCATTGTTTCAGACTTAATCTTAGACAAACCTTAAGAACAATTATAACTTCCATAATATGTTTTCTACTTGAATGGTCTTGAAGGATAAGTGATGTACCTCCTTGCTGAAGGAGTTTAGTGTTTTTTCAAAAGTACTCATGTTTTAGGAATTTTGGTGGTTTTTTTTTTTTCCTCAACAGCTACCATTGAGAAAGAAATGAGAAAGCTATTTAATATCCCAGCTGAGAAGGAAACCAGGCTATGGAACAGGTATATGAGTAACACTTATGAGCAGCTCAGCAAGCTGGATAGCACAGTGCAAGATGCAGGGCTCTACCAGGGTCAGGTAAGGGGCATAACTTTTTCTCTCTTTTTTTTTTTTTTTTGTCTCCTGTAGTGCTTCTTCTGATGTGTATTTTTTTCACTTGCC
Source organism: Lanius collurio (assembly GCA_020086605.1). Taxonomy (NCBI): domain Eukaryota; kingdom Metazoa; phylum Chordata; class Aves; order Passeriformes; family Laniidae; genus Lanius; species Lanius collurio. The sequence goes on from JACBWW010000009.1 coordinate 3,915,037, forward strand.
TTTATGTACTTCGAGCAAACATTGACAATGGGATTTGCTAATGCTTTTGCAAAATGCCTAACAGACTTGCAGTTACCTTTATTACCTGCACTCTCTTTCAGGTGGTTTTAATAGAAGTGAAAAATGAAGATGGCACGTGGCCTGGACATCATTGCCTGGCAAAGTAAGCAAGCATGTTCTAAAGGTTTCTGTTATTTTGTGCAGCTTGTTTGCTAGGCTTTAGTGACCACATGTTCTCTGTGAAAGCCTGGTTATCACTTGCTGTTGTGGCTTGCTTTGTTTTGGTTATTTTCAGGGAGAGAAAATCTCAAATATAAATATTCTTCAGTGGTTCTGCTGCTGGTTTCTTTTCTTAGAAAGAGTGTGTGTTTTAAAGCCTGTTTCAAACAGGTTGTATGAGGATTAAATAGCCTAGGGTTTCTGTGGTGGTTAAGAGACAAAAGTGCTATTTGTATTGAACTAGTCTGCTTAAAAAGCTACCTCTGCACACTGCACAGTGAAACAAATAATCTGTCTTTTGCTGTTGTAGAACAGAGGGGATTTGTGTTTCCAAACCTTCCAGTAGTAAATGCTCAGAGTTCTGGTAGTTCCTTCTTGAAAAGGGTGTAGGAATAGCTGACCAAACCCTCCCCCCGAGAGACAGTTATAGAAGCCTGTAAATATGACACAGATTCTCTCAGTGCCATCTGATTTAGAGAAGAGAGGGGCAATTGCAGGGCTTAGTGAAATATTGTGTGTATAGGGTGAATGGTGTAGAATGGAGTTGCTTGCAATGATGAGGAACTGCTCGTATCAAGTCCTACTATAGAAAATAGAATTTGATGACTTTACCTGTCTGATGGTGTACTCAGTTCCATCCCAGGGGCATCCAACTTGATAAAGAAAATGCTTTTCTGTACAATACAGTTAACTTACAGAACTTGCTGCCAAGTGATCTCATTTGGAATCAAGATACACTAGTATTAAACTTGAAGAATTACTCAGGTCAGTGAAACCTATTTTGAAACAGTACTTTGAGACATCACACTGTGTAAATGAATAAGGAAAATGCCCGTGGGATTGCAGTGAACTTCCTGTAGGAGTATCATGTGAAAAGCAGCTTAAACATTCATATCATGTACCTGGTTGACAGTCAGCTGTGCAAGACCAGGTCATAACCTTTTGTCTCCACATGAAGCAAAGCTAAAAAGGAGCTGCGTAGCATTCTCAGGCTTCAGGGTTGTCCTTTGTCAGCAGCTGGTCTGATATGTAAAGACTTGGATTTAACCTCTAGGGATACATAAATGAAAGTGGTTATTGGTATGCAGATTAGTATTTTCTAATGACGTAAAAATATTTACTTTTTATAACATGAAATTGTTTGACTTGGTGCTGGTAATGGTGGCCGAAAGAATTGTGTTAAGTGATACATACAGGATTATATGTCCTTTTGTACTTTGTCTTGTGCTTTATCCTATCTCAGGCAAACTTCTGCTTCAGTGTTCTATTTCTCAGCTGTAGAAAATAAATGGAGAACTTAAATATTTGGAGGTTTTTTTCTGGGCTGCATCACTTTAATGCTGAAAGCTTATGAGAGAGTTTTTCCTGAATTTAGAGTTTTGATGACGTAAACCAAACAGGATGTAGAGCTCTCTGCTGTTGATAGAGAAATGGTGAGCACCTGACTCACTGCCCAAGTGCCAGAAGAGGTTCTGGAAAGCTGGGAGTTCATATCCTTCCTACCCACAGAGTGTGTGTGCAAATGGGGTGGGTGGGTTCCGTGCCATCAAGATTTTTCCCCACCATTTGCTGCTTGTCAGAGGCACTGGCCCCCTACCAGAGGAAATAGCTTTTCCACAGGTTTGGCAGCTGTCCTTGTGTTTCCCCAGCCATCAATCTGGCTGGCATTTTACAGGAAAAATGCTCTTAAACTCCACAGCAGTCCTTGGGTGGTATATTCAGCCTATGCTTGGCTACTGCTGTTTGTTAGTTTGCTGTTCCCTAAAGAACAAATTCCTTTCTTCTTACTGTAGTTTGAAACTGCTTTTACTTCTAGACAAAGTTTCAGAAGAGAGGATGCATTATACTTATTCTAGGAATTTCAGAATTAGAGGCATACTTTGTTTCTGAAGCGAGATTTTATCAATGACTCTGCAGAATTTAGTAATCTTAAATTGTTACTTAAAAGACTCCCAAAATAAAGTCCTGAGCTAGCAGAATTCCATTTCAGCCTTAGCACACATTTTTTTAAAATCTTGGATATAATTTTCTTAGCAAAAGCAAACCAGAAGTTACGTTAGATCTTTAAAAATAACACCTTTTCCATCAGGTATTGTATTTGAAAACTGGAGTGAAGCTGTATTTAGCATCTGCCTGGTAGCTGTCTCTCTCCCATTGCAGTATGCAGCACTAAAATACCTTTTTGGTTCTTTGGTTGGAGCTAGACTTTTCCCGCTGTTTCCTCTTCCAGCTTCTCTGTTTACTCATAGCACTGTGTGCTGACACTGTGTGATTTCAGAGGACCCCTTCAGCAATTGGGCTCAATATTTTGTGTGCTGGTCTTTATTCCATGACTTTGAAGTGCTTGAGTTTGCAGCAGATGCCAGGCCCTGAGGAAGTAACATAAGTTATGGAGGCTTTTGCATCTAAAACTTTCTAAATGAGCATTCATTAGGGCTTCTGCTTTGTCAATTAAAATCCCATTTTACCTGGCTCTGACAAACTTTTTGTCACGAAATTACTGGTTATTGGTTTTGTAAAGGAGGAGGACTGACTCAGCTCTGTGCTCTGAAGGTGGCCTCAACTGAGTGGAAACACTTTCTGTCTCTCAACTACTTGAAAGCCTTTTGCAATATTTTTCCAAATTGTTTTGCTTAGAAGATTTTTTGCTTAACAGCTATATGGATTCAGAGTGATCTGATTTTGTCCTCTTTATCCATAAGTCTCGAGATTTCTCCTCACTTGCCATTTGTGTGGGTTTTTGACAGATTTTGTAGCAAGACATAAAGCAGCTGTCTTTACATGCAGATGGAGACAATGTGCTTCAGTATTGTGAAGTGGAAGTTGTGTTTCAGTGGTAACCCACTAAGTTGGCCAGAACATTTTGGAAGGGTCCAAGTCACAAATTTCAAAGAAGAAATAACTTTATTCTCTTACTTCAAAGCAAGGTCTTTGGGACCTCCATTTCTGAGGGAGCAGAAGTCACATACTGTGAGAAATGGCAATGAAGGGGGCAGATGCCTTTGACCAGTCAAAATCTGCACCTTCCACAGAAACCCTTTTTTGTGGCATTGGGGATAAATATTTAGCATCCAGGTGTTCTGTTGTCACCTCTGTGTGAGAATGAGGCAGTCTTCTCAAGAGCCTGCAGTAGTGTGGGGTCATTAACAATCGCTTTCCAAGCTTCAAGCTTTCAGAGAAAAATGTTTTTCTTAGCTGCTCTCTGTGCCCTTCACCTGGAATCAATGGCTGCCTTTGTGAGCATCTTGTGAAATAAGGGGAAGCCGCTGTCCTTAGTAAATCCTTTCTTCAGTTGTTACACACAGATGAGTAACTTCTAAAATGTAGCAATACGTAGATTTTTTTATCTTCCAAAATATATTTGATTTCTGTTTTTTTAATCTCCTCACATGGAAAGCTGTTAACCTCTCTTGTTGTTTTGCTACTTACATGAACCTTCCCAATTTTCTAGCAGGAATTCACTCAAGAACCTGGATGACTTTGTAGGTAGACTTTTCCCCACTGTGTGACTTGTGTCTCACCTTTGCTTTCTGATATTTTCCTTTGTGATTCTTAGCTTTTTTTTGTTTGTGTAAGATGCTGTTGAAGTACTTGGAACTGTTCAGTTGCCACATGACTCTTGCTGAAAAACACTATCTCTATGCTTTTATTGGAAATCTTGAAATCCCTTAGGAGGTTGCCCTCCTTTACCTTTTTCACCAGTAGATTTTCTTCATGTCAGTTTCTGAGTTTTTCTGTTCTCTCTCTTGGAGATCAAACATGTCAACCAGAGATGCTCAGTTTTCAAGCCTGGCATTTTCTAGATTGCTCCCCTTTGCTTCTAGATAATTCACTACTTCCAACTTTTAAAATATGTTCTTAATGGATTTACATGCTGATATTAGTGGAATTGTTTTATTCTTGACCCTTGAAACCCACACTTATAAGCATGAGCCTGATAATTGTTATTTAGTTCTGTTCTCCCATTGATCTTACTTTGGGGTTCAGGTAATCTTGAAGTTGCACCTCCACTGTGTAATGACAGGAGGTTGTGCATTGTCCCAGAAATGGTTCTCTCAGTTATTCTGGTAGATCTCATGCTTTCTAGGATACTTTCCAGTATACTTTTTGGTTGTGCTGGCAGGTGGCTTTTTTAGTATGCTTTGGATTTTGACTGTGTTCGGGGTTTTTTCCAGTTTCATCTGGAAGCTCCTGTTGTAACTTGTTTACTTCTGTATTTATTTTACTGCTATTATATTTCCAAACTGTTGAGGCTGTCCAGCTGTTTTGCCTTGTCATGGCCATTATGGCTTGTTCATTGCTGCATAGTTTTTTCCCCACAGGGGTTTTCCAGAACATTTTTTTAGTACTATCTGAACTATGAATATGCATTTTTAGTTTGTATCATTTGAGAATGAGAGCCACATTAAAAAATAATAAGTGGACAAGCTGATGCTTGAGGGCCCTGTCCTCTGCTGGCTCTTTGCTCTGCTTTGGGGGTAATAGCCACTGTTGTGTGGCTGTTGGTGTCGTGCACCTTTTTGCTTTGGATTTTTGTATTTATTTGAGCAAAGATGGATAGATTAGACCAAATCTCAGTCAACTCTTACTATAGAGAAATTAATTATTTTTAGTTTGTATCATTTGAGAACGAGAGCCACATTAAAAAATAATAAGTGGACAAGCTGATGCTTGAGGGCCCTGTCCTCTGCTGGCTCTCTGCTCTGCTTTGGGGGTAATAGCCACTGTTGTGTGGCTGTTGGTGTTGTGCACCTTTTTGCTTTGGATTTTTGTATTTTTTTGAGCAAAGATGGATAGATTAGACCAAATCTCAGTCAACTCTTACTATAGAGAAATTAATTAGTGTTAAAATAGTTTATTTAAGCTTATTAATGTAGTACTATCTTACAGTTTTGCTTTTTTTTTTTTATGGAGCTATGACAGGAAACTGTTGAATTTTAGTGCCTTGTTGGTTATCTTCCTCATTAATGTTGTGTTTAAATAGATGGTCTGAATTTCAGGTAGGGAAGGACTGACCTGGTCACTTTTTAATGCAGGTAGAATGTTTTGAGGTCTTAAGATTTGGGGGGTTTTGCTTGCTTATTTCAAGGTGGTTTACTCAAAAAATTAAAGCTTGCTTCCCTTTCACTCACACTGTCTGAATTGCTACTTATTTCTGTCTGGGACCCAGATTTGCCTTTAGCAATAATTGTTGCTCCTACTTCTGATACTTTTTTCCTCATAGTTATGTTCCAGACAATTGTTTGGAAGTGTGATCAAACCGATCAGTAAATTCTGTGTGGGGTAACTAACTGTAGCTCAACAAGTCCTTGGAGTTTTGTGGGAGGTGGGGCTGGGGATAAAAAAAGTAGTAGCACTGTTTCTACTTCTTTTTCCTTTCTCCCAGATCAAGCACTGCAACTAGCAGAAACTTTACTACCTCTTCAAAATCATCAGCAAGTTCTTATTCCTCAGTGTCTGCCACTTCTGTCATTACTAACGGTGATAGCAGTAACTCCTATGGACTGAACAGCTCCCACCTGGGCAGGGGGTAAGAGCAGGAATGTTCTTTTTGTTTCATCACCCTTCATGTGAGTGATCCCATGCATCCTTGCCTGTATAGAAGAGGAGTGTGATGGTTCCCTAGAGTTCTCCTACTCTTGTGTACCTGTTTATCAAACTTTGCTTTTTGAAACCACTGCCTTCTGCTGTTCCTTGCTCACTTGCAAAAGTAGTGCATGTTCCAAGGCTTACTAACTGCCAGAGCATTGCCTGTTTTTTGAGGTGACTTGGAGCATGAGGAAAGGGATTATAGTCTTTTGTCCATGTGCCATTGTGGTAGAAGCCTTTCCAGGTACAGATCATAATTTTCTTATTATTTCTTAAAGTGTATGATATAGACCCTTGGTGCATTTGGATAGTGTGCTATGAACTTACAGACAGAGGAAATGAATGTGTTGTGAGCCATAAATTAATAATAGACTTTGTGAGGATTAATGTTTCCAAAGTTAGTACATACACTTCATGTTCCTGGTAGTCAGCATTAACCCCTATGAAGCAACAGAAACAGGTAGCCTGGTTAAAAAATTTCAGTACACAGTTTTCTGACTTGTATTTGATGTGACTTTTAAGTAGCACTGAGACTCAACAAACCCATTGTGGAGTTCACTGTATTGTCTTTTTTTCCAGAGGTTCTGGATTTGTGTGTAACTCTTACAACTGCAGGGACAGTGCTTCCCTGTCACAGCCTGGACTCTGTGGACTCAGTAACCTTGGAAACACCTGCTTCATGAATTCTGCATTACAGGTAAGAATTAGAAAGAGCCCTCATTAGAATTAAATAAAAGATCAATCTCGTAGATACTGTTTAAAATCTGTGAAAAGAATATTTTAATGTGGTTTCCTGAGGAGACTACACCTCAAAAAAAAAAGGCCAAAAAATCAGTTCATATTTAGTTTGGCTTATGTTTGGCACATTAGTACTATAAAACTTACTACAGTTTTAGGGACATATCTGAAATATGTGGCATCTGAAATGGCCTGGGGACCTAGAAAACAGACGCCTGGCTGTAACATAAGGTTCCAGTGCTGTCCCCTGCCAAAAACGGGCTGACGTGGAGGATGTTTTGACTTGTGTGGGCTGCACAAGTGACATGAGCAGATCACTGCATGCAGTTCTGGGCCTGTGTTAAAGATTCTTAGAAAATTAAGGGCATGAAAAGCCACAGGAAGGATTCAGGTTCATTGTGCAAAGTGTTAAGGTTGTGAAACAGTGATGCAAAGCTAGTAGTTATTTCTTTACTTTTAAACTTAATTTTCTTAGGATTATTTATTTGATTTTAAGGAACGCAGAAACTTGTTAGGGTTAGTTCTTTGATAAGAAGTTCAAACAAAGATGTGAGACAAATTGTATGAACTTTGATTTAAGGAATGGGCAAACTTCTGGTGTGGTACCAGTGCTGTGAAATTACTTCAGCCACTCTGTGATGGTTTTGAAATCTGGAACAGGTCTTAAAATAACTGTAATGCATTATGCATGTGGTATTCAGGACACCACAATAAACTTAGACTGCCCTGCTTTTTGTTCAACATGACTTTATTTTCAGTTGTGTCATTGTAACCTTAAGCCCCTTTATGTTTTCTTGGACTTAGCTAAGAGACAACTTTTAAATTTTTTATTGTCAAAGTGATTTAATTCAAACATACTTCAATCTCAATTTATCATGCAAACTAGTCATGTTAAGGACCAATTACTTTCTTTCTTGTATTTACAATTATGCTTTAATTTTCTAGATATCAGTCTTTCAAATACAGATTTCTGCCTTAATATTTTCTTTTTTTTTTTTTTCCCTAAACATATTCTTGAGTCTTGCCAGTTTTGTTAACTTGGTACATGTCCTGATGTGAAAGTCAGTTTTGTTGTTTTGTTGTCACAAGTATCTATTGTCCTGTGCAGTAAATTAATCTTCTTAATACTTCCTCAGTGCCTGAGCAATACTCCTCCTCTGACAGACTATTTCCTGGAAGATAAATATGAAGCTGAAATAAATCAGAACAACCCACTGGGGATGAGGGGAGAAATTGCAGAAGCCTATGCAGATCTCATTAAACAGATGTGGTCTGGGAGACAGTCTCATGTGGCCCCACGTATGTTTAAAGTAAGTGTGTCATGTTCCTGTAGCACAACTCTCAGACAGAAGAAACAGTGAAAGCATAACATATTTTGATGTAATGAAGGCAGCAAGGACAGAATTGCTCCAGTGTTTCATGTTTTGCATAAGTGCTTTTCAGGGTGCAGGGAGGAGCTTGCCAGTGAGTAGTCTCCTTCCTCAGAGTTGGCTACTGCTTTTTAACATTACTTAGTAAATGACCTGCCAGCCTGAGAGCTGTTTACAGATAAATCAGAAGGATCTTTGCTGCAAAACTAGGCATGGTCATTTGAATTGCCAGCTGTGAACTTTGGTTAGTGAGAAAATGTGTGCAAGTTACAAATCCAAAAAATTTATTAAATTAAAAAGTGAAAAGCAAAACACATCTCCTTGTCTATAACTCTGTTTATTGGTGTAATGTTCTCATTGCTTCAGTGTGAAGAGCTGCTTTCAGCTGAAATACTGAAAGTAGCTGGGGAAATTGTTCTGGCACCTTTCCCTGCATTAGCATTCAGTTCACCATGGCCTGCTGCCCACAGAAGGTAGTGGGGAGCTGATCTCTGCAGAAGCCATGCCCTGAGTGTTTTATATCTCCTCACTTTTACCTTCATGTTTCAGACACAGGTTGGGCGATTTGCTCCTCAGTTTTCAGGATACCAGCAGCAGGATTCCCAGGAGCTCTTGGCTTTTCTACTAGATGGTTTGCATGAGGATTTGAACAGAGTGAAGAAGAAGCCCTACTTGGAGCTGAAGGATGCCAATGGCAGACCTGATTCGGTACAGTGCCCTTTACTTGAGGATAGGGCCCAGTGCTTCTTCCCAGGGCATTTAGTTGGGTTCTGGGATGCTTCCTGGCCTTCCTGCTCACAGGCTGCACGAACATCCTTCCTACAGAGCAGTGTCCCTGGCACAGGAGAGCCTTGTCAGGCCTTGTGGCAGTCTACCTAAATAGAGAAAAGTGATTCTCTTATGAGCTTTACCTGATAGAGGCCCAGTAAATTTTTTGTGTTCAGTTTTCTTCCTGAGACTAGAATTCTCATGCTGAGAGCAGCCAAATGCCAGATGCCTTTTGGTAAGGGGTTTATAAATTGTCTTGTGAAAGTCTTCAGGTGATTATAATTTGTCTCCTTTTAGACTTTCTTTGTGAAACATGGCCATCATTTTCCAAGAAGAAAAGCCTCTACTTTTTTCTTGAAAGCTGTAACTGCAGTTGCCTTTCTAAAGCAAGAGGCAGCACTCCATTCCTCCTGGGGAGTGGAGCATATCTGGTTGTCCTGAAGAGCAGCATGTGACCCTGTCACTGTCCTCTCAGCTCCATTCATGCTTCTGGCATTGTGTGCACCACGGAATTCCTGTTCAAACTCAGCTAAAACAGATAGATTAAATTTGACTTGATGCAAGGCCTTAATTTCACTGAGAAGAAATCCCAGTTAGGTTGGACATACTGGTAGAGCCCCTTCCCTATGAAATTGACCTATCAGTACCATTGTCCAAGTTTTCTTTGGTACTGGTGCTCACCACGCTGTAGAAATCTTTGCAAGAAATAACTTCTAATATGTTTTTTTAAATTATTTTTATAGGAGGTGGCAAAAGAGGCATGGGAGAATCATAGGCTAAGGAATGATTCCATCATTGTGGATATTTTTCATGGTCTTTTCAAGTCTACCCTTGTTTGTCCCAAATGCTCCAAAGTTTCTGTGACCTTTGATCCCTTCTGTTACTTAACTCTCCCACTGCCCTTGAGGAGGGATCGTCTCATGGAAGTTACCCTGGTGTATGCAGACCCACAGCGCAGACCTGTCCAGGTGAGGCATGTTAAAGACACAAATTTCCTTAAGTCATCTGAGTTCTTTTAGGTTTTAAAGTTGAGACTCTCAAAGTAATCTAAAGGACATTGATGTCCACCTTTGGGTGAGGTAGTGTGGGTTTTTAAATGAAAAATCTGGCATGTGAAATCAAGTGACTTTGTGAAAGCTTGGCTCATGAAACTAAGGTCATGGTCAGCTGGAAGTGGCTTCCTGTGGTGAGATGACTTGTTTGATGTGCTGCTCCCTGAAAGCAGTAATGTGCTTGTACTGTCATGTTTACCTCGTGTTACCCCAAAAAATATAAAGATGTAACTTAACTTATGTTGTATCCTGGGGCACACAGCATCACCAGCCTGTCAAGGGAGGGGACGGTCCCACTCTGCCCTGCATTGTGGCAGCCTCAGCTCAAGTGCTGAGAGTGATTCAGGTCATCACAATATAAAAAAGACAGGACCCTATTGGAGACTGTCCAAAGAGAGCCATGAGGATGGTGAAGGGTCTGGAGGGGAAGCCTTATGGTATCACTGGGTTTGTTCAGCCTGGAGAAGACTGAGGGGAGAGAATTCACTGTGATCTTCAGCATCCTCACAGAGGGAAGCAGAGGGGCAGGTACTGACCTGTTCACTGTTGTGACCAGTGACAGGACCTGAGGGAATGGCCTGAAGCTGAGTCAGGGCAGGTTTAGGTTGGATATCAAGAAAAGGTTTTTTCACCTAGGGGGTAGTTGGGCACTGGAACAGACTCCCCAGGGGAGAGGTCACAGCACCAAGCTTATCAGTTCAAGGAATGTTTGGACAAGGCTCTCAGGCACATGGTGTAATTCTTGGGGTGTCCTGTGCAGGGCCAGGAGTTTGGCTTGATGGTCCTTATTGGTCCCTTCCAATGCAGCATATTCTATGGTTCTGTGGTTCTAAATGGGTAGTGCCTTTGAAGTTCAAACAGAATTGAAAAACGATTTCTCTTGGGGAAAAAATGAAAAAGAAAAATTACATGTTTGCTTTTTCAGCCTCCTCAATAGAAGGTTTTAAATTTGCCCCCCCCCCCCTTCATTTTCAAATGGACACACACATCCCTAAAGTAGGTTTGTGCTTGCCACACATCAGAGAAGCACAAGCTGGGGCCCCCAGGCAGAGTGACTGGATGTCCTGATGCAGTTTTGGAGGAACTGATTGGCAGTATTTTCATATCTGTCAAGATTTTTGCCTAGACCTTTAGCAGTAATGAAGAGAATGGCTCTAAGATGTTTTTTAACACAGAAAGAAACAGCAGTTTTATGTTCTGAGCAAGCTGCTGTGTCTGGTGATTTTTTTTTTCTGGGTTTTACTACTGAGCCTGATCACAGCAGAAGGCCAGCTGTTCGAGGCTTTCATTCCCTCCAAATCCCTGCTTTGTAAGGTAAAGCTGAGATCCAGAAGACATTGAAGTGTGTGGTTATGACCTTAACTTCAGCAGAACTCCTATAAATTAAAGATTAAAGAGTTTTAAGATTTTATTTCCATTTTCTTGCTCTCTGCCTTGGATGGGTTTGTTTTGCCTGGTGTAAGCATGATGTTTTATCTTTGTTTCTAGTACCGGGTTGTGGTGCCAATGATGGGGGCCATCTCGGATCTGTGTGAATCACTTTCCAAACTCTCTGGTGTTCCTGCAGAAAACGTAAGGATAAATGCAGACAGTAATTTTGATGAATGTTTGTTTTTCTTGAAGCATTTTGGTGCCTTAGCTTTTATATGGGTGATAAGCTGAACATAATGGGTTAGTGGCAAAACTGTAACAAGTTACAATGCTGTTCTTTGCTCCTAGAATTAAAAAGATGCATGAAACAGTCTGTGTTTATTCTGATAGTTCATTGCAGTAGAGAGGTCTAAGAGAAGGGACAGAAAAGTAAAGTACAGCTGATGGTGGTGTGCTGACAATTCTGATACAAAATTGGTATAAACTGTTACTTGAGTTTAAAAGTAGCTAAATTTATGTAATTTTGCCTGAATTTATGTAAGCTTTTACTATAATAATTTTGCAAATATCCCTTGCTGTCCTAGATGGTGGTGACAGATGTGTATAATCACCGATTCCACAAAATCTTCCAAATGGATGAAGGTTTAAATCATATCATGCCAAAAGACGACATCTTTGTGTGAGTAAACTGGGAAAATGCCACTTGTGAAGAATACTGCAAAACATTTGCTTTGGTTTCAGGTTCTAAAACCCGATTCCTGTTCCCTCCCCAAACCTAAGGTTTCTTGTAGACCTTCTGCATGACTCAGCAGTAATGCAGCATTGCTCTTACCAGCAGATAAGCATGTGCAGTGTTCAGTAGGTATTTTTCTAACACAGGTTATGGCCCTTGGGTCATAATGAACTTTTAGTTTGGTCTGTGTTATGCAGTTTAGAACTTCCTACAAGCCTCTTTCAGACATAATTATGTCTGGATTACAGTCATGCTCTCACTGACATTTTTGGTTTTGCTCAAGCTTGTTGTTCTTATGTTTTCCAAATCAGCCAAAAGCCTTGGGTTGTTACTAGGATAGTATGAAATCTAAGGTGTTGTACTCTGCCTTTCCAAAATCCATCATAGTTGTTAGAGCACCACACCTGGGGGTTCTTAATAGACTCTTGACTGGTGCTAAACACTGTTTGTATCTAAATTGTGGTTGTGAGGGACTTGTGCAAAGCTGAGGATTTGGTTGTGCTTGATGTTCTACATATGTTTGGTGGGTGAGGCATTTCCAGTCCCCTCTGATACCTGGTGAGGTGAGGAGAGCAAAAGTTGCTCTATTGCAGCTGAAATGTGAGAACATTCCAGTGCAAGAATATTGCTGCCATGAAATTGTTGGGTCTGTGAAGACCTGCACTGATGTTCTCTGGTGCTGTGTGAACCTTTCACAGGGTGGTTTGCTGTGACATACTGGTGCCTTTTGTCATGCTGTCTGTTGTGACCTCATTGCTGAGATGTAATGAAGGAGTTTTGTAAAAGTTTTTGTCATGTTGTTGTCTTCAGTTGTGTGACCAGTTAGGATGCCTGGGGAAGGACATTTGTTTTCTGTGAAATCTGTTTGGGAGGTTGTTGTAGAGTGTTAGTTTGTAAGTCTGTCTGTCTCTTCAGCAAGGAAAACATTTTAAAAACAAGAAGCATGATATTACAATGGTAATTGCAAAAAAGCCCTGCTTTCATACAGGCATAACATGTTGTAAATCCCTCCACAGAAAACAAATATGTCTGAATCAGGTCTGCTCTGGGGTATGGGGGGAGCACTGGCTGAACTGCAGCTCTCAAGTGTATTTTCCTTTGCAATTGCCACTTCCTTTTATGTGCAGGACAACTGTAAATGAGGTGCTGCTGTGAGTCACAGTGAGTGAACTGACCTGGGTTAAAAATAGCCTTCCAAGGAAGAGGAGAGGTAGCAGGAGGAAGTTTTGCAAATCCTGTTTTTCCATGTACACCCTCCAAGATCTTTTCAGCACTGAGGGGCAAGCACAAGCAGCCAGGCACCAGGGCAAGAATTAGGAAAAAGCTGCTCATAGGAAGTCCCTTTAATGGGTAATGCTGCCAGGAAAAAGATATATAAAGTAATATTCTAACTGCAGCTAAAACCCAGCATCTTTTTATTGAAAGGAAGTCTTATGTGTCAAAAAAACAACAGAGAAACACTTGTTCATAAGGAGGAAAGTGTTTTAAAGGCAAATGCATAATTACTTCTAGTGTGGACATTCTACCTGCTTTGTCTGGTTATAAAAAGTCTGCTGTTAGGTGTTCTAAGATTTAATTAAATCATTCAAGAAATGGTAATAGTAGTGTGAAGGTTCTTGAATTCCATTTTGTTTCCATCTATTATTTTTCTGTCCTGCTGACTTAAAGATGTGTTTTCCATTAGGGAATGTACTTGTAGTCATGGATGTACATCTCTGCCTTCTGCTTCTTCCAGAAAGGATGATTTTAGAGTTAAAGAGGCACTTGTCAAGTGCTGTTCAAGCTGTTGTGTTTCTGGCAGAAGTTATGTGATGTGGCAGATCAGGTTTCTGCCCTCCTGCAGGTGCCTGTGTGATGTGTGGCTGGGGAATGTGGTGTATGGTGGTTGTTTGTTCAGACTGATGCTGCCAATAACTTCAGGAGTTTCTGATATCTCAGCAGCTTCTTAGATTACAGGCAAATATCTTCCTGTTTATTAAAAGGAGAAATAAAAAATATTTTTAAAAATGTAAGTCTTTCAGAACCTTCCACCTTTAAAGAACAAGCTTGTTTCCACTTGAAATGTTGAGAAACATGTTATTTCCCCAAAGTCAACGAAGAAAAGTTTGCCTAAAAAGCATATTTTTCTTCTTAAATTAAGGCAAATTCTTTAGAGAAGTGACAGGAAATGACTTGCTGCTTGTGACTCGAAGGATGCTCTGTATGCCATGAAACGTTCAGCTTGGAAAAGGTGCTCCTGTACTGGTGATGGATCTGTGGGGTGTATCCCTGGTTACACTGAGTGATGCATCTCTCTCCTCTTCCTGAAAGAAAACTGTATCAATTAATGAAGGGGAACAGATGCCTTTTGTTAGAAAGTACAACAGTGTAGGGTTTACAGTCACAGTATTTTCACCCAAAATTCACAATTGAAATAAATAACCTAAAAAACACTCAATAAGCCACGCTAACTAAATCAAACATTTGTTTGAACTACATTTATACCAGATATTGCCACAAAAGAAACTTTTAAGAACACTTTTGAGAGTTTTGGGCTGACAGGATAGCAATTGCTTTTTAAGAAAGGAAGAATCCTTCTGGAAGCTGCTGGCCTACCATGTTTTGAAAATCTGAATTTTTCCTAGGATTTGTTTGAATCACTTTAATGGCCTTGTGTGGTAAGACTAAAACATACCAGCTTCTAGGAAAGTCTAGGAAAATAAAAGTTACAGAACGGATGAGTTTTTTAATAGCATTACTTATGTTATAAATCAGATAGGAAAGCTGCTTCATTTCAGGGTGTTGGGCTCCATGCAGCAAAGCCAAGAGCTATGTCAGCTGTCAGGTGGGAAGAACAAACTTGAGAGGGATTATCTGGTGGTCTTGGCACCTTTTGCAGAGTATGTTCTTAGGTGCTAGATGTTAACCTAGCTATGTTTCAAAGTTGACATATGATGCAACCCCAGATATGACTGAGTACCATTAGTTAATTCTTTTTATTCAAGGAGAAGATGTTTCCTAGAATCAAAGTCTCTTGTTTTAAAATGACACTCACTTCATGATACTCGCTGTCTCATGTACTTGAACTCTCTCCTAATTCATGTTTTATTGATCCTCTCCCTTTTCTATACTCACTGTGTGCTCTTATTTCCCAGTAATGTCCAGTGGTGAGACTTCCCTGTGGGAAACTGTAATGTGTACATCTCTATCCTTGTTTTCAGTAGCTGCAGTTAGAGGCTACATTTCTTTCACTGGTTAGAAAACAAAGGGAAAACTATCCAAAACAGTGTTTAATCAGTACAGCATATTCAGAAATAGAAATTTCTCATGTAGATTTCCCCAAAACTTGTGTGCATTCCACATTGCATTACATTTTGAAATTACAGATGGCTCCGTGGATCCTATTGATTTTTGAGGTCTTTTTCTGAAGGATTTTGTTGCCTAGTCTTTGAATTGGGGTGAGCTGACAGGCCTTTTCTTTTGTTCTTCCTGATAGCTACACCGAGTGAATTCTGAGAGAAGCTGTGATAAACTGAAGTCCGCACCCTTCCGTTTAAATAATCTCTTTAAAGGTGTAACAGTTCCTCACCTGAAAAGCACTCCTCCCTTCCACTGGCAAAAGCAAACCAAGGTTGTTTTAGTAACCATCTGTGGTTGTTTGCTGGACTCTGAGAATCCAAAGAATGAGTGAGTAATGGTAGGGCAGTACAAAGCCCTGGGGCTCTGAGTTCATGAGCAGCTGCCATCCAGTTGTTCCTTTGTTCCTTGCTCTCATTTGTCCCCTGTAAAGCGACATTGCTCAGAGTCCAGCAGATCTTCCACCTGCGATCACCTTTGTGGCTTTCTCCTGTAACAGAAATCAGTTGTTTGAGAGGTTGTGAAGCTGTAGGATCTGGTTGTAACTTAAACTGGCAGTTTTTGCCTTCTGTACATTTCTTAGCATCATCTTAAGTTGTCTCAGGATTGAAAAAATTGAAATATAAATGTCAGTCTCTTACAGTGTTTCTGCAGGTTTGCTTTGCTGAGAGCGGTAGCCAGGCCTGCCTATGACAACACCACCCCTGTGGTTTCACAGACTTGTGATTTTATTGTATTGTGCACTGGCCAGTTGGCAACACACAATTCAAAATTTGAAAACTCCTAACACTGCAGTAGTTCTGTGCTCCAGCAGGACTGTGATTAAAAAAAAAATTAAAATCAGTTCTTTTGTACTAGTATCTTGCTTTTGACATCAATATCTGGTTGAGTCTCAGCTTGCAATTTGAGCCTCTGTTGGTTTGTTATTGAGCTGATTGTGGATTTCCCTGAAATGCTTGGGTTGGAAATGTCACTGAGCAGGAACTCTCACAAAACATTGCAGCAGGAATAGAGCAGCTGGAATGGGCCTTGGCTTTTCTGAGCATTTGCTTGACAGAGGACATGGTCTGCAGACTTAGACACTGTAGCCCAGACTGTGTTGTTGGTGAAATTTGGGAAATGTGCAGTATGTGGGGTATATGGAATATTGAGCTTGCACCTTTTATGGGTTATTTCAGTGGTGGAAAAAAAAACTGGAGCGTTTTCCTGTTTTTGCATAGGGTTATGAGGGAAGACACATTCAGCCTTCTGGTTTTTGCAGGGCATCTTGGACATCTTGAGATGTGTATTGTGAATTTTAATGTGCCACTGAACTGGTGGGGAATGCTGAATCTGGGGGAGCGAGGAAGAGGGCGAAAGCTGGACTCTATTTGGAACTTAAGCTGAGTGGATTGCATTATGGAAAACAAATGTGTGCCTTGGATGTCTAAGATACATTTTCCCTCTGAGCTGCTCAGTTTCTAGTTCTTCAGTTCTGGTGTGTTATCTCACCTATTGTGCTTGGTGATAGTAAAACCTCAAAAAGAAGAAATGCAAATACCAGTGGGCTTCTTGACGCTTAGATGACTTTAAGTAACTTTGAAATGCATCCCAAAATGAACCTGGCACCTTTTACATAAGACGACAAAAATTTTCTTCTCCAATCAGCTGAAAGGAAAGGAGAATTTAGGAATTTTGCAAATTCTCCAAGCCTGTTCTTTCACAAGGCTTTGCACTTACCTCTTTCTCAACTTGACAGACTTGGAACTGTCAGGTGGTCCTGGTGCAAGTTGTGTTAATATTTAACATCAGAGAAGAGCTGAGATGCAGAAGTGGAAGGGGTTGGTAGAAGCCTTTAAACAGGATCACTGACCTGGCATGCAGGGGCAGTGCAGCCAGAGAATGGTGGGAGTATCCCACTTCTCACCTTGTTGGAAACGATTCTCCAAGCATGTTGTTGTGTGGAAGGACAGGGAGGGCTGTGGCAGATGATCAGAAAT
Organism: Lanius collurio; assembly: GCA_020086605.1. Taxonomy (NCBI): domain Eukaryota; kingdom Metazoa; phylum Chordata; class Aves; order Passeriformes; family Laniidae; genus Lanius; species Lanius collurio. The sequence continues at coordinate 3,932,192 of JACBWW010000009.1, forward strand.
CGCTCCTGTAAAGGTGGTCTGCAAATCAATTTGATGACAGTAGTTCAGTGTTTGTGCTGAATGCTCTCATTGCCCAGGCTAAGCAGAGCTCAGCATTCAGCACACAACCCAAACACTTGCTATTTCTTTTCCTCAGGTTCTGGGAAGCCCAGCCCCACTAGGATCTCTGGCTCCTGCTCCAGTGTAACCCCCACACATGCACCATGCTGGTGATATCCCATCACCAGGGATCCTGCTGGAGCTTGGAGCCGGCCTACAAGGGCTCAGGTAAGTACCACATGAAAACAAACTCCACAGCCCATTTCAGTGGTATTGCTCTTAGTATTTCTTCTTAGTTCTTAGGAACTATGAAGAAAAATGTTCTGATGGATAAACTAGATAACCCTGTTCTCTTAGCCTGGCTAATGGGGCATATTACGTAACACGTACATTTTATGTTGATAAAAGTTTCACAAATTGATTTGCAGGTCACCTTTAACCTATAAAAGTGTGCATATTTGAATAGGATCTATTCAGTTTGCCATACATGCCATGTTTTCTGCCTTGTCTTACAACATGCTGATGAGTATCATTTAGATAAGTTCATGGTCTTGAAAAAACATCACTGGCTGCAGAGATGTCAGGTTTGTTAATGTGACAGAGGCTACAGCAATTATTGAACTGAGTTAATGAGTTCAGCAGACCAGCAAGTCCAGTAGTTTTATACAAAACATTTGAGATGTGCAAGATCTTATAGTAGACTGATCTGTGAAGTTTGTTCACACTTGCTAAAATTGGGGTTTTCTTGTTTGAAATGAGGGTTTGCGTCCTTTCCAAAATAAACTTGTATTTATGTAAGCCTTGTATAAACTTCCTGTGTGAATTCCCTCAGAGTTTTTCATCCTGTTCCTCTGCAAGACTGGCAAAATCCTTTGACCAGGTTCTACAGGGCAAGCTATCCATTATCTAAGAAAGTTGCATTTGCAGTCTCTTACCTCTTAGTTTACTTTTTTGAGTGTGTTCTGGTATGAAGAAAGAAAGTTAACAGATTAGGAGCATCTCCATTTCCTAGAAGAGATCAGAATATGTGCAGCAGTTTCTCCCAGGTTTTTTCCAATCCTGTGTTTATTCTCATTGTCTGCTTCTGACCCTGTTGTGGTTTCTCAGCAGCATCTCTGGGTTGGTGTGCAGTAGTAACCCCTTTCAGGCAGATTTGTTTGGCAGCTTCTGCAGTGGCATTTTTTCTTACCCTTCTCCATTTTCTTTCAAAATAGACTTCTTAGTTGTTGCTGGAGATTGACTTGTGATCCTCACAGTGTTTTGAAGCTGGAGTTAATATCATAGATCCCTGCACCTGTGAGGGAATGTTTCAGTAACGTACAACCGATGTATTAATCTGGTGTTTAGCTCAGAGTACTTTTTGCTTTCAGTGTCCTTCAGTGTAGCTCTGGTCCGTCATAGCTTTCCATCCTTCTGTGCTTCATTGTGCAATGGAACCAAAGCTACCTCATTGCTCACTGCCTCCTTTCTGAACTGAAACTACAGACCTGACCCTTCATAATGCTGATAAGGACCGGTCAACTCCTACCCTATTGCCTAGCAGTTTTCAGACACTTTCCTGTGTTGTCATGAATTATAAAGGCAATCAGGCAGTATCTAGCAGTGTGGCAGCAGCTGAGCTAATGTTTCTGACTTCTAGAACCGTATTGTGTAGTCAGAAGTAGCATCATCTTTGTGTTCTATTATTTTGATTAAGTTGTAACACACAGAATTATGGGGTATCATCTGGCTCTACAGCCTTCCTTACACTGTACATAAAATACTTCAGGTTTGGTTCTTTTTTTCAAGGGATAGCTGTTGCTCGGGAGATCATAAAGGTGACAGATCTTGATTCTGATACATCTGCTTTTAGTAGTAGTATGTAAAAGGTGTTCTGAGGTGGGGTGGGTAGAGGGGCACTTGAGTAACCAGATGTGTTGTGGTGAGAAGTGTGTGAGATGCTCTCTGAAGAGTGTTATGGGGTGCTGCATGCTGGCTGTTTGTGATGGATGACCCCTGCCTGTGGGAATAGTCCCATCTGTTCCTTCTCAAGGGTTGGGCTTCATTTAGGTGCATGAGGGTGGAGTGTAAATGGGGCTTCATTAATTGCTGCTTGCAGGGCCCAGTGTAGGTGGTGTGAGAGGAGTCATGGGAGTGTCATGCACTGATCTGTGTTATAGGAGGCCAATTTAAGGGTCTCATAGGACCTGGTGTTAATCATAGATTATATTCTGGTACTGACTATGGCCTTTTGTGGTTTAAACAATACTAAGTGAAATAATTCACCTCTTTGTTGTGCTGTTTCTCATGAAACTTTAGGAGGTGTGAACTGTATGCAGTGCTGGTGTCCAGCTGAAAAGCGTTGACAACCTAGAAAATCTCAGGAGCTGCTGGTGTTGGACTCTCTTATGCTGACTCTGAGCTCTTGTGTTCTTGGTGGGCTGGGACTCTGGAGAGATGTTTTCCTTCATGTACTCTGCTGACACAGTACAAGCATCAAGCTGGGATCCTTTTTTGTTTTAGTAGGATGAAGTAGAATGACAGCTCTGAAATTTGTTCTCCTCCCTGCTCTGAACACAGGAATAGTCAGCTCTTGAGACAAGGGAAGTGGCTTGTCTAATGTCAGAGAATTGTTAGGAGTTTGGTGCATTCAGATACGTGATTGTGGTCTCGGTCATTATGTGTAGTGACATCTTTCACAAAATCTTTCTTTTTCTTTCAGTTTTAGGATAAATGTGGGACAGGTGACTCACCAAATTAAAGAGCAGTGTTACTTGGCATTCCTGAAAACGAATCTTTTGTAATGAATATGCCTGAAGCAAACAGTGTGATAGTGTGGATCCTGTGGTTTCTTTTGCCTCTGACAGCTGCAAATACCTCATTGGCTGTTTCACCCAGGGCACAAGCTGTGTCACAGTCTCCTCACTGTTCTCTCAGGCTGTTTGTTGTCTTCCAGAATTTTTCTTGTTTGTTTACTGTCCTTGAATTTTTCTGTGAAGCAGATGTTTCCAGACTCTTGGTTTTATGAAACATTAGCTGCTGAATGATGTGAGTTCAGGCCATAAAACTGTTTGAGAGGCTGGGAGAATGCAAGACTCAAGGTATCAAGAGGATTTCTTTCTCCAACGGGAACAAACACTGTCAGGGATTTCAAAGTACTTTTAGTATTTTTCACTGGTTGAAGCACTGTGTAGTTGTCAGGGTAGTGTCTTGGGAGGTGATTGGTGATAGGGGTTTTAATTAGGAATAACAACAGAGGGAAGGTGGCAGTCGAGTCGGTTGCAGGTGTGTGTCCTGTGCCACTGTGGGCCATGGGGAGTGTTCAGGAAACTGCTCTGTAGCATGAGGACAGCAGAACCATCTGGTACTGTTGGACAGACTTGATGGACTGAGATCACATTGGTCCTACCTGTGCTGTGCTTCTTGGCAGTGGAAATAACCCATTGAAATACCTGTCTTTCAAACAGGTATGAAGTTTGCAAGCCAAGTGAGGATGGCTCAGAGTATGTTACTCTCTCCATTTACTTTCGGGAAAAGACAATGAGGCAATCCAGCAATACTGCAGGGACTGTGCTCTTTGGGCAGCCACTGTTAATATCTGTGCCAAAACACAGGCTCACCGTGGATCACCTGTACAGTGTGGTTTTGGAGCAGATCAGGTAAGTCATGGCTGTACCTTTGAATCCTATGCCAAGCTCTAGAGGTCGCTTATTCAATTATATTGTAATAGGATTACTGAATCCTTGTTAACAGGGAGAAATTTCCTTGATTTGTGTAGGATGTATAAACCAAGATTTGCATTACATTAGTGTGTGGAAGCCCCAGGAACATTTCAAGGTCCTGTTTTTTTGGGCTTTGTAACAGATATTACTGGCTCAGCCTTGCAAAAGGAGTCAGGAGCAGATCTCAGGGCTTGTTTTCAGGGCTCACAGATGAGGCCACCATAACTTACTTTAGCCTTTTCAGTATACAGCCAGTGAAACATGGAACAAGCAGTGAGAGCAGAGACTCAGGGACTTGTTGTTTGACTCATTCTAAGGGCTCTTGGTGCTATCATGTAAATGTAAATGGTGCTGTACAGGGTGGGTTCTTGTTTGTTGGAGGGGATTGGGCAGCAAGAGCTGATGATAGAGAGGGGAGCTGCTGTTCTGATGCACAGCTGCAGTATGGTTGTGTGATAAATGTATCCCTTCTCTTCAGCCGCTATGTGAAACTCCCTCTGGCAGAGGAATACTCCCCACCCTGCCCAGACAGAGGAACCTGCAATGGCTCCAATGGTGTGGTTGAAGGTAAAGCCCTTTCAAAATTTGCTGGAAGCTTTTCAGCACTTTTAACTTTCTGACAGCATTTGGTTTGTGCTGTGTGTATTTGGCTTAAGCTCTAGCAGGTTGTTTCTCCCCTGTGGTTTAACCACGCTGTTGTGCTGGGCATCTGCATGGTACAGGGAGAATCTTGCAGACCATTTCCTTCCTGGAGAGATCAGATGTGCATAAGCAGCAGCTGGAGAACGAAGTGTGGATGTGCATTCATCCTGACCAGTGTTAGGGAAGTCCTTGCTTACTCAAGATGTTCAGGCAGCCCTTCCTGATACGCCCTCTGGTGATGAAAACTGGCCTGTTAGATCACAAAGACAGATTGTGGAGAAATTTTTCTGTTGGAGGACATAGAATTACAGTCTCATTCCTAGGCTGGAAGCTCACTAGGAAGCTTTTAATGCTGATGGCAAATGTGTGTTTCCCTTTCCTGTTTGAAATGATTCACGTGTGTAGCCCTGAAGGTAATAGCTGGAATAAGTTAAATGGGGAAAAAAACTGCCCATTTTCCCTAAGAATGGAAATAACTTTTCTGGCAACTTACATATCCCTTTCTCTGGGGGCACCCAGCTGCAATCTTGCTTATTCTCTCTTGGGGATGCTTCTCTAGGGTGTGTTTGCTGTCAGAAGGTGTCATTGCTAACTTACTGCAAACTGAGCTCTCTCCTAAACTGGTATCTGCTAAAGGGAAAAATACAGCTTCAGTTGGAGTGGTTAGCAAGCAAAGGTTTCTTTTTCTGTGTGCCTTTTCATTGCTTTCCACGTGACTGGTGTGTGTTGTACAGGCTGATGTAAACAGCTGTCCATGGCAAGTGTCAGGCCAAACTTCCACTGAAACCCTGTAATATTGTCCTTGTTGGAAATTTTTTTCCAGGTGACATTGAAGAGATGGAGCATCAGGATGGTGGAGAGGAAGGCAAGGAAAAGCTGACAGAAGTTGATCCCTGCCACTCTGAGGGTTGTATGCAAGTGGAGTCAGCAAGAGACCTGCAGCCTTGCAAGAAACACCATTTCACTTTTAGCCTTGTGAATTCCTCTGGGACCTCGGAGATAAACTCCATTGTTGAAGGAAAAATCTTAAAACTGAATGGTAATTATTTTCTTGCTGGTTTTTTTTCTTCCTTCTTTTTATACCTGTGCAATAAATGTTTCTTGTTTCTTGTAGCTTTTGCTGCAGTTGCTATTGACTGGGATTCTGAGACACGGAGGCTGCTTTATGATGAACAGGAGGCACAGGTTGTAGTATGCTCTTTTCATAAGTAATCTGTGTTTATACCTACATGATATTTGAAAGGTGACAGTAAACAGTGTTCTGCTGGGTCATCTTTTGTAACAGAATAAGCTGTTTTTACTCTCATGATAAATCTCTAAACCCAAGTGAGGATGTATATCTTCTCTTATGGACTATATAGCACAAGAAAGGAATGGCTAGAAGCTGGAGAGGATTGTCTGGATGGGGAAGGAGGTGCAGAAATAGACAGTGTGGGGAAAGTGAGCTTGTAATTTCTTGATGTCAGGGATTACAGAGTACATGGAATTGAATAAAGCATCCATCTGTTTCACTAGGCATTTGAAAAACATGGAAGCATGCTACAACCACAGAAGAAGAAGGCTGTAGTAGCCCTCAGAGACTGCATAGAGCTCTTCACTACTATGGAAACACTTGGTGAACATGACCCGTGGTAAGAACCTCTGCCTGCCTACCTTATCTACCATAAAATACCATAAGTGTTTGAATTTACATGATTTGTAATGGGATTCTTATACTTTCCCAGGTCTCTCCTTTTGTCCTCATCTTTGAGAACTTTATCAGATCTGTATTAAGGCATTGACTCAATAGGCTGTGGACATGGGTTAATAAAAAGTGTTTGCTTCCTGCCTGTGTTGAAGGAAAAAAGTGTGAGTGGGAATGTAGCTTCCAATGATCAGGCTGTTTTTAAAAGTTAGTTTTTGTACAAGGTGCAGTTAACATACTTGCCATAGGACATTTTGCCTATAAAGTGAAAGCAAGTTGGAGTTTAGAATTTCCTGAGGCAGTGTGCTCACCTGTATATTCCACAAGCAATGTGCCTTCTGTAAGGCAGGGACTGTGCTTGTGCTAGTGAGGCATCTTTAATGGAAGGCCAGAAGGTTTTCTTTTAATGCAGTCATAAATTTCCTTGCTTGTTACTTCTTCCTCAGGTACTGCCCTAACTGTAAGAAACATCAACAGGCCACGAAGAAGTTTGACTTGTGGTCTTTGCCCAGGATTTTGGTGGTACATTTAAAACGCTTCTCCTACAGCAGATACTGGAGGGATAAACTTGACACTGTTGTGGAATTCCCCATCAGGTAGGATTCTTCCCTCAGACTAGGAAGAGCTTGAAGGACTTGGTCAAGAAAGATGTACTTCTGATGTTTCTGTTAGGCGAGCTTGCTGTTAAAGCTGTAACTGGAACAGGTGTTTCCTAGGTTTGAACTGGACAGCTGGCATGAGTTGAGAGGGTTATTTTCTTGAGGGGTGGTTTTTGTTAATACTGTTCAGTTCTATACATCTCAAAGAGCACTAGTTCCTAGCAGGTGCTGTTTCTTCTAAAATTTGGTTAAGCCCATGTGATTCAACCAAGAGAACTTCTGTAGCAATTTCAGCAAATTTTTTGGGCAGAGCTGCACTTGTAGTACTGAGTATTGCACCAGTACAAGACAAAAGCCTGTCTTGTCCCTCTACTTTTGCTTGCCAGAATCCTCCTGTGGGATGAAGCATATCCCTTACTGTTCCTATCTCACTCTTCATGCCTACACAGGGACACTCCAAACTGTGTTTTTATTCAACACCTCCCTGTAAACCTTCTGGCAATGCTTGGTGTGTTTGTCAGGACCTGCCTTGTGTGGGAGGGGTAATAAGTCTGGGCTTCACACTAACAACACCTGTCCCCTGAGCAGCAGAGCAGCACTGGTGCCATGCTTCAGTTCCTAAAAAGTGATGGGGGTACTGATACTTTTGTGTTTCCTTCCAGGGGTTTGAACATGTCCGAGTTTGTGTGTGACCCAAGAGCAGGCTCATACGTGTATGACCTCATTGCTGTTTCCAATCACTATGGAGCCATGGGAGTGGGCCACTGTGAGTAACTGCTGCTGTGTCCTTTGTGTGCAAGGAAACGTGCCAGAGGGGTCATGGGAGGGCTCTGCTTTGGGACACCTGCAATAGCCCTCACCAGAGGTATCCAGTCCAAAACTTACCTGTGTTCTGTGGGCAGGCGAGAATCATATTGGGATCCTGTTATGATTTGGAGGGCAGATAGGTAGCAGCACTTTGGCCTGAGGTCTGACTGATGCCTGTGGCCCCCTGGTTAGCAGTCATTAGTTGTTGTGATGGTGTTCCCCAGTTTATGAGTGAAGATTTTTCTATGCTGAACTGGAAATTGAGACACTGGCTGACAGAAGAATGTCTCCGCCTTTGCACTGATAAGGACTGACATAGGGAAGATGTCATTTCATCAGGAGAAAAACCCACTTACATTCAAGTTTTATACATGATGAGTCTGTTTTCTGTCACTGGTTTTGCTGCAGCATAGATGAAAAATGTCTGTAGGTGAGTTCACTCTATCAGGTGTCCATGCAGATCCATGCTGTAGGTGACACTTGTAAAGCCACCCAGAAGCAATTTACCATGAGAGGATGATGAACTCCAGTAGCTGAAGGGGCACATGTTCTGAGGCTGGAGATCACAGTCACAGAAGTCTTGGCTTGGACAGATGTTGATGGACTTACAACTTCCTTCTTGAGTGAGGACTCTTGCAAGTGCTAGATCAGATCCCTCAGCAGCAGAAAACTTCTCTTTCAGGTGAAAATGCAGAGTCTTAAACTGTATGTGTTTGGGAAAGCTCTGACTCAAGGGCAGTGAACAAAACCTACTAGTGTTTTTCCCTAAGTTTCTTTTCCATGTATCTCAGCTGTCAGGGATAATAAGCCTGGTATGATGTGGAACCTGGTCCTAGACTAACTGGGCCAGCTGGCATGTTGTAGATGTTTATGCTGGTTAATTAGGCTTGGGGTGGGTAATGCCAAAGCTGGCTCCTGGCCTCCCATACACACACATGGTTGGAGTCCTGAGTGTCCCAGGTGTGCATTCCCTGCTGGCCTTCCTCAGAATGCTGAGCTGCAGTTTCTCCCCCAACAGACACTGCCTACGCAAAGAACAAGGTGAATGACAAGTGGTACTACTTTGATGACAGCAGTGTCTCGGTGGCTTCAGAAGACCAAATAGTGGTGAGTATTTGGCTTGAGGCTGTTCCAGGTCTGTGCTGAAAGTGTAGTTCCCTGCTTTGGGCAAGACATTCCAGCCAAGCTGTGTGGATGGTTTCAGATGGGTTTTCTTTTTGTTCGGTAGACAAAAGCCGCATATGTGCTGTTCTATCAGCGCCGAAACAGCGAGGAACATTCTGCCCCCTCTGCTCCCCAAGAAGAGTGTGATGGCATGGACACCAACTAAGCACCACCTCCAGCACTCAGCCACCATGGTAGTGGTTGCTCTTGTAAAGCAATGCCTGAGGCACCTGAAAATATTGTTTCGTTCTGTAGGGGTCAACCAGAAAATCAAGCACTGAAAGATTCAGTGCTAAGGGATGCAGAATAGCACTGAAGAGCCAGGACTAGGTGCTGACACTTGGGTATTTAGAGGCCAAAAATAATATATATTGGAGCTTCAATAAAGTTCTTTTTAAAATCTGGCTGAGCTGTGTGGCTAGAGGCAAGGGTTTTGGGGCTGTGGTTCTTGGGCTGAGGGTTGTAGCTGTGGTTGGGAGAGGACAGCCTGAGCTGGAGGCCAGGCACAGCTGAGCCTTGCAGGGGCCCATGGAGGTGAATGGTGGGTATGATTCTGTGAATCAGCATTGGGGCTTCTTGCCAACTCTCTGGTGTTGCTGTTGGGCCCTGCCTGTGTCAGGGAGGCCTCTTGCACCCTTTCTGGAGCTCAGTTCAAATCTTTGTACATCTGGTCTGTTGCAGTCTCTGCCACTTCACCTTTTTCCCCCTGGCAAAGCAACAAAAGTTTCTCTTGTGTCCTTTCACTGATGCATTTGAGGCTCTCCTGGGCAGTTTTGACTCAGCACTTTTGATGTGAACACTGAATCCAGTGATGCAGGAATCTTGGCCAGAAGTGAATCATCCCTACCTATGGTGTGGCATATGTGCAGGCTGATCCCCATGGAGATGAAGGATACATCTGCTCTGGCTCCTGTTCTTCTGCAGAGAAGATAACATCCATAACACAGATGATTTCTTGTCCTTTCCATCTCCTGCACCCCTGACTTCCAGGCTGCTCTGTAAGCACTTTTCTGCTGCCAGCATTTCTCCTATGGTTTGTGCAGTGACAGCATTTTTATCCTTTTTTTTTGCTCATTTATGTCTCCAGCCAAGCTCAGCACTGTGTCCCCAGAGCTGTCACCTATTAGGGTGACTGCTCAATGCAATGGATTGTGTGAGCTTTTCAGCCTTTTCTCTTGCAACTTTGGGTTTTTTTGGACTGCTCTTTCAGCCCTCCTCCATCCTTGAGTGCTGCCTTTTATATCTTCACCTGATCACCTTCTGTGGGGCTGCAGGTGTGTTAGTCCTGTCCCAGATCCTGTTTGCCTCTGCTGGTCAATGGTTCTGCTCCATCCTTTTGGCACAACTGGCAAATGCTCTTCCCTCTGTCCTCCTTTACTGTCTGTGTTGCTTTTAGGACTGAAGTCCAGCTTTCTTCTTGAAAAGAGACTCCTGTGAGTCTCACTGGAGAACTAGTCTTCCATGTGAAAAATGGGAAGATATTCCAGACCCTTAGCCTGTATTTTTTAGGGAAAGATCTAGCTCAATGTAGTGAACCAAACCAGGAGGGTTTTTCCTTCCTGGATCCAAGTGTAGTAGCAGAATAAAAGGTTGAGACTGGCTGTCGTGCTTTTTGCTCCCCCTGGAATATGTGCTTGCAGCCACTGTGGCTTCAGTGCTGACCATCACCCTCTCTTCTGGTGGTCAGCAGCGCTCATCCATTTAACTCCAAACTTGCCAGCTCAGCCCCACCTTTCTGCAGCTCCTGGCCACAGGCCCTGTAGGAAATTTCAGTGTTCACATCCCTATATCCTGGGAGGGGCAGCACCAGGCAGCCCTTTGCCAGGGCACTGGGAAGTGATGGAGAGGAGGAGGGGGTATTGTGTCTAGCCAGCATGCTACTGATATGATTCTCCTTTGTGGAACTTTGCTTTCAAAGCATTAAAATTTGAATTTTGAGATCACAATTGCTTAGTTGCATTTGCTGTTTTGTTTTAGTTTTATTTTTGCAACTCTTAATATTGTAATTCTTTTCCTTATTGCTGAGGGGAGCATGCAAAAGGCAATTTTTAAGCTGTAGCACTGCACTGAAATTACTCTAATCAGCATTTTGTTTGTTTTACCCTGAAAGTAAGTCATGCGGGCATTCCAAAATGGGGACTAGAGGAAAGGGAGGACAGTAAAAGACCTTTTTAAAAGAGAAATCAATCTGAAATAGCCTTTGTTCTCCTCCTTGTCTCCCTACCTGTGCTGACACTGAGAAATGCATCCGTAGGGCTCAGTGTCAGATGCTGAACAGACTCTGTTGTACTGCAGAACAAGTGGCCCAGCTCTGCTTTCTCTGCCTCTGAGCTGCTGGGCTTTGGCTGGTGTGTGTGTGCTGTAATACCAGACTGTTTTTTAGAGTAGCACTTTGTAAGTGGCTGGCTCTGTTGTACAAAGAGGAAAATTAAAGAGTGGTTTGCACTGAAACTGGGTTTTGTTGTATTTTCAGCTTTCATTATGTGGCGTAAGACTGCTGGTTGTGGGGATGCCTGGTGCTCTAGGGGTAATTTGGGCTGAGGGAGGGCAAGTCCTGCAGAGCCAGTGCACATGTGGAAGAAGATCAGCTGTTGAGGGCACAGCTCTGCACAGCTGAGGCTTCAGTTTGCTCCAGGGTTGCTTTCTCCCTGCACTGCTGGGTTGCTGGTACCTGTGCTCTAGCAAAGCTGTCCTTTTTTTGTGGCACAGGGCAGCCTCAGCTATGGTTTCATCCTTCCTCTGCAGATCCCTGAGAGGTCCTGGTCTTCTTGTGTCCATTTTCTCCAGGGGTATCAGGGCTGCCTGTGACTGTACCACTAAGGTAGTTGTCCTGAAGTCTCTGTAGTTTCCTCCTCAAGGCAACCTGAACACATTGAGAGCAGGCTGGAAAAAGCTGAGGCAGTGCAATGGGCTTGTGTGTGAGACTGTCCCAGTCTTGCAGGCCAAGGTGGGCTGTGAAGCCCTTGTGAGGTTTGAAGTCTTCATGCCACAATTACAGTGTAAGAGCAGAGGAGCTTGATCTCAGTAGGAGCTCCTGGGGTTAATGAGCTTTAATGTAGAACATCAGCTGCTGAGCTTTGCTGTGAAGGGCTGAGTCCAAAGCATGGTGTGAAACCCATCATGGGAAGAAGGGAAAGCAAAGGGGAAGCTTCCCTGTTCACAGGGAAGATGATTTGGTGAGTACAGAAAATCAGTGTCACAGTCCTGGCTCAGCTCCTGCTTTGAAGAGGATGTGCAGTTTCACCCTGAGAAAAAACTGGTAAAGAATAAAGAATGGGGAGAAAAAATAACAGCCACAGAGTATGGAAGAGCTTCTTTTTATGAAGCATTTTTCCAGATTGGGACTGTTCTCCTTGGGGAAGAGGTCTGAGGAGCTTCTGCAGAAGGACAAGCCAGGAACAGTTGCTCCCTGTTCTCTACAGTCCAAGGTGGGCAGCGTAAAGCAGTTATTATCCCCACCTGGCCCAGTAAATAACAGCCAGGCACCCTTTGGCAACACCCTGCTGTGCATGTGGCAGGCAGGGAGGGGCTGTGTGGGCACTCAGGTGCTTACAAATGGACTTGGGAAGGAATAAATTACTGGGGAAATAGTGTGAGTGTGTCCTTGGGGTCAAATCAAAGCGAGGGCATTGCAATTCTGAATGTGATGTTTTTCTTTTATTCTCAGCCTTGCTAAAATACATTATATAGTTTTAGATAACAGATTTCTTTTCAAATAACTTTGACAAGAAGAGACAAAAGCATACTCTCAAAGTCAGAAGATGGAGGTCTGAAGTTCTTCCTTAAACATGCCTTCAAAATGGAGGTCTTTTGCCATGAGCTCTTCTTCTACATCTTCTAAGGCCCACTGATGATCTGTCAGTTCTAAGGCTTCCCATTCCGTCTGCATTGGCAGTGAATGGAAGTAGAGAAGGAAAAGCAACACAGGATTAGTTAGACAAGAACTACACAAAGCAGTGCTTGCTTTAAAAACTGCTACAAACACCAATTTCTATTAAAAACCTGGCAATCCTGTCAACTCTCTGAAATCAGTGATTTATGCTTAATTAGATGTTAGTTGGTCAATACAAATTGCATCACAGAAATCAGAAAAACTACATTATCTACTTTCTGCCAACCCTTTACCCTTCTGGAACAGTCCACTGCTTCTGTCACAGCCAGTTCTGTTCTGGTGGGTCAAGTGCTTTGCAGTGAGTTAATTCTTTAGTTCAGAGTTACTTGATAACAACAGGTAAGGGGCCAAAAATTTTGCACCTGATCACAGACTTGTGCACAAAGCCTGCAACAAACCATGTCACATGATGCCCAGCAGAGATTTGCATTTCTTGGCCAGAACATTTCTGCAATGTGGGCTTTTCCCCTTTTGTTTCTGCTGGAGCATGCAGTGGGTTGAGGTCCCTGCAAGGCTGAATGGCAGAAGTGCTGTGGAGAGCCAATACTGGGGGGGAGTCAGTACTGGCTGGAACTGCACCTCAGTGCTGGCTGTGACAGAACACCCACTGCTCCAGCACTGCTGCCAACTGCAGCCTTCCTCTTCCCCGGCTGAGCCTCTGCCTGGGTGGTGTGGGATTTTTTAACCAGGAAGGTTACTGAAAACAAACTGCAGGAGCAGACCATCCCACCTTCCCAGGCAGCAGGTTATGTGTGGCTAAACCTCTTCTACAGTACGTAAAAACAGAAACCAGGTCTGTCCTTCATGCAGAAACCTGGGCTGTGAAAGGCAGAGGCAGGCTAACAAGTGCCTATGCAAAGTGCTTTAGGAGAACTTCAAGACAGTCAAATCCTGATGGGTTTTCCACTGAACTGACTCGCTTACTTGATTTTCTTACCCAAGTTCCATCAAGTGCCTGCTGGACTCATGCTCAGCTGCACTATTAACATCTTTTGGAGAGCCAGCTTCTGCTTTGGAACTATACCTCAAGGTAAAAAAAAACCCTTTCCTCAGCAAAAGCAGAGGATGGGACATAAATTCATCTTTTGTACCAGGAATGACTGATCTGTCAGGTTTACTGCAGGGTATTGAGGCCCTGCCAGACCCAGAGCAACTCCCACAGCCTTCATAAGCTGTCAGCTCTAATTTTAGGAACAGGAATCCAAAGCAATTCCCTTACTCAACACAGGGAGAGGATGAGTTACATGCAGCCTACGACTCTACAAGCTCACACAAACAGGAATGCAGGTGGGAATACTGTACCTTAAATGCTTTGTTGGTATCTGCTGGCATGGCCATTGCTGCCCCTGTCATTTGTTCTTGCATCACCCTGGACTGATCTGCAGCTAGAAATGAGAAATGACAGGTTGATTAGTGTGTTATTAAACAGCATTCCCTGGGGCATGGTGCCACTGGGAAGGTTTTTATCTATAGATGAGAACATTGCAGCAACACCCAGAATACAATACTGCTGTGCCAGAAGGAGTCCTGACAAGACATCTTGCTCCCACCTGCTACATCTCAGCCAGATTTACATAAAATACGCAGAAAAGTTGAGGAGAATAGTTTCCTACATTCCCAATGCACATCTGTCTGGCCCCACATCTAATATTATGAAATCTCTGCAGTTTTCATTAAAACCAATACTTGACAGAAATAAAACAAGCCTGAGCACAAAACTTTTGCACACTGATCTAACAACCCGGGCTAACAACCATGGAAGTTTATGAGCCAGTGGAGATTTGGGTACTTGCTGCAGGTGATGTCAAACCTAGCCCAGGGTGAGTAAATAATCTCACAGAAAGGAGAAAGGCATTCGAGAGCTTTTTGGCTGGAAACTTAGAAATCTTTTCCCCAGCCTCCCTCAGATGAAGTCCCTTGGAAGGAGAAGCCAGTTCCCAGAAATGACAAGTGCCTTACCATTATCTTGGCCCAGGATGAGAGTATAAATGCTTCTGAGTCCAAACACATTCAAGAAGTACCAGGAAGCAGAGCTCACCCTGACAAATCAGAACAAGCACAGCTGTTGTCAGTTCAAAGCTGGCACAAGACCTCATTCCAGCAGCACACACAGACCATCCAAGGGTTATTAACACATTCAGCATTTTCCAAGTGGGAATTGGACCTTGCTTACTGAGGACAGGGGCTTACCAGGATGCATCTAAAGTGAGCAGCTCAATTCCCTGCTGCAACATTGGCTTAAAACGCAGCGTCAGAGGAAACGGGACCTTTGCTGCCAGATAAAGAAAAAAGAAAAGCCCAGTTTCACAAAGTGACACTGCATGACTGCAAAGCACAGGGCAAAGTGAGCAGGTAGTTCTTGTATCACATCTAATGTAGTCTGAGTGCAACGTGCATGACAAAAAGTTAACTCGGATTTTTGAAAAAGCTGCAGTTCTGTATTCATTTTAATATGAAAAGGCTTTCTGAAACTTAATCAGATGAACAAGCCCTCACACATATTACTTCAGTGACTGTGACAGGGAATGTCTCTTGTTAAAGAAACAGTTATCACATAAACAGTAGAAAAAAACCCCAGAACTATGAATTTAAGTAAGTATTTTTGATGTGTACACTCCACACAGTAACCAGCTTCCTGGGCAGGTTCAGAGGAAAATCCACTGTATCAGCCTGAAGTTCAGGCAGTTTTAATAAAATACTGGTTTTGTCACTAGAGTTGTTCCTGAGCTATTTTCTTTGAGACCATGGCCAACACTCTGAAAACAACTTCCTGCCCCGCCCTTTGCAATGAGACAACCAAATCTGTGCAGTTCATGAAGAGCAGCAGTGCTACAAGCCAAATTTATGCTGCTTCTAATGGACTGCTCTCAGTTTGAGGAGAACATCTCTGATGCAGCTCAGACCCTCAAGGTCATCTTCAGAAACAGAGCCAAACACATGTTATTCCAGACACTTACTTGTGACAAATCCTGAAAATGTCATGTTGATCCAACCACCAATGAGGATCATAGGCAGAACATTGGTTACATTCCCTTTCATCATATCTGTCAGCATGGTAGGATCTGCAAATCATAGATGGGATGTGAAGTGGCAGCATATCACAATAATAAGAAACAAGTCATTACATGTCAGCTAATTTAATTGAGAAACTGCATGAGACAACAGTCCTATCCCAGTATCTATAATTTTCTATTGTTGACAACACTTTGCAAAATGAGATGAGCAGACAGTGTGGTAGTGGCTGCTGCCACAAGGGTGTTGTGTTCTGTGCTGTGTCTGACCCCATCCCTTGCCCCAGATCTCTGAACTTGCTTGACTGCTCTGTGAGCTGACCTGGGTAGAAGAAGGACAACAAACTCTTATTTTGCTGTATACAATGTTAAATTAAACTGCTTTAGAGAAGATGCTGCAGGAGCTGCAGCAAAACACTGGCAAAAGGAGATGAGTGAGAGCAGGACTTCCCACTCCTGGCTGCCCTAAGGAGGTCAGGTCTCCTGAGATGCTGCAAGCAGCTCGAAGCTGAAGTTAAGCAACATGAAGTGGCCTAATGTGTTGTTACCCAAGAGAGGGATCTCACTCCCCCTGCCCCCAATACCCAGCTGAACAGTCCCACCCCTCCCTCACACTGCCTGGGCTCCCTGCAAAGCTGATTCACCTTCCACCCTTGGCAGGTGGAACTGACAGGTTTTTCTACCTGGCTGCAGTTAGGGGACCTTAGGGGACCTTAACATACCTGTCATTGGTGAAGGAGGCACTACCTTTCTTTTTGTTTTCTTAAAAAATCCATCCTCGGGGTTATTAAAAAAATATTTCCGGGACAGAAAAGACTGAAAACAGAAAAAGACAATGTCAACACCATAAGAAGCAAAAAGATAGAAGCATTAGCTCTTGCTCAGACATTCAGACATTGTGTAAGCTCTTTCTTGGATAGCTGCCTCACTGCCTATGTGTTCTAAAGCTCTCACGTTTCTCTGCATCCAGAGTACCAGATCGCTGGTTTTCTGAAATTTTTAAACAAATTATAAGAGTTCTCTGAAGAAAAATCCATGTTAATCAAAGAGCTTCCAGTGTTTTGTGCAAATTCTTTGTGCTGGTTGAGCACCAGTTCTGATATATGGAACATTTTCACTCTCCCAGCTGATCTCTGGATTTCACAAAATACACATTTGGTACCAACAGAGCCAACATGAGCAATGGACTTTCAGTTTAGCAAACATTTCAGCTGACATTGTATGCCCACCTCGTTATCCCAGGCTTGTATCCCATCCCTGTGTGCTTGCTGGCAGATATTAAACAAGACAGTTTGGGGGCACATCTCATGTCAGCATGCAGTTAAAACGCCGAGCAGTGACAGCTAACATAAATGTCAGGGAAAAGACATATACAGCGGCCCTGTGTCCAAGATTCCTAAGAACCTGCACTCCTGGACACTGCCCTGGCCCAGGGGTGACCCGCCAGCGTCAGACCTCGTGGGCCCTTGTGGGCACTGCCCGGACAGAGCCCCGCGCTTTGTGCTGCTTTCCCGGTCATCCTCTTGTAAAGCCCCGACCGCGCAGCTCCGTACCTGCTTTGGAATGTATTTTCCGTTTTCCCGAAGGACTCTGCTCCGGATCAGGACTTGGCTAGAAGAGAGACACGTGCCATTAGCGGGCCGGGCCGGGCCGGGGGTAGCGAGGGGCGGGCGGGGGTGAGGCAGGCCCTGACCTGTCGGACACCTGCTCCTGCGTGAGGCGCTTGTCGCTCTGGAGCAGGATGGACACGTAGTGCCGGATCATGCCCACGAAGAAGGTGATGAAGACGATGGGCAGCACCACCCATAGCCGAATGTTGGAGTCCAGCAGCAGCTCGGGCTCGCTCATCGCGGCGGTGCCGCCTCGGGCCCGGCTCCGGCCGACACCGGGCCGCCGCCGCACGCCCCGCTTCCGCTTCCGGCACCGTCCGTTTCCGCCGCCGGCGGAACGGCGTCAGCGCGCGCCCTGGCGGGAAACTCGAGCGCGAGTGGCGGGAGCGGCGTGAGGGGACCCGCGGGGTGAGAGACGGTGAGGGGGCAGTGGGGTGTCCCTTCCCTCCCTGAGGGGACAGTGGGGTGTCCCGTCCCTCCCTTAAGGGGCAGTGGGGTGTCCCGTCCCTCCCTGAGGGGACAGTGGGGTGTCCGGTCCCTCCCTGAGGGGGCAGTGGGGTGTCCCGCCCCTCTCTGAGGGGGCAGTGAAGTGTCCCTTCCCTCCCTGAGGGGACAGTGGGGTGTCCCGTCCCTCCCTGAGGGGACAGTGGGGCGTCCGGTCCCTCCCTGAGGGGACAGTGGGGCATCCCGTCCCTCCCTGAGGGGGCAGTGGGGCGTCCCGTCCCTCTCTGAGGGGACAGTGGGGCGTCCCGTCCCTCCCTGAGGGGGCAGTGGGGTGTCCCTTCCTTCCCTGAGGGGGCAGTGGGGTGTCCGGTCCCTCCCTGAGGGGACAGTGGGGTGTCCCGTCCCTCTCTGAGGGGACAGTGGGGTGTCCCGTCCCTCTCTGAGGGGGCAGTGGGGGTGTCCGGTCCCTCCCTGAGGGGACAGTGGGGCATCCCGTCCCTCCCTCAGGGGGCAGTGGGGTGTCCCGCCCCGCCCTGAGGGGAGGTGAGCTCGGCTTGGCTCAGCTCAGCTCAGGTAGGCTCAGGTGAGGTGCGCTGCGCTGAGGTGAAATGGCCACCTGAGGCACTGCCCAGCCTTTGGCAGGAGGTGCGATGGAGAGGGGGCTCTCCGGTGGCGGCCTGGCTGGGCTGTGAAGGTTGCGCCTCGCACCCAGAACAGAATCACAGCATTGTTAGGGTTGGAAGGGAGCTCTGGAGATCACCCAGTCCAACCCCTCTGCCAGCGCAGGGTCACACGGAGCAGGTGACACAAGGACATTCCAGGTGGGTTTGGAATGTCTGCAGAGATGGAGACTCTGTGCCTTTCCTGGGCAGCTGTTCCAGTGCTCTGCCATCCACAACCTAAAGTTTTTTCTCACGTTGAGGTGAAACTTTGTGTGTTTTAGTTTGGCCATTGCTCCTTATCCTCTCACTGGACACCACTGAAGAGAGTCCTCTTGGCACTCACCTTTCAGATATTTATATACCTAAAACAGCTGTGAAAGGCTCATTGCACGTTTGTTTTTTAACTATTCCAATTCAATGCTAATATTTAAGTAACTCATTTTACTAGCCTCTGCCAAGCAGTTGGCATTTAGTGTGAGATGCACACAGATCTTTTTTTAATAACCTTTAAGTTTTAAAGGTGAGTCAAGATTTTCTTTTTCTTTTTAAATGTTGCCACCCCCAAGAAGGGGATGGGTTAGATGGAGGTTTGTGCTGACAGAGCTCATTGGCCTGGTTAGGGACATGAACAGGGTCAGTTAACGTGGTTGGGCTCATGAGCACCCACCTGTGAGTCCTTTGTTGCTTTGTCCAGGCATGTGGAGAGGGTCTTGTGTTTAGCTCAGTGGATGCAATCTCATAGTTGCTCACTTTAATTTGCCATTTAATTTGCTTGATGTCTGAATAGAAGGCCAAGCCTTGTTCTATGAGGAATTGCATTTTAGAAAAAGTGATGTACTGTTCTATTTAAATACAACAAGCTCTAAAATTTCAACCTGCACAGCAGAAAAATGTGGTGTGATACTGGTTACCCAATCTTTCTTTGAGCACTCTCAGTTTCTGTTGCATTCCCTTTTGCTATTCACTAATACATTCTAGAGCTGTTTAAAAAAGACTTAAACACTTGTCTTTTTTTCTACATTTTTTTAGGCAGCAACAAAGGTTTTGTTACCATGGTTTCAAAAAGGAAATTGTCGAAAGTTGATGCCTCTGAAGAGAGCTGCAAGACAGACTTGCCACGTAGGTGCTTGGATATTATCTTACTGGGGTGGAGACCCATTAATAGAGGCAACAGCTCCCAAGCAGGCACAAGGCCAAAATGGCAGTTTGGATAATGCTGATTGTTAATGACACTTTATTTTTTATATATTTGATGTAGCATGCCTTGTTTTCTCAGAAACTAAAAAGTCACGGATTTCTGATAAGGAAAACGCCTCTGCCTTCTGTGGATTGGAGAATGAGGGAGTCTTTGAAGAGCTCCTTAGGATATCAGGAATTGTGCTGAAAGCTGGGGAGGGACAGAATGAAATAGGTACGAGTTTAACACTTGCTCTTTTTGCTTTTAGATCAAAATCTGCAAGGATGGCTGGTACAGAGTAGAGATGTGTTTTACTTGCAGGACAAAAGTGCTTGAGCTAGCTTGCTTCAAAATTCAAGCATCTGGCCTCTTATTTATTATATACCTCTTGTTCCTGCTGAATTCAGTGCATCACCTAAACTCATTATGCCAGCTCTTTGGGTGTAGACATGCTAAGTCTAAAGACTTCTGAAAGATTATTGGAGGTATATAGAAAAATATTATACTGCATCTGTGATTACAGTATTGAATTGCAGAGGCAGGAACTCTGAAATGGGAAAACAAACATGGCATTGTTGTCTTTCATCTCATCCAAGGCCATCAGGGGGTCCTGTATTCAGTGTCTTCAATGCTGCTCTCAGCCCTGAGTAGAGAAAACACAAGGGCTGATTCCACTCAGGCTTTTGCCAACTGGGCTTCTCAGTAGAGCAAATGCAGAAATATTGGTAGATGGGCTTGAGAGCTTGTACTTGGTGTAGCTGTTGTGATGTTGTATGGACAGATTGTGTCTTGTTCTTTATTTCCTTTCTAAACTTTCTCCTTAGCTGTTGATCAAATGGCTTTCCAGAAGAAGCTCTGCCTGGCCCTGGAGAAGCACCCTACATACCCAGCTGTAAGTAACTTTGGCAGGAGCCGCCTTTAAAGCTCTTTGCTGAGTAGCAAAAGATGCAAATGCAGCTGCCTGTCCCTGCTAGTCCTGTACAAAAGTGTGCAATACATCACTTTATCTTGGATTTCTGTGGTCCACATTTTCCAGTCCTCTCAGTATTCCTGTTCCAGCCTTTCAATTCCTCTGTCCTTCTGACTGTGCCCTGTCAAAGTAATTTTCATTGGCAATATTATTCAAAACACAAAGACTCGTACAGGAGACAAATCACTTGCATAGCTCTCTGGTGGAAGCTGGGTTTGGTTTTGAGTTGGGTGGAGCTGGCAGCATTATAACTGCCATGATGTGGTGCCCCTCTCCAGTCAGCCAGTCTGGGGTGAAAGTCCTGAGGCCAGTGATTTGACTGCAAATGTTTTTTGCATGCAGCTCTTGTCACATTAAAGGTTGCTATCTCAGCTGAACAGGAAGAAAGGCAAAGCCCTTTAAAATCAAAGTAAAATGCAAGACATTTGCTTTAGAGTTATTTTGCTGAACAATCAGTGTTTCCTTCTGGAAATGGTCTGGACTAGCATTCACTTATTATCCAGTTTTCCTTCCATCACACTTTCTATCTGCAGTTCTCTGGTTACCTCTCCTGGTTCTCATCATCTGCTTGCAAAATGCATCCTAAAGGACAGCAATTGACTGGGGTGTCCCTTCAGGGTGGGTAACTTCTCTCTGCTTTGCAGGTTGTGAAGCAGTTCATCAGCGGCCTGGAATCTCACATCAAGGACAGGAACCAGTTCAAGAACTGCCTCTTGCCCTGCACTCCTGTACGGACTGAGGGGTCGAGGTAGAGAAAATATATTTTGCCTTCCCTTTCAATCAGAGCCAGCCTCTAGTTATGTCCTGTGAC
>JACBWW010000009.1:3953803-4075045 GCA_020086605.1 Lanius collurio
GATCCTGGAGGATTCCCAGCAAAGTGAGGTTGCCAGAGAGCTCAGGTACAGATGATTTGGTTGGGAGGGTTTGTTTTGTTTTGTTTTTTTCCCCTTGCACTTAGTAGAAAAGGACAGGATGCATTAAAGAAGGTTGCTCTGGGACTGACTGAAGTATTAGGACAGCAGTGTGTTCATGTTAACTGCAACATCTGGGGTCACCTATCACTGGCTTAGGACATTCCTTTTGTGCTGTTATGCTCTTAAAGAGAGCACAGGCAATCCAGCAAAAGACATGGCATTTAGACAATGCTCCAAAACTTATTTTATCTTAATAATTATTAAACTCTTTATTACCTGCATACAGCACAGATAGAATCCAGTTAAGTACTCACTACTTATGCTGGATCAGTCTATGATCAATCACTTGGATATTACAATTGACAACTTCTCATTCGTCTTGGATTCTGCTGGGGTAAGAATCAACATAGTTTTTATTAATTAAAAAAAAAACAAGCCAACCCCAAACCACATACAACACAGTAAATGTATGCATGAAACAGGACTCTCTGGCTATTTTATATACTTTTCTCAAGCATATTTACTGACCCAAACAACTGGGGGACCTAATGCCAAGAGTTATCCTCCCAGGAAGCACTGCCTTAGGCTAGTCTTTACATCTGTCTTCTTTAATAATGTATTCATTTTACTTAGTAATTTGAGTAGTCTAGGTGTTTCTAATTCTTTTTATTACACAGATCACTTGCATTTATGCTGGTGTTAATTATCTTTTCAAACCTGTGATCACTGTTGCAGATCATTACTGCAAGCAGTGCATCCTATTCCTTGTACCCTCTCAAATTGTGACTTTCATTCTCAGTTTACTGCCTCAGCTTCTAAGATAAAAGAACTCCACACATTTTTCCTCTGCTAATCAAACTCCTCAGACTTCTGTTTTCTCTCTTTGTGTATTTTGAAAGCTGAGATCCAAACAGTATCAGCAAGGCATGATTATTTCCATATTCTCTATAGCCTCTACCCATTTCTAATGTGGAAAACAGCTCATTGCTTGTAATGAATTAGGGAGCATAGACAGAGTTACCAGGATGCTGCAGATGAGGTGTTTATCAACTAACAGAATTTAAGTACAACTTCTTGCTAGAGAAGTGTTGTAAGAAACTGCGATCTCAGCCAAGAATGATTACATGAGTTGGGAAAGTCCATGAGGATGTTAAGGACAGGTGCAGCTCTTACATGAGGAGCAATAATTTAGGGAACAAGTTTTCCATAGTGCTGATGGCGTATGTTGTTGTCAGTTTCAGAGATTTTTTTTTTGCAGTGACCACAAAAACTACTGGAATCATACAATACACTAAAGATACATTCTTGGTTTTGTTAAGAGGACCATTTGTTTTCTTTTCCCTGTGTGTCAGCTGCTTGCTAAAGCAGGGCAGACGTCTGACAGTGCCAGTCCTGGATGCCCTTTCTCGTCTGGATCTTGATGCAGAACTTGTGGCTGAGGTGAGAGCTTTTACTGAGCACTACCCCAGCCTCTGCTTAGCAGCATGAGAGCTGGAACTGTTTCTTCATTCCAAGTATTTTGCTAAATCTGACTCCTGTAGGCCTTCTAAAGTCCTGAGCTCCTGAAGTTGGAAAGAGGTCAGAAGCTAAAGCTGGTTTTTGAAACGTGAGGGGTTCAGTGAAGAGCAGAGAGAACTTTTCTGAATGTATACTGTAACGGCCAGAAATTTCAATCACAGCTGTTTTAGCTAATGCAGAAGCACTTTGTCCTGCTGCAGTAAATTTTTACTGCCTGTCTTAAACCTGCTTATTGTCCATGTTTCATCTTTTTGAAGTACAGTGACCAGACTAGATTGTTATATTCTAAGGAAAGACAGAAGACTGGTGATTAAATAATTACATAGGATTTCTCTGCAGAATGCTGATAAAGAGATGATGATGTGCCTTGGCTGCATTGCTGTTCTTATTCATATGAATAAAATAAAATCAGTTCATTTGAGTGCACTAAACAGTGTTTTACATAGTCCCAAAAGGCTGGTGCTGCATAGCAGGCTGCACATCCTCCATGCTTTTCCATTTTGAAAGACAGTTAAAAAACAATGGAGCCAAACTCTTCTTGTTGAAGAGGGAAAAGGGGCAGTGGCCACAATAGGAGGTTTTGGTTGGACATTTGGAAAAACAAGTTAGGGTCTGCAACATTGACATAAATGATCAAAGAGGTGGCAGGGACTGGAGATTTCCTCCATCCTTGGATATCTTCAAGACTCAGCAAAGCCAAGGTGAATCTGATCTAGTACTGACAATATTCCTGCTCTGAGCAGAAGGCTGGACTGTAAGGATTCCTTCCCACTAACATAACTGTGTTTCTGTGAAGTGTTGTCTTCCAGCTGATGGAGTGTTGCTCTCTCCTCAGGTGCGACAGTCTGCCATGACCATTGTGCCTTCTGTAAAACTAGAAGATTTGCCTGTAGTAGTAAAATTCATCCTCCAAAATGTCAAGGCAGCAGATGCAGTAGAGGTACAGTATCTTTTTCATAATGGAGTATGTGTTTTCCACACCAGTATGTGTTTTAACAGAGGGAAGTTGATTCACACACAGCTGTATGTTTTTAATGTTTTCAAGTAAAATTTTAATGTTGCCAAGGATCAAAGGCAGCCTTGATGAACTATCAAACACACTTTTCTTTATATGTTGAGGAAGCCTCAGCCTAAGCCAGATGAGGTTTGTGATCTGCCTAAACCTTTCAGGAGGACCCCTGTAAAATAAAATGTGCCTATGACATGGAAGCCAGTCTGTGCTGCTACACTGTAATGCAACAGCAGTCAGATTAGTAAGCTTGCATGTCCTAGGATTACTGAGGCTGCCATGTATCTTGCTCAGCTGCTAAAGAGAATGAAAACATTTCACTGCAATGTAAAGCAGATATAGGTGGGAATTTCACAGAATTGCTTGTAAAATATTCTGCTTTCTGTATGCATCTGCAACATCATGACACAGTGTGAAAAGTTTTGCTGGTTCATTTTCTAAGTTTTAGATTTGGACATGGTTAAATACTTAAGAATCTTACAAATAGATGAGTTTTTTAGTTTGTAATTTTAGGGTTATTGTGGGAAATTGTTTTATTTTCCTCAGCTGTTTCTGTTCTTCCCTCATTTGTCACAGTGATTTGTGCATGGATTTGTGCTTTACAGGTGATTTCTGATCTTCGTAAGAACTTGGATCTGTCATCATGTGTTCTGCCCCTGCACATGCACAGTTCCCAGAAGAAGATTAAAAGCCAAGTCCAAGCCAGGTACTTGAACGGGTTTGTCTGATTCTCCAAGGGTAGGATGAGACAAGAGCAGCTCTTCCTCTTCTGGTCTCTCTGGCACCATTGGCTTACATACATGAGCCTAATTTATCCTCTGGAAAGGCACAGACACCTTTATTCCTTCCAGCTTGGTACTCATAGAATACATTTGTCAGTCCTTGCCCAGCCAGCTTCCCCTGCCGTGGATGTAGTTCCTTTTGAGCTGCATCCATGTCTGTACAGAGATAAGCAACTTCATCTATAATAATGTTGCTACCAGTTCATCTGTTTTAAGTTCCCTTCAGTATGTTTTCCATTGATTCTACAACCTCTGTTTGCACCCTCTTGTGGAATTCCCTGTCCTTGCCAGAGCCTTGTCTCTGGACAATGGCTGCTTTAAGTAAGTGCTGTGACTGCTGGGCTGCCTTGTTCCTTCTTTGACAGTATTTGCAGGGACTGAGTCTCCTCCTTTCTGATAATTTACAGTTCTTCCCTGAGCCAAGTAACCACCAGCCAGAATTGTGTGAAGCTACTTTTTGATGTGATCAAGTTAGCTGTGAGATTTCAGAAGGATATCTCTGAAGCATGGATTAAGGTAAGATACATGCTTCAGTTCTTGTTTCCTTACTTATTTGAGCTCCTTGACTGAGCCTGAGCCTTTCTTGTAATCAAATGTGATATCAAAAGACACATGTTAGCCCTTAATTTTACCAATACAGATTTCATTCTGCAAGAGAGGAAAAATGTATACCCATGTATTGAGACGGAGCTGAATGAAGTCTTAAGGTGCTTGAAAATGTCCTGCTGAAAATCAATATTGGCTGGTATTGTGCCAAAATTGCATTTCAGTGTAAACCATGAGACTGTTTCTTGTTCTTAGTCTTTCATTACTCAGTACCTCAGTTCCTTTCTCAATCCTGATGTTATTTGAGACAGTCTTTGATCAAACTCAATTTTTAGCTATTTTTTGGAATGCTTTCTGGATTCTCTGTTGTTGGCAAGATCCAGTTTGCTGACTTGGATAGGTATCCTGTTGTAGAGGAGAGAAATCTGTGAGCAGGGTGTCACAGACTTTTGGTGTCTACCTTTTTTGATTTGGTTTTGAAATATAGTATTGTACTGTAGCTTAACAATTTGCTTGGTTTTTTTTTCCTCTCAGGCTATTGAGAGCAGCACATCTGTGTCTGACCATAAGGTAATGCTTCTGCTTTGGGAGTGTCCCCTTCTGCTGGTGTTCTCAAGGCTTTCTTCATGGTTGTAGATTACGAGATTTTTGTAGTTGAAGTAGAAACGGCCAGTGGTATTTCATGGGTGATTCTTTCGGTATTGGACTAGTTCTGAGTATAGCAACCATCCATTTTCTTTGTAACCCTTGGTCCTTCCTTCCTAATGTCAAGGGACAGAGTTATCCTGCTTTAATTCTGTCCTGTTGGACTTACAAGCTTTTTCTGCAGTTGTGACTGTTGGGACTTTTTGAGCTCTTTTTTGTTCTCACTTTAGACTTCAAGTTTTGACTTGGAATTATCTGGACTGTTTAATATTTCAGCTTAATGAGTGGTGGTTATTTCCTCTAAAAGGTTCTGGATCTGATAGTTCTGCTGCTAATCCATTCTACAAACACCAGGAACAGGAAGCAAACTGAGAAGGTCTTGAGGAGCAAAATCCGATTGGGCTGCATGCCAGAGCAGCTGATGCAGAATGCCTTCCAAAATCATTCAATGGTCAGTGCTGATCCTGCTTTGGGACTCTTTCTTTTATCCCTCAAAGATCTTGTCAGATGATGATTTAGCCCTGTGCTGCATTATTTATACCTTTCCAGTTATGTACATGTACTTATCTTTTTTAATTTTTGGTCCAGATCAGTGTCCCAAGGCACGTGTCCTCTGCTATAACTGTCACTGTAACTGTGGTTTTTTGGAGTTGAGCTTTCCTCAGCACTGGATGTGTTGAAAATAAGCAACTACAATCTTCTCTTTCATGGTGTCTGTATTTCAGGTTATCAAAGACTTCTTCCCTTCCATCCTGGCCCTTGCTCAGGCGTTTCTGCACTCAGCACACCCAGCTGTGGTCTCCTTTGGCAGCTGCATGTACAAACAAGCTTTTGCAGCCTTTGACTCCTACTGCCAGCAGGTACAGTGTGATGGATGGCAGCTGTTTTATTTGGGCTTGCACTTTGTTCTAGGGGGTATGTCATGATCCTTTAGGGGACAGGGTTTCAGGCAGTTGCAAGCCTTTGGAGAGAGGTCTGTGCCAAAGAATAGGCCAAGAAGAAGATGGGGAACAATCACAGCAAGACTGGTAGCAAGGGACTCAAGCACAGAGACTGCTGTGATTATCTGTACTTGATTAACTTAGTTCATATGACCAAGGCAGACATTTTCTGATATTTCACTGTGGTTCCTTTGGTGGCTTTTTCCTTAGGAGGTTGTGACTGCTTTGGTGACTCACGTGTGTAGTGGAAGTGAGACAGAGCTGGACATTTCTCTGGATGTGCTCACGGATTTGGTGGTGCTGCACACGTCGCTGCTGATGCGTTATGCCACCTTTGTGAAGGTATGTGCATTTCTGGGTTTATACTGGATTTTGGGTCCCTTACACCACTTTTCCTCAGATCCAGAATACACCAGTACTTCTCCAAAATAGAAGTATTGGAAAAGCTTGTACCTGTAAGGCTTTTCTGTCTGGAGAAATGCAGTAGTCAGAAGTGAAAGGTATCTGCTATCAAGGTGTGAGCTGTAAGATAGGACTGTATGATTTTTTGACAGGGGAAATTAAGACAGACAATTCCTTTTAGCTGGACAATGCTTAAATTGCTGGTGTGGAATGGTGCCTACAATGGAAGGAAAATTATGTCTATTTACATCAGCTATTTCAGAAACTTGGCAAAAACCTGCCCTCTTTGTGGACTGCCCATTCTGTCTATTGAAAGACTGATAATACTTTAGCCAAAATTTGAATCTTAAGACAAAATTGCTTGCAGAGATGGAAGAAGACATATCCTAAAAAAAGGAAGTGCTCAGTGGAGAGAAAAAAAAATAGATTACTGAGTTTTAAGAATGATAAGCAGGGTCAGACCTGCCCAGTTGCCTATTTCCAAAAGTATTAAAAGTGGAGATTGAGGGAAGAGCTAAACAGCAAGGCAAGCCATGTCCCAGCACTTTCATTGAACACTCTCCATCTATGGTGGTTTGTAGCTTAAGGACAGCTTGTTTTTAAGAGTCCTTGAACAGGGTGGATGTGGGTATTCCCACACCTCACTGATATTTTGGTGCTCCCTGTGATTTAATTATACACTATGGGAAAACTGTATGCTTTTTACTGTTTAGTTGGTTGATTGTTAAATGAAAATTACTTGCTTAATTTCTTGCTTGTAAAATACTTTGAATCCTTGGACCAAACCTGTGATAGAAAATAGACAGCTATCACTTGTCCTGAGCACTCCCAAAATGCTTATGGTAGCCAAATTGTTCTTCCCATTCAGCCTCTGATGAAATGACCTGCCATAATTAAGGCCAGAGCAACAATTTGGCATTCATATTTGTTTAATTTGAGTGTAGCTTTTTCATGTGTGTACAAAAAAGGTGAAGTTAATTATCTTTGCTGAGGTTGGCAATGAATGTATTTTTGAGATTATGGAAAAAGATTCTTAATACATCTGAGCTAGTTTGTGGCTTCTCTTACAGACCATTTTAGACTCTACACAGAAACTGAATCCATGCCAGATCCGGAAGCTTTTCTACATCCTCAGCACTTTAGCATTCAGCCAGAAGCAAGAAGGGAGCTACATTCAGGTAAGCAGAGACACAACTGAAAGTTGTTCAGGCTGTGCCTTGGTTCTTTTGCTAGGTTATCTAAATACTGGCCTCATCTATGAACAGTGATTGATGTCACGATGTCCTTCATCTTAAAATTCTCTTCTCCCCAAGTGGCTGCAAATCAGCTTATTTCCACCCTGGTATCAAGGGCTTATCACAGTGACTGTGTGCCTCTCATTTTTCCCAGAGAGGTCCCCTTCTCTTGCACATCTAAGAAAGGCAGAGTTGTTAGATGTGTTGCTGGAAGGGTACTGATGGTAGTCCCTAATCTAACCTCCCAGTCAAAGTGGGACTGTCACCAGCATGGTGTCATGTTGATTGTTGCTTTGTCTAGCTGAGCCTTGAAGGCTTGCAAAAGTGTAAATTCAGCAGCCTCCTTGAGCAGCTCTGTTTCTCCATCACTTAGAAGCCTTCAGAAAGCACAGTTCAGTGTCTTCCCTGAGATTTTGTATTGATTCAGGCACTTAAATTCTGTACACCAGAGACAACAGAGACTCTTGTTAGAAGAGCTGAACTTCAGAGTACAGAGAACTCTGCTGTGAGATGGTAGAATTCACAACTCTCTCGTTTAAACATGAGAAGCTGTCAAACCTGGTCTATCCAAGTCCACCTTCATCTTGCACAGGATACCTTATGTGACTCAGTTGCAGCATAACAGTGGTGGTATTGGATACCTTTGTCTGGATTTCTGAATCCTTGAGCATAGCAGATTAATAATAAAAGATACTTATTTCACAACAGAGATGTCTGGGTTGAAAATCTTCCCATTCATAAAGTTCAACTCTTAGAAATTAGGACTGTTTGTCTTTGAGTCCCTGTGTAGTTTGTAATTGTAGATATGTTTGCACATGGCAACTTGAGACTATAGAGGAAAACTGCTCTTCCTCTGATTGGTCTGTGGCATGTAAAACAGCATTTCTATAGTCATTTTGGGCCTTCCCACTCACCCTGTTAAATTGGAGTTAAATCACTGCCAAAATTTCCAGTTGTATGGCAGGTTTAGCTCCTTTCTGAACTACTTTCCTCAGTGATTTCCCCACCTCCCACCCCAATGTGTGATTTGTGAAAATTGCCTTGGCAACACACAGTGTGATTTTGCAGCCCAGGAGCACTTGCCATCAGGATGTTCTGCCTGTCACCCTCTGAAGTTGTGAAAAGAAGGGGAGGAGTGTCTAGAATTTATTTTGAGCTGAGAGTTTGTAACTGTGGAGATCCAAGGCTGGTAATTTGACTCTATCCTTAGTGATGCTTAAAACTCTAGGGGTAGGTCACCAAAGAAATCAGTATCCTGAGAGGCAACTTCCTCTTCCCTCCTTCTCTCTAAGGGCACTTCTAAACTGATGCCTCTTAGACATGAATATCTCTGCAGGTAGATTAGGCATTTGTCCTTGCAGGGCACAGTTGTCTTTGGACCTTCACCACAAACTGCTGCATCCCTCAGCCTCCTGAAGTTGACAGTGTTTTGAAGTGCACCTCTGCAGCTGCTGTTAGGGTGTGACAGGGTCCAAGACCATCTGGTATTTTTAAACATACTCTTCTATTAATTATAGGTGAAACCTGGACCAACTACATGTTCTGTGTAGTAGTTAGAGCAAAGTCAAACCAAATCACTTTCCATGCTGTTTACAGCCTTACTTGGAGCTGTGACCAGTGTTTTCATAATAAAGGAAATGTCAGAATCCACAGGGACTCAAATTCATTTCAGAATTTTCATACAGCAAAGCTGTAATCCCAGTAAACCATCCCCTGTGGCCCTTGGAGATGACATTAAGTGAAGATGCCAGCAGAACTGTGAGTGATGCACACAAGTACCTCTGTGGTGACATGGTCTGTGTCTCTTTTCAGGATGATATGCATATGGTGATCAGGAAGTGGCTCTCCAGCACAGTTCCCAACCACAAACAAATGGGGATTATTGGTGCTGTTACCATGATAGGCAGCGTGACATTAAAAAGGTGAGAGAAAAAGAGAAAATATAGCAAAGATTAATTTAATGTGGCTTTCAGTTCAGGCCTGGAGTGGAACAAAGACAGGAGGGCATTGCCTTCGAGTTCTTGCACATCTTGGGCAAATCCAGGAACTTTAAACTCTTCTACATACCATGGTATTTGGTGTTTCAGCCTGTGCAGTGCTGCTCACCTGCTGCTGATCTAAAAGGCATCCCAAATTCCTTATTAATGCCTATCTGTGGATGCCTTGACCAGCATGAGCAGGACCTGCTGCTTGGAAAAAAATTGAACACTGGTGGACTGACTACACATCAGCTTCTGACTCTAGGCTGAATAACCTGAGATGCTCTGTGTTTGAATCCAGGGAAATCTAAAAGAGAAGTCCCAAACAGCACCAGGTCTTTTCTTAATGTGTTCCAAAGAAATCTTTTTCATGCGTAATTCTCCAGTTTCTGGAGAGACAACCTTGTGTGTGTGATGGGTCACCTCCTGAGTCTTGTTGATAACAGCAAGGTTATCAATTGCTTCCAGGAATGAAGGAGATGGTGCTTCACTGGAGAGGCCAGAGCTGAACAGCGAGCGTGATGGGCAGGTGAGTACCAAGAATGGGGCAGTGTGGGAGACAGGGAGGATACGGTCAGCAAGGAGGGGTGACTGGAAATGCAGTCTTATCTGAAGTACTGTGTGGGTCTGGGAGTTTCCTGAGCCCGGGATTCTTGTACATGGACTGCAGAGACAAGAGTCTATTAAAAATGGTTTTGGAGAAACAAGTGCACCCACTGGTGTTTCCTCTGCTAGACCAGGATAAGCAGCACCTCAGCCATTTAGTGGAAGTCTTCTCTCCAGCTGTTATTTCAAATACAGAGAAGGAAGCAGGACAGTCTGCTTCAGTGAGCCAGAGGGTGACCATGCCCATCCTCTCAGCTTTGGTAGCTGTGCCTTTCAGGCCATCCAGAGAAAGTATTTCTGCTGTGCAGGATTGGCATAGCAGCCTTTTTCCTTAGTTTCTGTTGAAGAACCTTCTTCTCTGCTGGCACTCTATTTAAGGGTGATCCTGGGCAGACTCTTTTATGTCATTTCATGGCAGAGGACTCCTAAAGGCCCATGTTCCTTCTCTTCAAGAACATTCGTCATGGATTGTTACTCTAGAGATGAGGCTTTGAATAAGCCTCACAATAAATTAATGTAAAAAGGACTTAAGGTAAAAACTTGAGTTGGATCATTTACCTTACCCATTTCTGCACTGTTTTCTCTCCTTTCAGCTGTCTACCCTGCTGGACCTTGTGGGCTTCTGCTGTGAGCAAACACCAGAGGTCTTGGCTCTGTACTATGATGAATTTGCCAGTTTAATTGAGAAGCAGAAGGGCAATTTGGACTTGCAGCTCCTGGTATGTTGCAGAGCAGTTTGAACATAATCACTTAAATGAATTCTTCAGAAAAATGTTTTTCAAACACTGGCAGGGATAGAGTCAATTTGAAGATTTCACTCCAGTCTGGAAATTTGTTTTGTTCTGTGGGACATTGGTCAGACACAAAATCCTCATCCAACTCTCTTGGCTTTTTCTGATTATAGTGGATTCCTCACTGTGCTTTAACAGCTTCTTTTATGTGAAATTTTACATGACAGTAGGGAAGCCTTTTAAAGGAAATTAAGTGACATTTCAGAGCATGCTGTTCCTATTCATAGGTAAAAATAGAATCTGAAAGAACTTTAAACTTAGTGCTGAAATTGGTTTCTGGCTCAGACTATTAAGACTATCTGATCCCTAAGATTTTGTAAGAGCCACAGTCATTTATGGTAATAAATATTGTGGTATTTATGGTGATAGGAAAAGGTTTGTGAAGGCCAGTGGAAGCTCTTTCTTCCTGCTGGGAACTCCTTTTACAGGTGGGCTGCTTTCCTCTTGCAGCCAGCTGCTCTGCCTCTCTGCGTCACTCTGGAACTTGTAGTCAAGCCCACGTGCAAAGAGCAGGGAAGAAATTGGTTGTGCACACTTAGCAATGTTTCCTGGCTGTCTCTAAAGGCAGCCTTTGGCTCTCCTTGCAGGCCATGGGACTTCATGGCTATGACTGTTCCAGGCTACTTTTGCTTGGCTTTGTTCTGCATCTTCCACCGTTGGAGCTTTCTTCATTGAGCCCCTTTGCTGAGCAAGTTTTTTATCCTTTCTTTGTAGGACAAGTTTGGGAAGAGTTTGGTGGAGGACTTTCCCAGTGACTTCGTGGTAGATCTCAGCCCCACAGTGCATGGGTATGCTAATCACAGCTAAGGCATTGGTAGTGTTTCTGTCACTGAGAACTGAGGTTACCAACAAGACTTTTTGTCTTTCCTTGCAGTTCATTCTTGTTCCCAGTGAAGTCCTTGTACAATCTGGATGAAGATCAAAGTCAGGAAGCAATTGCCATTAACCTCTTGCCATTGGTGTCACAGAGTGAGCTTGGCAGAGTCACTGCTGGAGTGAGTCACCAGAGTAAAAGGTACTTTGACACTTATCTGTGGGATGACTGCAGAGGTAAAGGAAATGTTTTCATCTGTGCACTTCAGGTGCCTGATAAGGGGCTGGTCAAGAGAATTTACCAGTTTCCAATGTTCTTCTTTTTTTGATGTTAAACATACTCAGAGAGGTTTAAAGGCATAATCTGGTTGGGAGCTGGCATCTGTTCTGGCTTAGGCTGTTTAGGTGATCTTCAGTGAGTCATGCTGGTAGACAGGACTAAACCCACAAACATGCAGCTAAAAATGAAATTTGACTGAAAAATATGAGCATTGTCTTTGGCAAATGGAACAGGAAGCATGTAAGATAGAGAAAAGTCTATATAAACAGTATGGCATCAAAGTTAAAAGAATCATAAGAGTCAGAATTGTTAGGGTTATAAAAGGCTCTCTTTTTTTATTTGCACCTTCACATCATTGGTGGTTTATTGTCGTAAGATTTTGTTGAGATTTTAGTTGTGCTTTAAAAAGACACCATCATTTTAAAATGGGAGAAAATACAGCTACTCCGCATGCATTTATGGAAAAATTAACAATTTTCCTCACTCAGAATTGGACCAGTGGCACATTGCAAAACATTGAAGGAGGTTTCTCCACTGCTTATAACTGTGTTGTGCACAATTTCTTACAGTTCCTTCTGAATTAGTCAGCTTTGCTTTCAACCAGAAATAAATCTGACTCCATTTTTTGTTCATTACAGTCATTTTTATTCCATTATATGCTTCTCCAGAAAACTCATAATCAGCAGTTATTAGTTGTTTTCTAACCCACATGGTGCATTTCTGCTCTGTGTTGCTGGGACTTGCAAGAAGCAAAATAGAAGGCATAGGCAAGGTGGCCTGAGGAGGACACAGAACATAATGGAAAATTGATGGGCATTTTGGAGATATATAAAACACAAGATCCACTCCATTTCTTTTTTCCCCCAGGGCAGTGTCACCCATGTGTCTGTCACCCTGTTTCCGGTTGCTGAGGCTCTACACTGCAGAGCAAAACAGTGGAAGTCTGGAGGAGATTGATGCCTTACTAGGTATGGGAAATAGACTTTCTATAGAGCCTAGCTGCCTGCCTTGTTCCTGTGCCAGATCTGCACAGATTCCTCCAGCTGCAGGAAGAATTGTGCATTTTGTGAAGGAGGCTGAGATGCTCTGTGCCCACAAAGTGGAAGGGGAGACAGTTGCTCTATCTGAGGATGGAGTGGCTGATGGGCCTTACTCCAGATAGCCACTGGAACTGATACAGGCTTTGATAAGAGACTTGGTCAGTGCAAAGGCCAAAGCATGAGTAGCACACAGTCCAACCTATCCTTTTCTTGCTCTGTGCCAGGTTGTCCTCTGTACCTGACTGACCTGGAGGTTGAAGGGAAGCTGGACTCTCTATCCAAGCAAGAACGTGAATTTCTGTGCTCACTCCTGTTCTATACTCTCAACTGGTTTCGTGAAGTGAGTAGAGCCTTGTCTGCAGGTTCTGGAGTGGAGGGATGAGGGAGAGTAGAGGTTGGTCAGCCAGGAGAGGGGAAGCCAAAGGGAAGCCAATAATGTGGTCTTGGTTACCTAACAGAAAGGTTATGCTCTACTTCCAGAGAGGCTGTAGAATTTCCTTTCTTAGGGATGCTCTGTACTTTGTTCTATACCTCTGTGAGCTGACACAAGGAAAAAATGCAGTACCTTCATGCAGATTTAGACCATATATTTGCTACATCGATGGTCAGTGGGATTGTTCCCTGCTGGGGTTATTCTGATAACATGAGAAGGGCAGATTTGGTGCAATTCCACATTCCCAGTCCTGCTCTTCTCCCAGGACTCTTTCCTGACAGGCCTCGGAAGTGCCAAGGGATCTTCTGAGCCACAGGTATCACAGAACCTGATGTTGTCTGCTAATTCCTCTTTTTCAATTAATATTTTATCTATAGGTATTGTCATGTTGGAGTGAAAGCTCCTCTGGACTCAGGCCCAGAGGAAAGCCAAAGCACAGGGGTTGAATTAAAACCTTTAGATAAGCTGAGATACATGAAGTCACACCAAAGTGAAATAGAAATAGAGATTTTTAACTTTTAGTAGAAATATATGCTAAGTGCTTTAAACATTGAAAAGCTGCAGCAGAGAACTTAAATACAGGTTTTATTGCAGCAGTGTTACCTTTTCACAGAATTCCTTTAGACAAAATACAGATAGAACTATACTGTTCACATTTTTTTGATAGAGTGTTCACATAAACAATAAGAGCTGATAGAAACTGTATATGCAAATCTGTGTAATACCTATGTAATACTTGTCTAAGATTAACGACTGTTAGAATTAGACCAGGATAGGTTAAGAAAAGAAAAACTAGAATCTTGTGTTAATCTTATTAGTCAATTAACAAATATAATCCACACTTCTGTAAGAAAGAATTAGAGAAGGAACTAGAATTAGAAGCAGCTGTTTTCTGCCTGCTGTTTGCTTGCTGCTGTTGCTGCTTGGCCTTATCATGTAACCCCTTTGAGCTCTGCCTTCAAGAAGCTATGAGACTATGAAATAAAGAACTTAACATACAGCAGCCTCCTCTGCTCTCTCACCCTCATCCAAAAAGGAGGGGTATCCCATCAAAAGCTCAACATTGTCCTATTTCTTTTTACAGATTGCACCAATTATATCCATATTCTTATGGGCTTCTGAAGAGCTTTGTTCGTGCAGTCTGAACCTGGTCACACAGGCACTTGTGCTGTGTTGTGTGTTCATTCAGGACTTGAGAATGTTATTCAGAAAAGAAAAAGTAGCAAAGTGGGTACAGATCTCCCTAATTCAATGAGCTTGGTTTGTTTGTATCTCTAGGTTGTAAATGCCTTCTGTCAGCAACAGGATACTGAGATGAAGGGGAAAGTTCTAACTCGATTACAGAACATCACAGAGCTGCACAATGTGCTGGGAAAATGCTTGGCAGGTGAGTATGAAACATTTGTACATTTTGGGCCTGTATCAGCTGTGAAGTGAAAGGAATTGTTTTACACATCAAGGGAGGAAGCCTATGGTAACACACACTGCAGTTTTACAGTGGCCTAAAAGTTTATGCATGGACAGCTATAGTTTTGCTTGTCCAAATCCAAACTGCTCTTATTAATTACTTCCTCGGTGAGGAGCACACAAATTATACACTCTTGAGTCATGAACTTTTGCAGATCCCCTCAAGTATTGACACACCTTGTCCATCTCCCAATAGCCTGCCCAGATCCCAGGCACTCTAATCTGCTCCACTGCTCCCCTGTTCACTGCTTGTTAGCAGACACACAAACTCTTACACTTATCTCACAGGCACAGACTCCACATTTTCACCAGGACAGTGAAATATATGGTACTCCCTTTAGATGTGTATCTGGCCTGTATGTTGTCATTCAGGAGCTGAATTAACACAATTTCTACATTTTGGCTCTTTCAGTGACCCCTGGCTATGTCCCACCACCAGCCACCTTTGACTCTGAAGCCCCAGAGGCCATACCATCCATTAATGCTGCTGGTCCAGCCAGAAAAAGGAGTGGTAAAGAAAATTTAAAATGTTTAAGCAAACAGATGTGATGGGGGTTGACTGGCAGATTGCACTGCAGCCGTTGCACTTTTGTGTGCCTAAAGCACTAAATTCTTGGCAACCTCTATCTAGCTTGGAAGTTTACCTCATCAAATCCTGTTGCAGCTGAAGTGGAGATGGAAAAATATCCTACACCAAACAGGTGTTGGATGGTCTGTCTCCTTGGCTAAAGCTGATACATAGCATTTAACAGTGAAAATCCAGGGCTTTCATTGGTTACTTTCACCTGCCAAAGTACTTTCTGCAGCATTAAGTTCTATGTTGATGGATCTGTGGCATCATCTAGTAGTGAATCTGTGGCTTGAGCTGCCTTGCAAACCCCTGAGCTTTAGGTTGTACCTAACCAATGTCTTGGGAACCTTGCCATGGCTCTGCTGCACAAGGAACTCTTTCCTTCATCCTTTCCCAGTGCTAGCTCCCCCAGAGAAGACACAGAACTTGCCTTTCGGTTTTCAAGCTGAAACAGATTTGCTTTGTTCTTCCTGTCTCTAGTTCTGTTTCCAGATTAGATTTATTTCTAGTTCAGATTAGCATTTCTTGGGAACATGTCTGCCTTAAGCCAAAGTGGACAAAAATTCACACTCCATTCAGTGATAACAACTGGAGGAAGCCACAGATCAGAATGCCTTTCCCTCCTGTGCCAAACCTATTGTGAAGGGTATGGGCCTGTCATGTAGGAGTGTATTTGAGGCAGAAGGAAAGTTTTGACTGTGTTCTGCAGACAAGAGAAGGATCCATCACTTTAGATACTGTACTTTGAAGGAGCACTTCATCTATGGACTTGTGCTCTGTGCTTTCTTAGTGCTGCTTAAAATACAGCCTGCGCTGAGCACAGTGCAGCCTTTGATTCTGAAGTTGCCTTTCTGTTTAAGGAAGGAAAAAGAAAGCTGATGGCAGCAAAACTGGTGCTGGAGATCGTTCTCAAGCAGATGACAGTTCTGAGGGAAACCAGCTTGATACTGAGCTCTCC
Source organism: Lanius collurio (assembly GCA_020086605.1). Classification (NCBI taxonomy): domain Eukaryota; kingdom Metazoa; phylum Chordata; class Aves; order Passeriformes; family Laniidae; genus Lanius; species Lanius collurio. The sequence continues at coordinate 3,969,880 of JACBWW010000009.1, forward strand.
GAGCTGGACAAGGTAGGTGTATGGCCCTGGGAACCTGCAAGGAAGACAGAACAGGGAAGATGCCATAGAAGCATAAACAAAAGCTTTGAGAGAGGGCTTGTTCATTCCAAAGTTAATCACAGTCAGTGGTTCAGTTCTGCTTTCTGGCACCTGCCTCCCATCAGAATTTTGGAAAATGCTGCTGCAGAGGCCACTCTCCTGCCATTTCCTTTTCAGACTGCTGCTGATAGAGAGGCAGGAAATCCTCTGGCACAGCTGCAGAGCTATCGCCCATACTTCCGAGAGCTGGACCTCGAGGTGTTCACTGTGCTGCACTGTGGGCTGCTCACAAAGTCTATCCTGGACACAGAGATGCACACAGAGGTGAGTGGAACAGCCTGAAACTCACACTGATGAGACTTTGTGTAATGGCCTCTCTCAGAGGCCTTGGCCCTCTCTGTTCCACTGAAGTGCACAACCGGTTGGTGTTAAGATGTGTTGGTCCAGAGCTGTGAGCTGGGGACCAGGAGAGCGTTTGGCCCCAAGTTCTTCAAGGCACTGAATAAAAAAAAAAGGACTTTCCTGAAAAGAGCTGGTATGTCATGTAGCAATGTTAAAAACAAACTAATGTAAATATTGCATAAAAGGAGAAAGATACTGTATAACATATGTAGATCTAATGGGAAGAAAGGGGCTTTAGTACTGAGCACAGGTAAGCTGTGAGGTCGTAAGTACACAAATTGTTGCATATCAAAAAGAACCTGTGACATAAAGTAAAGCCTGTATTGCCAAAACTCAGGTGTCTCAAGGCATCAGGAGATCATGAACAGCCCAAATGTGGGACTGGACTCATGGAGGTGCTCTCAGTAGTGAGCAAGTTCCTGTGTATCATTTGGGAGCTTGTACAAAACTGCATTGCTATGGCTGTGGAAAATAGAAGTGCTTAATTTTGTTACCCTCTTCGTAGGCAGGCTGAGTCCATCTGGAGTCTCGTTTTGTCAAGCTACAGTAAATACATAAAATGCAAAAAGGCCATGGCAGGCTGGAGCACAGCTGTCTCTGTGCATGCAGGTCACAGGCCAACTGGAAGACTTTTTGACAAGTCTCTTGGGCCATGTGGCATTATTTCAAATTACTTCTTGACTGTTACTCAGTGAATTTTGTGACTCTCTGGGCTTAAACCTCTTTTTATCCTTAGGAGCTTATTTTCAGTGTCAATGTATATAAATCTGTTCTTTCTCAGTTGTTAAGTTGTACTGACATTGCCTCAGCTGTTTAGAGCATCAGGATGGCTTCGTGCTTTGAGTAGCCAGAACCAGTGCCCCATACCTGCCATGGGGGAGCCATAAAACCAGTCATCAAATAAGTCCCTCCTGAGGTTAACTAATCCAGGAGACATAACTTGAAACAGAGAGGGTAAACTTGAGCTTCAAGGCACTACAGTTACATCTGGGTCCTGGGACTGACTGTTCTTTTAATTGCAGGCTTGTGAAATTGTGCAGCTGGGGCCTGCTGAACTTTGCTTCCTTCTGGATGACCTGTGCTGGAAGCTGGAACATATGCTGCCCTCGGGCTCCACAAGGAGGGTGCCCTTTCCAAAGGCAAGTACAGCAGCAGGCGATGGATCCAGGCCTGGGATGAGGCAGAGCACATCAGGGGCCTCCAGGCCTTTCCCGACAAATGTTTTTCAGAATTATTTTCATTTGGTAGTTAAATGGAAGTGTGACACCCAGCTGTGTGCTAGAGCAGCACTTGCTCTTTCAAAAGAGACTTCTGTACACTGCTCTTGCTGAAGTGTTTGCAACATCTGGTTCTCTGCACGTCTCAGGAAAGGGTTTTTAACTGAGGGAGTCTTGTAGCCTCAAAACTTAAGTGACCCTTTTCCTACCCCTCCCTGGGGAGACTGGCTGTGCTGTTCAAGAAGCAACCCAGGTCAGCCAGGCCAGATGGCTGCAGCAGCCAGCAGAAGCTGTTGCATCCATGTTTCTGCATTTTCTGCATTAGAAATCCCCCTGAGTGCAGGGACTCCTTGCTGATGCCTTCAGGAGAACAGTAATTGCATGTCTCACTGCATTTAACTGAGAAATGCACTGCAGCCTGATGGACTCCATCATATTCTTTGTTCTTGTTTTTCTACCTATCTTAATTCCCATGTGCAGAGACTGCCTTCACTTAGTGTTTGAGTAAAGTGTTGGATTCTCTGATCTTAAAGGTGTTTTCCAACCTAAATGATTCTCTAAGAGCACTGTGTGTCACATCAGTTTTATCATTTTAGTCAAATGTTACCCACTTGTCTGAGTTGGGGGTGTTCAGCAGAAGCCAACTTTGCTAACCTATGACCCTCCCTGACCCTGTATGATGACATCAGGAATTGCACTGCTTGGCAGCAGTGTAAGATGTAGAAATTGAGGTTATTTTCAAGAGGGGCTGATGAATCAACTTTTAACTTTTGGGTTTGCTGCAGGAAAGAGGCAACAAGGATATTGGCTTTTCCCATCTGTGTCAGAGGTCCCCCAAGGAAGTTGCTATGTGTGTGGTTAATCTACTAAAGCCGTTGTGTAAACACATGGAGAACATGCACAACTACTTCCAGGTCAGTGGGCAGCAATTTTGACCAAAAGAACCCTCAAGTTTTGTCTCCTGTAAAGATATTTTTCATTTTGTTTAGGGGAAAAAGAGTCACTTGGTTTTCTTCAGGTTTTTTAAACATGGAATTTATGGAAATGGATTCTTGTGCCATTATCTTTGTTTGGAATAGCATTTAATGAATTATTTGTTCTGTATTAAAGGCAGGTGTACAAAATCAAGGTGCAGAAGATGAACCAGGAGTGAACATCCAGGAGCACCAGCTGATGTCCTCTTGCTACCAACTGCTGTTACTAGCTTTTCGCTCCTTATTTGCTTGGTGAGTTTAAAAGAAAAGTCCATAGTTGTACCCATTTATTGCTTCTTTTTCTTGTTTCTTTCCTTTTAAGTGTTTGCACCCTGTGAAAGACCTGCTAGTTATGCAAAACAACCCACTGCAGTGGGTGGAGACTTCTAAGCACTTCTTAGTTAAGCCAGGCTTCACTGCCTGATTCTGAGCTGCACTAAAGCTGTAGGTGATGAATTGCTGAACTGGGCAGAATTCAATCAATGGGCTTTTGGGTCAAGATCAGCATAAGAGGCATTCTGGCACACCTAGCTGTGAAACTTCCATTCTGCCTAGGGCTCTTGGAATTTCTTACCCATCCTTTCCCATGTCCTTCCCCTCATCCTTTGCTAAATTGTCGCTGCCTGAATCTTGAGTGATAGAAGATAGAATTTCTTTTGCAAATGGGAAAGGATGAATGTGCATTGGCAAAAAGCCAATGCTATTGATGCATTCAAGCTAGATTCATAAATGTTCAAGTTGGAAAAGCTTGTGCAGCCTGCAGACTTCTGCATCTGCTAATATAATCCAGGATAGTATCATAAAAGTTTCTTTTTAAACCCCAATTTAGATTTGCATGTGGAAAGCATTTTACCTTTGTTGTACTTCATAAACAGTAGTAACTGCATAAAAAGTCAAGTCTGAGGTCTGCCTCTCCTGTTGGCCACTACTGGAGCCTCAAGACCCAGATCCACTCCTGACTATTTCCAGATTTGTCATTCTCTCTTTAGCCAGAGTAAATGTTGGTGGTTCATGAGCCCATCTATCTTGTAAATCAGAGAACCTGGTCCACTTTGTAACAGGCAGCTCAAGCTCGGTTTTGCTGTCCAGTATAAAATAATTCTGTTTTGCTGTAGGTCAGACGGCCATATATTGGGGTGAGCTGTCCAGCCACTACATTCAGCCACCAAATCACAGCTCCTTTTACATATGTTTAGTCAAGGCCTCTTATATTACCAGTTCTAATTAACTTGTGTGGTACAGGTGCACTTGAGCATTACCCCATTATCAAGTCCACCTGTTCAGTCTGTAGAATTGGAATGTGGATGTATTTGAGCATTTCTAGCATGCATACTTTCACAGACACTGGGAGTTCAAAGAAATAATGAAGATCTTTGGAGTTTTCCTCCCTGTTAGGCTTCCTGTTGTTCAGGAGGTGACCACCACCCACAATCACTGCATTTGCACGGCAACTGTCATTATACATCCTCTTATCGGGTCTCCATAGTTTTTGACTTAGTATATGTGGACCTCCAGTTATGAGAAATGGCCTTTCCTCACCAAGCTAGATCTGTAGTCTAACTGAAAAGTTAATATTGTTTTTGCTCAAGGCTTTCCATTCCCATTGAGTTGTCAATTTTTTGTGTCCCTTTATAACTTTCATACTGCAGGACTCTTCTTGAGTATCCAGCTTCTCTATTTTTCACCTTGCCAAATAGGTTTAGATATGCATTTGCATCTGATAGCTCTTCTAATCTGATGATGAATTGATTTTTTCCCCCTCAGGAATGGTTTTTCTCAGCATGAAAATGCTGACTTGCTGAGGTCAGCTCTCCAGGTGCTTGCAGACAGGCTAAAGCCAGGAGAGACAGAGTTTCTTCTTCTTGAGGAACTGATAAGGTAGAATCTGTTTCACAAGGCTTGAAATGAACAGAGTACAGGGATTTTTCCCTGTTTTGTGTGGGCATTATGGGTAAATGTGTGTTTGGGAGCTCTCATAGAGACTGCTCACTTCAAACAGAGCTTTGTACTTAATTAAATGGCAGTGTAGTCAAACCTCATAAAAAGGGGGAAAAGTATAAAATGTAAAATATGCATGAATCTGTGGGTCTCATTTGTTTATATGCTATTTGAGACAAGGAGATTAGTAGGATTCACAGAAGGAATGACTGTGTTCTGGAGAGTTAAAATCTTTACAGGTACACTAGGCAAGAGCAGTTTATAAAGCTGTTGCTAGACTTAGAGTGTCTGGGCCTTGAGGGAAGTTTCTCAGTGACTGAATTCCTATGTATTAGTGGCTGATAATGCTTTCTTCAGAAGGGCACTGCCAAAGACAAAACACTGGGATAGGGAGACTTGGATCTGAGATGGTCTAATGATTCCTTTTTATGTGTGTCTGAGACGTTACCCTGTCTACCCTGTTTTTACCTTTTCCCTTTCTTGTCACCCCCAGTGAGAGTTTTCAGTACCTCCTAAATTTCCAGCAGAGTGTTCCCAGTTTCCACTGTGCCTGCATCCTCACTCAGCTTCTGATTGCCATTGCTGAGAAACCCATGTCTGGCTGGAAGAAGGAGAAAATGGGTAATGTGTGAAGAGCCACTCATCTCAAATTAGTTTTTGTGTGGTCCTTGGCCTTTTAAGGGGGAGATTTCCCTTTTGCATCCTGGTGATCTCACTAGGTGAACAGTCCTAGCCATTAATGAAGGGAACAACAGTAAATATATTGGAACCTCTTTGGTATTTGTTCTGCTGTGCCTCAGTCACATGCAGACAGGCAGACTCCAGCTCTCTTAGCTAGTGTTTTTAAAAATCAGAGCTTCACAACTTTTAGGAGTTCTAAGCATGAGCCTGCTGTTCAGTGTTGGTACCAGTTTAATCACTGGTTATGGAGGTGATTGATCACAGACTTCATCTGATGTAACTTCCTGCTGTAAGTACAGATGTCTGTGACAGCTTGTTTCCAAAATTTATGGAAATGAGCTGCAAATACAGCTGTTACTCCAGGGCAGAAAAAGGAAAACCTTTAAGTTCTTAGCCCCATGCAACAAATGTTTTCAGTTAAGAAAGTTCTTCTCATGGATTGGGACCCATTATGTAAGGTAAACAGCAGATAAGGGACAGACATGGTTGTAGGGAATATACAAAAAAAATACTTTTTTTTCTCCGCTTCAGCACACACTGAAATTAAGACTTCAGACAGTTGCCTCTCTCAGCCATTCCTTGTCACACTAAGACACCTCTAGAATTTGTCCTTCTCCAAACCCCATAGCCACACAGAATTGTAAGTTCCCTCCTTAAAGACTATTTTAAACAGTCCCACTTTGGGAGAGCTACTGAGTGTGGTAGGGAATAAGCTATTTTAACTAATCACTTCCTGATTTTAAACATTTCTGCAAGAGACAAGCAGGTTTGTTAGCAATTTTGATTTCAGAAATCTGTAAACTTTAAACTTGTCTGTTCACATTTATTATTATAGTGCTGTGGCCAAAGGGCCAAGTCACTTGTTACTGGAATTCCATTTCTAGAAGTGGATCCCTAAGGGTTGCATATGGCCTAATTAAAAGCAGACAGATGGCACACTGTAGGAACTTTCAAACAAATAAGGTTTAACTTAAGTTTGTCAGAAATGGCCAGAGGTGGATCATGGTTCTGATGTGAACAGATATTTCAGACCAGGAACACACTGGATGTGCAAATATTTTGTTATCATGATCCTTTTGGCCTTGCAGCTTTCAGGGAAAATGCATTCTGACATAGAAAGTTCAGGCAGATGAGGAGCAGTGATATTGTGATCTTTCAAAAGAATCATTTGAACACACTGCTTTTATATGGAAGAAGGAAATATTTTTGCATTCTTCTTTCACTAAGTTATCCCTTATGTTCCACAGCTTCTCTAGCAAAGCAGTTCCTCTGCCAGTCCTGGGTAAAGCCCAGTGGAGACCGAGAGAAGGGCAGCCAGTTCAACAGTGCCCTGCACACCCTGCTCTGGTAAGGCTCAAGACATTGCCTCAGGCATGCCAAGGCACTCTTTATTTTAATGATTACTGTTGCTGCAGAGGAATGGCCCCTCTGAATCACCACCCTCATGTTTGCACAGCTTGTTTCTACACTGTTTCTAAAGCACAGTTTCTTTCTTGGTTCGAGGTGTGAGGTCCAGCTGAGCACCTTTCCTCATCAGGTCCTCTGTCAGTTGTATCAGGAAATGCTCATCAATGCCTTCCAGGAGACTCCTGGATTGCTTATGCCCTGCTGGGTTGTCCTTCCAGCAGGTGTCACAGTGGTTTGTCTGCCATGAGGATCAGGGCCTGCAACATGAGGGTACTCCTGGCTCTCTGTAGAAGGCTTTGTTGCCTTGTTCCTGATCCAGGTGGCCTACAGCAGACAGCCATTTCAATGTCACCCATACTTCTTGGATGTTCTCTCTCATGAAGGGCGATTCCATTACAACCTCTTTCCCAGCCCGTCCTTCCTAAATATAAGAATGAGGAAATATTGAATCTAGGTACATTTCAGATCATGGTAGCTTTTAATGACATCACTGTGGGAGTTCTAAGCAGTGCTGTGGGTTTCCTGCATGTGATTACCTTTGCCAGGGAAAAGCTTGACTGTTTTAGGCCACATGTTTCAGGTAGGGTAGTGTTCAAGCCCTTGTTGTGTCATTCTGCCCAATATCTACTGATAACTATGCTGGCTTTGGATTTAGTGTCTACCTGGAGCACACAGATAACATCCTGAAGGCCATAGAGGAAATCTCCAGTGTTGGTGTTCCTGAACTGATGAACTCTGCCAAAGATGGATGTTCTTCTGCTTATCCTACCCTAAGCAGGTAATTGTAGCGATAGAAACCTTGAATTCTATGATATGCATAATGGCAATGTCTGCTTTTAAACTCTAGTTTTCTTATTTTGTGGTCTGTTGTGGTTTCATGTTGGTAGTGTGGTGGTTACTCTGGGCCCCTGTAAACATTGTTTTGGCACTGTGCAGCAGGGTAGCACGTGGTAGCTTCATGCCAAAGTGGAATGTCCTGTGCTTAACATGATGTTGAGTTTATTGCTGTGAGCCATTTTAACTGGTCAATGAACCGCTGTCTGTCATTAGGTGTGTTGTCTCTGTGCTACTGTGGTGGTATAAAGCACACCAAAAGTCAACCTCAGGCTGAGGGTGGCTGTAGGCAATCCTGGACTGATATGCAGTGTGCAAAAACACACTCAGGGTGCTCCTGCCCCTGGCATAGGAATTTGAAAGCAGGGATGAAGAATGTTCCTGCACTCCAAAACTTCCAAAATCATCTTATGCTGAGAGCTGCAAGCCTTTTACTGTGCACCCCCAGAGCTACAAGGAAGCCGTGGTGTCTAGGTGTGGTTCATACCAGGGAAGTGGTAGTGATTTCCCAGGATTCTCTATCTGTTTGGGCAGTTGGGCTGGGCTAGTCATGGTTATGAGTCTTAGTCCTGTGATTTCCTACTGAGAAGGATGCCCAGCTGGGCAACCTTTGAGTTTCCCTCATCATTTTGGTGACAAGCAGCCTACCTAGATACTCAGAGCTGACTTTCAGTTTTTTCATTTTGTCCATAGGCAGACATTCCCAGTTTTCTTCAGAGTAATGATGGCTCAACTGGAGAGTTCAGTGAAAAGCATCCCAGCTGGGAAACCATCCGACTCGAGTGAGGTAGGAAAATAAATGCACTGGAATCTTTGAGGGGAACAAAACTCAAGTTAAACTGGACAGTACAATAAAGATGAATGACTTGGAAAGGAATTTATTTCTGAATTTTGTCTAGGAAATGCACTCAAGACACCTTCATTCATCAATGTATATCAACAATGATATACTTTTATGATATACATAAAAGTAGCATCTTTTTTTCCTTATTTGCACCATGTCAAAAATGTAGTAAATGCAGCAGAAGCTGTAACCAGAAAATAGGGATTAATCAGAAAAATACTAAACTGTGCAGTTGTTCTGCACACCTGTGTGGGAGCACAACATTATTTTGCAACCAAGAGCTGCTCTGAGAGCAAGAAACTGAGTTAACTCCTGCCACTTAAAGCCACTGATCAGGCTGGAATTGCTGCGGAGTGTTTTTGCTGTGATAAATATGCTTGTGGTGAAGCTTTGTTCCTCTTTTCTTCATCAACAACAGTGCTTTGGGTACAGCAAATGCTGAAAGCACATCCAGCAAGGGGAGAGGAAATGCACCATCTTGGGTTATTGTCCCCTTGCATCCCATAGGTGCAACTGGAGAAGCTGCTGCGCTGGAACATTGCTGTGCGGAATTTCCACATCCTCATTAACTTGGTCAAGGTGAGCTTCTGGATGTTGTTCTGCCTTTACCTTCAAATTCCCAGCAAGGCCTGGTGTCCCCAGGCTCACAAGCACCAGGGAAGAACGTGAAGTGTGACTGACTAATGGAACAACTTGAGGGTGGTAATTAAAGCCAGTAATAATCTGTGCCCAGTCCCACTGGATGGAATATTCCCCTCTGTCAGTTTTGGAGCTGGTTTGTTCAGTGTCTCTGAGTGTGATACTGTTTGGGGCAGAAGGTGATAGCACAGCTGCACTTTTCTTCTTGCAGAGGTTGGTCATTGTTTATTTTTACGTATCTGAAGGGATAATTGACAAGCCCCGGTTTTCAAGTCCAGGTTTTTCTATAGAGAGCAGCATTCACTGGAGCCCTACCTATGCTCCAGATGCCTTTTGAGAGCATAAAGGGTAGAGCTGGACCACTTAGTTCAGTTTTATCCATAGTTCAGTATAGTCCGTAGCAGCACCAGGGTACCTTCACATTATTTTGCCCATCTCAGTTTTGCTGTGTCCATTATGTGGTTATTTGCCCATCAGCTGGGCTTGGGTCTCTTGTGTCCCAAGAGAGAGTTAAGAACTTTAGACTCATTGAGATAATTTTGTGCCATCTGCAAAAGGTGCACCTTAGACCCCCAAACAGCCATCCTGCCAAGGCCTTCCACCTGAGAGCCACTACAGTTCATGTGCTTATGTGATGTTCCTGCTGAAAGTTGAGAATGGATGTTGCCTTAGAGCAGGGTTCACACATTCACAGGGGTGTCCCATGAAGGGCCATTTTAAATTGGGTGCTGTGCGTACATGGCTTTCTTTAGACTTGTGGACTGATCTGACTCTTGTTTTCCTCTTGTCCATGTAGGTATTTGACAGCAGGCCTGTACTCAGCATCTGCCTGAAGGTAAGCAAGAGTTTAAAATAACTGAAGAGAGCAGTTTAGGTACCAGCTTTCTTGAATCATTGCCTCCAGTGCAGTAGAGTGGGTACTGGATTCTGTGGAAGAAGCAGATAACTGTGTTCCTTATACTTTGCTGTACATATATATGCATAGTGATTCTAACATTTTGTATTTAGTTGAGTTTTATTCCCAGGTGCCTGGTGGGTAAAACCAGGGATGTATACAATGATGAGACCTTGTCCTTCTAGCCTCTCTTTGCAGTGATTAAAGTGGGATGCTTTACTGAGCCTATATATTCCGGTACAGCCTTCACATGTATATAATCTTCTTCTAAGCAAGAACAGTCTCTGGGGTAGCTTGGAAGAATGTATCATTCATTATCTCATCTGACTTTGTGATGGTTCTTTGTAAAGGAATTTAAATTTGCTTTCTGATATATTTATCACTCTTTTATAGTACGGCCGCCTCTTTGTAGAAGCATTTCTGAAGCTTGCCATGCCTCTCCTGGATCACAGCTTTAAAAAGCACACGGTAATCCTGGGGACAGAACTGGCTGCAACCAGCTGGCAATCATGACTGATATTTCCTGCATACACACATCTTATCTCTATGCCATAACCCTTTGAAAGTATTGCTAGGACTAATGCTGTTTCAATATTCTTGTTTCCCTATGGAAAAGTTCTTTGAGAATGATTTGCTGGTCTACTTATTTATTGCAGGATGATGTGCAGAGTTTGCTGAAAACCTTGCAGCTGAGTACCAGGCAACTTCATCACATGTGTGGCCATTCCAAGGTAAGATAAGTTCCAATTGCAGCACAAACTCCTGTCCTAAGGATAGTACTATTTCCCTTCCACTGCTTTTCCAGGGCGTAGGGAGGTTCTACTTGCACACTTCCAGCAGTGTCTGTGCAAACAAAAACTCTGAGTGGAGGTGAAATAGCCTTGTTTAGTGGCCTAAAAGTTGAAGCATTTATTCTGGAAGTGGCTGAATTGGGTATTAGATGAGGTTGGCATAATATTTTTGAGGCTAGAGATTCTGGACATCTTTGGTTGTTGGCATCTATAAGGAGGTGTTTCCAAGGACACCAGCTAAGACCTTAGAGACCTTGAACAAAGTATAGATGCCAGATTGATAATATAGGAGAAGCTTTGCCAGTCAGAAGAACCAGCAACAGGAGGCGAATGGGGAAAAGCCCTGCTCAAAGTCCTCTTGAGGTGGCTTTTATGTTATGTTGGTTAGGGCAAAGGGAGAAGGAGGAGGGTGGTAACACACTGCCTGTCTCTGTAGGAGACTTGGGGTAGGAAAGAAGGAGAGGATTAGAACTTTGCTTACAGTGTGGAGGGACAGTGTTTGTTGCAAGAGAGTCATGTGCGAGAAGAAGAAAGAGCTTCCTGTGTGCTTCTTTGTTCCTGACTCATAAAAGGTTCATAAACACTTGTCCAAGAAGGGAGCTTTACCAAAGTAGTTGAAGGTGGAAAACCAGCTACCAGAATGGCTCCCAAGCCAGATTTGTTACCCATTTAGGCCAGAGCTGGCATCAGGAGTATAGAAATTTAGCTGAAGATCAGAACATGCTGTTGCAGCTCTCAGCACAGGGTGAGAATTGGAAGCTGGCACAAACCCTGACAATGCTAAAAAGTCCTTCTTGTGTTTGAAAGTGAAATCCTCATGCCTGCTTTAAAGTCACAATTCACCTTGTAAGCAGGATAACAGCATTGCAGCTTTCCATGTCATGTTTGTCTTTGCACTTGGTCAGCATTTTCAAGCACTGTCCCCTGGTCCCTGTTAGCACAGAGCTGCAATTAGTGAACACCCAGTTCTACCACTGCTCCGGTACAGGTCTCTGTGCCAAATCATTTTGCAAGAATGAGAAGGCAGAAACTGAATCTGGGGCAAGTAAATGTATGCCATGAATGTTCCATACTTGTTTGAAGAGGAGGTAATGCCAACATTTGTTAAACCAACCTTGATTTCACTTTCATACAAACCTCATGGATGCTCACTACTCCATTGTGCACTGTGGCCTAAGATTTGTCACTCTCCCTCAGTACATGTGGCTTTAAAGAGCATTACACAGCAGGCAACAGCAATCAGCTTCACCAGTCATTTCCTAAGTATTTGTCATTTCCCCTTTCACACCAAGCCTCTTTTCTATTTACATATCTAACTCTGGGCACGAGGACAGTTTCTGGAGACAGATTTTTGCCAGTGCTGTGGCACTTTGTTGACTCTCCAAACTGCCTGCACACAGTTGGGCAGGTTCCAGGGCCCAGGGAGCACTGTTGAGTGTTGATTGTGTCATTAGCAAGGGTTTTGCTGTTTTAGTTCTGATTAGTGCTGGTGATTGCTCTGTCCTGCCTGTTACACAGGCTAGAGAACAGCTTGCTGCTGTTATCAGTTACCCATCTTCTGTTGGCAGAACTTGAAGCAAAGCAGTGTCCCTCTGCCCAGGCATGTTGAACTCTTCCAAGAAGTGCAGGTGACCTGAATTCAGAGTATAGCTAATGAGAGCATCTTAATCCCAGAAGATGACAAAGTATTCTCCTGAAAGAGGAAAATACTTACATACAAAATAATTGTGCAGGGTTTGGCAGGTTGACAGGCGTTCTGGTTTAGCAGTGACTGTTCTGTACTGCAGATTGAAGCCTAGTAGGAGGAGATGCTCACCCAGAGCTAAATCTCTTACGATACCTGGCATAGCTTCCCTTCCTCTGGTGGTTTTTGCTTACAGCAACTCCATCTGTTCCTCCTGTCCTAGTTCTCCAAAAGCCAGTGCTTCTTTGGTACAGAGAAGCTGGCTTTGGAGATTATAGTGCACACACATGCCATGTAAAGGAATTGCATGTGGCATTGAGCAAGACAATATTGTGTTGGAAGTGGTGTATTTAACACCTTTTCTCATTTTTTCTTTTCTGAGTTTAGGAATTCAGCAGAGGAGTTACTAGCCTCTCTCTAGAGTTCATGACAAAAACTGAGGCTTTTTTTTTAATCTGGGTGAATATACATGTTTGGATTGTTGCAAGGGATAATTTTAGATTAAAATACTGATCTGAGCTTTATTTTTTAACAATAGCTATAATTTGGCCAAGAAGTGATGTAATCTGGACAAGCTTTGTGGGGGTCATGTCCATCCCACCTGATAACTGATGGCTTTTAAACAGCCAGAACACTTAAGTGAGAATCAGTCCTCATGACATTTTATTGTTTCATAGATTCACCAAGACATCGGACTGACCAACCATGTGCCATTGTTGAAGAAGTCCCTGGAACAATTTGTGTACCGAGTGAAGGCAATGCTGGCATTCAACCACTGCCAGGAGGCTTTCTGGGTCGGCATCCTGAAAAATCGGGATCTTCAGGTGAGAATCACTGCCCTGCGTGGGGCAATTGAAATCTGTGAGAGGACTCATTTTGTCCAGACAACTCTAAATCTCCCCTTGTGCATGGGTATAGGTAAAAGGCCAAATTCAGTGTGACTGTAGCACAGTCATGTCTAGTGCAGGAGAGAGAAGCATTTTATTTCAAGATTACCAATCTGCATCTCTAGGCTCTTGCATTGAAGGGTCAGATTTGATTGTAATGAACAGGTATGGGGATTTTTTGGCTGTTCCTTGGCAAGAACTTTATTCACAGGAGGGAAGAGGTAAAGGTCACTTGAACACGTTCACACACTTCCATGTGTGTCTCTAGAAGAAGCCAGTTCCAGCTCTTCATCTTCCACTGTAGAAGCAGGGCAGTTAAACAAAACCCGATTTTTTTTTTCTCCTTAAGTCTTTTTATTTAAGAAAACAACAAAATGCCCTTTTCTTCCATCCCATCCTGGCATGCTTTGGCCACTTCGCATAGACTCAGTCCAGATCTTTCGCATTCATCTTAGGGAGAAGAAATTCTGACTCAGGCCTCTGAGGAGAGGGGCTCGGATGAGGATGAGGAGGACTCGGCGGAGAGCCCCGCTGAGGAGGTACTGCAGGGGCTGCCGGGCTGCGCCTCTCGAAGGCGGGGGAGGGCGAGGGTGCAGCTCCGGCGCTGACGGCGGCGCGTCCCGCAGGAGGCGAGCGGCAGCGACACGGACGGCAGCGAGGAGCGCGGCGGGGCCGGGCCCGGCCCTGAGGCAGCGCGGCCCTGAGGCGCCGGGCGGGCGGGCGGGGCGCGGCTCCCGCGCAGGGGCGCCGCCCGCCGGGCCCATGTCGGTGCAGGAGGACCCGGTGCAGCGGGAGATCCACCAGGACTGGGCCAACCGCGAGTACATCGAGGTGATCACCAGCTCCATCAAAAAGATCGCGGACTTCCTCAACTCCTTCGGTGAGGGCGCGGGGCGGCGGCGGGGGCGCGGGCGGGGCGGGCCGAGCCAGGCTGTGCCCGCAGTGTCTCACTGCCGCCTCCCCGCAGACATGTCGTGCCGGTCCCGGCTGGCCACCCTGAACGAGAAGCTGACTGCGCTGGAGCGGAGGATCGAGTACATCGAGGCCCGGGTGAGCAGCGGGGCGGTGGGCTGGGTGCGGGCTGGGCCCGGGGCCGGCCCTGGCTGAGGCTTTTCCTTTTCCCGTAGGTCACCAAGGGAGAGACGCTGACATAGGCTCGGGGCGGCCCCGGCCCCCGCCGCCGGAGCACCGCCGCCCCGCACTCCGCTCGGGGCCCGCCGCCACCGCCGCCGCCTCTGCTCGTGTTGCCAATAAACCGCTGTGCTCCTGCCCTGCCTGCTCTCTGCCTGCCTGCCTGGGGCCGGGCCGCGGGATGCCCGGCTCCCTGCCACCATCCTGGATGTCCAGAGCCTGCCCTTCCACCTGCTTGACCCACGGGGTTTGGGCACACATTCCTCCACTCGTGTGGGGGCCGTGCCACAGGGGCCGCGGGCCAGGCTGTTGTCAGCTCCTGGAGGCACCTGACTGGCCTTTGGAGTGCTTTGTACTTCTGCTGGGATCACAGCAGAAAATCTGGTGATCCCTGTGGTCTGGAGAGTGTCTCAGCCTTCATATGTGCACATCAGGGCAGTGTGGGGACAGCAGGCTCACCTGGCATGGTACACATGCCACAGGAGATGGCCCTTTGCCAGCACCGGGGAAGAGGTGCTTCTCCTCTCTGTGAGGCAAGTGGCAAGGAGAAGGAAGTCTCTCAGCCCTTCCCATCACTCCTCTGTTTATCTCAGTTTTTCAGTGGGCATCTAGATCTGCAGATTCACTGTTCATATTTAGTGTTTGTTGGGGAGTCCATGGAGTTGGTGTCAGCAAAGGTTTTATTGCTTCCCAGCAGGCTTTAAATATCTTGGTATATTCTCCCAACTGTAATCTTAGCTTTTTCATGATTGAAGTGTCATGCCTGCACTGGGTTACTTATTGTTTGTTATATTTTTGAGGCTGACATCAGCTGGTTCCTTGTTGACATAAGTCCTCCTCCAGGCTCACGGTTTTGTTCTCCATAGGAATCTCTGTGTTTTCCATTGTTTGAATAAGTGCTCCTCCAGCCTTTCCCTCAGCTCTCATGGTGGTTACTGTCAGGTTGGGCTGCACACCAGGGAGGCTGGGCTGTTTTTGGAGCATTATACCTGTGGAAATGAGGGCTTTGTAGCAGCCCTGCAGTGGAGTGGAACAGCCATGGCTCACTGTCCTTAGGTATAGGGGCCATATCTAATTAGACTGTCATCATATGAAGATTGATAGATGGAAGGAAAGCAGCTCTCTCTTGGCTCCAGGGTGGCTGCTCTGTAGCCAGAGTACTGCCACAGCCCATGCACTGCATATTGTGGATGTGCTGGAGTGGAGTCCTGAGATCTCCATGGCTGGAGATAACTGAGTATTTATCTGGAGAAGGCCCTGAACTAATTGGATGTTGAAGTTGGCCCTACTTTGAATGGGACAGGGGTGAGGCAGAGACTGCCAGAGGTTCTTGCCTAAATTATATTCTTCAATTCAAAGACTGAGTGGGAGACAGGGTACCAGACATCCCTGGGACCGGGGCTGTAACTGGGCTGACCTCTTAACTCGATTTCTGTTCCCAGCTAGTAGTGTGATGTGTCTCAGATCCCTTCCTGGTCTGCTGGCTGGCTGTTGTAATGCCTCTTTTTCCTCTGATAGCAGGATTTGTCAGAGGAGTAGGTCTTACCATGCAGTTGGTGGGATCTGCTGGAAGGTGCCACTCTGCCCAAGAGATGTGTTCTCACAGAGTTCAGCACTGTGGGATCAGCCTCTCTGGTTCATGTCCCAGCAGGGATGCTGAGCAGCTCACTGCAGTACAGAGTTCTGCCCTTTTCCTTTCAAGGAGTCTTACTATTTCCCTAAGGAACCAAGTGTTCTGGTTGGGTGCTGCTTATTCCAGACCATCTCTGCGAGGTGGAGAAGCCTTCTGGTCCTCAGGCTGAGACTGCTTCCTCCAGCAGCTGCTGTGAGGTGCAGCCTTGTAACAGATGGAGCTTTGATACATTTCATTATTTTAAATACCGGGGAATTCTGTTTGCCTTCTTTTTCTTTGTACTGTACTTTGGTTTTTGTTTTTTTTTTTTTTCAGAATATGACGCCCCAGGAACCTCCATTAAACTTTTCTGGAGTGGATTTGTGTATTCTAATTTAGATGACTGATTTATGTGGTGTGTTAGTGGTGGTGTTCTTCCCACCACACATATAATGTAGAAGGAGATGGCAATGTGCTCTCTGTCCTCACAGCATGCTCTCTTCCTGAGGGCTGGGTGCTCTCCTTATGGTCAGCAGAGACCTGTTGGTGGTCTGGCACCTTTTCCCAGAGCCTAAACTGCAGAGAAGCTGGTTTGAAGCCCCTTATGAAGGTGCCAGAATTGACTTAGAGAGGCTGAGCCTAGCTTGAGAAAGGTTTGCACTTTCTGATGATAGACAGTGGGATTGTATTGCTGACTGCCTGCTGGACAGGCAGCCTGGCCTCATGGAGTGATTGGAGCAGTGCAGCAGTCCTCATTAGAGGCTCCAGGGTTTGGGAATGAGCCAGTAGTGTTTTGATCCTGAATGGGGGACAAGGTGTGTTGGCATCACACTTTGTGTGGTGTCAGCAGAAGAGGGATCTAGAGCTTGATTCCCGCTTTGCATTGCCCACAAAGGTTGTAGTCTGTGATCCAGAGCTCATCTTTTAAGATGGATTGGACCAGACTTCTCAAATAGTTCTAGCTTTTAGTAAATACCCTTTGGGCTCTCTCAGTGCCTACTGCGAGCAGAGCCTTGATTTTAGGAGACAGTTTTAAAGTTAAATGTACCTTCATCCCCTTTATTTTGCAGGTGTTAATTCAGTGAGCTGAGGTGATCTCGAGAGAGGAATATTTTAGGACACAGCCGAGTTGTTGAGGGAGAGCTGCCCTTGGATCCTAAGAGCTTTGCAAGGCTGAATTTTAAAGATCCCAGAAGATGGTGTCTGCTTGCATCCTGGTGCCAAGGCACCAACAGCAGTGGATGTCACATGAGTAGTTGTCTCACAAAGAGAATATTGGCCCTGCCCGCCTGGGATTGCTGCTGCTCCCCAGGTCAGTGAGATGGGAATGTCACAAGAGTATGGGAGGTCTCCAGATTCGCTGAGATTTAGTGCCCAATTTCCAAAAGCTGCCAGCAGTACTGCTCTGAGCTCTGCTGGTCCTGGGACCTGGGACTTGGCCTTGGAGTGCATAAAAGTTTTAGGGTGGCTGTACCATGAGCTCACCTTTCCACTCTCCTTCCCCATCTCTCTGTCCCTGTGCAGTCTGACACAGCCTGTGTGTTTTCCTATCACAGAATCGTGAAGCCAGTAGTTGACAGAACCCTCTTTTTGGGGAGGAGAGGATTATTGTTGGATATGTCCTGAAGCAAAAGTATGAGAATAATACCCTGGAGAAACAATGGATAGATCAAACTCTTGAGTCCTGCTGACTTCAGAGTCAGGCCTGTGGGAGGTCACCTTGGCTGGGGGATGCCTCAGCCAGTTTGGTCAGTGCTGCACAGAGCTGCTGGCCCAGCCCCAGCTCTGTTCTGTGAGTCTGCCTGTGTTGCCCCTGTGCCAACAGGTAACCCCAACAGGTACCCAATGTGTGCTGCTGTACCTTCATAGACTTTTCTGCTTCCTGGCCTTGGCATCTCCTGGCAGGCACATTGCTGACAAAGCTGTGAGGGCATGTCTCAGCCTGCCTTGCTGACAGGGTTACAAAATGGATTTCAGGACCAAACCCATTCCACAAAACATCAGGATTAAATAAATTGGCAATGCCTGTATGTTTAAAAGTGCTGAGGAAAGGGGCTTTATCAGGAAGATCAATCAGCTGAAGCTGGGATTTGTCCCTCCTTGCACTTCCCAGGGAGCATGTGTGCTCCCCTGCCTGTGGCTCTGCTTCCATAAGGCACTTCCAGCCCTACTGCTAGACCAGAAGACTGGGGATGGGAAGGGAGCCTGGGGCAGGACAAGGAAGAGGAGAGAAGCAGTTATTGATCAGGGGTTTTTTTGCATGTTGCTCCTGGAAGCAGTACTGCAGTCAGGGAGAGGATCCTCAGACTCCTGTTAATCCTTCTGCTTGCTGCAGCATTTGGCTCAGCCAAGCCAGGGCCTGGGAATGGTTCACTGTTCCCTACTTCTCTCAGCCAGCAGCTGGCTCTTTATGGACTTGTGCTTTGTGTTGGGGCTGCACTGTCCATCCTACTGATGGGCCTGGGCTTCAGCAGCCAGACTAAATGGGAAACTGCCCTTGTAGCTAAATTGGAAGGACCAGCAGCAGATGCCCCAGAGTCCAGACAAACCCCCTCCCTCTTGCAGAGCCTCATCCCTCAGATCCCATTTGTGAGTCTGTAATGTGCTGACCATAATTAAGGGGAGCTCCCATAATGAGGGAACATTTCCATCATTACCTGTGTCCATTAAGGGGAAGATCTTGTGCTTGTCTCAATACTGGAATCACTCACTCTTCTGCCTCATGAACTGTTGATCACAGCACCTGAGGAGGTCAGTAATCCTCCAGGAAGTGAGTGATATATCCTGGCCTTTGATTTACCCTGCTCAGACAGGCCTAGTTCTTAAATTTAACGGGCTTTAGCAAAGATTTTACTGTGTTAATTTGAAATACTAATACAATGAATTATTTATTATGGCAAGTAATTCCACAGAAGAGTACAGAATGAGACAAATTTTCCAAAAGATCTCAGATACAACATGATTTACTCTCTTATGATTCTACAAAAGCTTTCATGGCTAAACCTCAGGTTTCGTCCCAGACAAAAGCAAACATTTTTCACATGATTTCAGCATACCAGAGTGTTAATGCTTCAGTGATGGTCTGGAAGGTCAGGGAGTGGGTGGAACTCACTGCTTTTCTTCTCTCTCAAAAGTCTCTTAGTTTAAAACCAGAAAGGTAGTTGTAAAGTACCTGTAGCCTGCAAAGTGCAGCTGACAGTGAGGCATAATCCCCCTGTAGTTACCTGAGCTTCAGAGGCTCACAACAATTGTTGAAGCAGATTTTATTTAAAGGAAAACAAGTAGCAACGAAGTAAATGCACAAGAGGGAGTAATTTAACCAACCTATTGGATGAAAGGGTAGGGCAAGAGGAGTCATGGGAATGTTTTAATCTGTCAGAAATGTGATGACTTAATGAGCAATTATTACTCTATGTACCATCACTGGGCTCCTCCTACACTCACTTAGGAGTATTTCTTCATTTCTCATGCAACCTGCCTGTGTGACAAATCCACACAGACACTGCACCCAATTAGTGTCAGGCATAAGAGCTGCTCTGCCTGTGTCTCACCTCTTTAAACCCCTCCTGGAAGCAATTTTCCCAGCGTACAAAGAATAAATCACTGTTCTCTTAAATCTCTCGGAGGACAGTTCCCAAATAAGGGCCAAGTAAACACATGTAATACATGATAAAGCATTCTTATTCATTAGATTATATTCTTCCCAGCAGTAGATGCAGTGTATTAGCTGCTTTAAGTGTTCAGTGTTACTTGTAATTAAAAACATCAGGGTAGGTGAGAGAAGGCACTTGAATAGCATCTGTAGAGAAGTAGTGGAACACCTTTCTTAAAAAAAACCAAACCCGAATTCTTTTCCTCCTCTAAAAAAATATCAAAAACCACAGCAAACAGCCAAACAAACTGGAAAAGAAAAATAAGTGCACGCCTACTACAGGAAGTATAACTAACTTTATCTTGTGTCCCAGCAGCAGGAGATGAAGAAGTGAGGGGAGCAGAGGGAGGAATACAACCCTTCCTGGGGCACTGACTGCACCAGGGTGTAACCGTTAGCTGAATTTGACAGGTGGCTTACATGACCACACCTTGTGTAATCAATAGCCACTGTGCTACTGGAGTGTCCTGAGGAGTCTCCTTTGACACTGACTGTCATGCTTCACACACATTTTCAGGTGTCCAAACATCTGCTGCTTTCTTCTGCTCTGGTGCACCAGAGGGATCTGTCCCCTCCTTTCCTACTCTTGTGTTGCCTTGTGATTTAGGCTGGCTAGGTCAGAGACCATCACCTGCCAGTGCAGGAGCAGCTGCCCTGAACAGCAAACAGCCCTGGGGTTGCTCCATATAATTGTGCTGAAGAGATGTGTGTCAGAGGTGGCTGAGAAGGGTTGGAGGGGACCACCAGTGACCTTACAGTGGGTATAGGATGAGCAGACCGAGAGGTTTTGTGTTGTCAGCACCCTCTGTGGCTACTGGGAACAGGTGGGGTGGAGAGCACGTTTCCCTTTCCTGTCCTCAACGCAGCTACACAGGCATTGCCTCTGTGCCTCCCTGGGGTGCCCTGAGCTGGAGGGCAGCATGCCTGTTCTTCCAAACCCCCATCACGGTGTCCCTGCTTAGCTTTATGAGAACCCAGGGCCTCTCCTGCAGAGTGGGTTCTACATCCCCAGTGCCCCCCTGATGTCCCAGGGAGGCCAAACAAGTGGGCCTGGGTATCCAGCCTGAGCAGCGGCTGTGCCAGAGCAGCCACGGACAGGAGTGAGGGGTCCTGGCTGCTCAGGGCTACTGAGGGTCGTCAGTGCCTGAGACAGGCTGGGAGCCACCCAGCTCCTCTGTCCATGGTGTCTGGATCGGTGTGGCCACCTTCCCCAGAGCTCAGGGACATGGGGACACATACCTGGAGTGTGACCTCCGTAGCCAGAGGACGACGCTGAGCTGCCGCTGCTCACCCTGTGAGTCAGAGGAGGCCACGTGAAGCCCCAGCCCCGATGCCTTCCCACCCACCACCAGCACAAGCCAGGGCTGGCACTGGGATCCCTGGCCCAGGATCCTGAACTGCCACACAGCCCTGAAGGTGAGTGCTGGGGAGGGAGGGGTTCAGGAGCTTCTTGGGGTCAAGCTTGAGGGTGTTTGGGGGCTGTGTTCTGGCTCTTGGTACACAGCTGGGTTGTTGGTTGGTTGATTGTTGGTCAAGTGACTGTACAAAAAAAGGATTCTGGTGCTGTGTGGGTTACAGGACTTCCCTATAAACTTTCTTCTTGACTCAACTTGAGTCTTTTTGACTCGACTTCACCACCTTTTAAATATTTCTTTCAGTAAAATCCTCACAGCAAGCCTTACACTTTGTGCATAGAGAAAGATTTATTTGCCTTAATTTTATTTAGACTACAAGCGTGAACTTTTCTGCCTTCTGGTGAGTTCATTTTCTGCCCTTCAGAGCTTTGCAACGACCACAGAGAGGCACACGGCGTGAAAGGAGAAACACAAACCAGGTAATTTCAAATGTTGCACATCAATGCTTACAGCAGAGCTGGAAAGTGGGCAGCAAACCCCCCCTGGGCTTACAGGTGTGGGGCTGGCAGCTGTGCAGCCACTGTGTCTGGGCTTGCTGTGAAAGCCAGGAGAGGAAGGAAGTGCTTGAGCTGCGGCAAGGAGAGGATGGGGCTGTGCCTGCTCCTCGCTCACCCCCATGGGGCCAGTCAGAGCGAGGCTGGGGAGCTGCCCTCCCTACAGTGACATGCACTTGCTGGGTTTCTCTACCGGCCTGTGTTCAAGGAGAGTGAAAAGTCTGAGTTTTGCTGCTTCTGTGTCACATTTCAGCTATATTTGACAACAGGAAGGCAAGCAGAAGGGGTAGAAAAATTATTACCACAGCCTGAGGAGACTGGAGCAGGAGCGGTTTCAACCTGAGCTGGTGTGGATCAGTTTTTGTTCTCTCACTGGAAGAAACCCAGCTTTCACCACAGCCACGGCCCTCCAGGACATCTACCAGTGGAACCAACTGCTAGGACCAGCCTAAGACTTGCAGGTGTGCTTTAAGAAGTTGGTTTGGTTTGAGAGAAGGGCATTGAGGGACTTCCTGTTTAAAATGAAATTTAGCAAGATTAGATGTCAGCATATAACTTAAAATGAAAGGCAGAAGTAGTTTCAAAGGGAAAAGGTTTAGGATTGTCTGATTTTTGTCTTGAAGTCAAAACAACCTTATTTTACTTTTATTTCCTCTTTTTTTTTGTTATCCCACTGAGCAATGTCCCTCAGATATATTTTATCAGCTAGGCAAAACGTTGCTGTGTATGGAAGTTGTTAGCCTTGCTTTCTAAATCTGAGTCTGCACACAAATTTTATTCTAACATGTTAAAAAGACCTCACTGCAATTAAATTCTGATTTACTGTGGGGAAAGCAAGGTGAGGTCTGTTGTTCATGTTACTCCCCAGTGAGCTCATAGCCAGGCTGAAATGCCAGTATATCATCATCTTTCTTTCATTATGAGGTATAATCAACTAAGTCACTTTTAAAACATACAATAATTAAGTACCTATACTTATCCTTTGTTTAGATCTGATTTTCTTTCCAGGAGAGCCACAGGGAAATTAACTGTGCATAGTCTAAGAGGAATTAGGCACACAGCTTCCTTGGCTAATGTAAATCTTGGTGACTGACTGGGCAGAGCTGTGCTGGAGGCACAGAAAGGGAGATGGGAGCAGGTGCCGGTTGCTCCCGGATCCTCTTGTGGCATCCAGGTCTTACCACAGTGGGATGCAAAAGTGCATTAGGTAACTGTGTTTCTGTTGCTGGAACAGCTGAGCAGTCTGGTCATTTGGGCCAGCAAATGAGCAATTTTAAAGTAAATCAGTCTGATAGCAGATGAGAATGACGTTGACAGTGCCTGCCCTGCCTTCAGTGTTGAGTCTGCACTTCCTGTGTGTGTGGCAGGACAGGTTGGGTAGTGCCCACCTGCTCATTTTATCTTTGGAATGATGCAGAGCTGGGATAGGGCAGCTGCTGTGACAGGTTCCTGTCAGGGCAAGAGCAACCTGCCTTAAAATGCCACTGAAAGTGGCCTTCACTAGGTATTAGGAACCCCAAAGACAAACCTCCTTAGTTTCACTCTGCAGTAAAATATGTGGATATTTATAAATTATTTTTTGAAACTGAATTAGTCAGTTGGGAAAAAAGTTTCTATTTAAAGCACTTTTGTTCCTTTAGGCCTGGTATTTTGACTGTGGTCCAGAGAGAGGCCTAAAGGATTTAGCTTAAACAAGCAACTGTTGCAAGGTCTAAGTTGAGCGAATAGGAAGGCAAGAAAGAGACTGAAAAAGGCAGAAAACCATAGCTGGAGATACGTAAGTGCATAGAACTGACATTCTTTATTGAGTGGCCAAGAACGAGTCTGTCCAGGGTGTGGTGTGCTGGGTTTCTACATTTCCACATCAGCTGGTGGTTACCCAGCAGAGGGGACAGATGCATTTCCTGCATTCCCTATCGGGTGCTCACAGCTCCCACAGGGCTGCTGCCACAGCTACAGCAGCAAAGGCTGGATGTAAGTTGGGGAAAGGAAAAGATCTGTAGATCTTCTGCATAGATTCATCACTGGAAATAATTTCAAAATGTTCTTAAAATACTGTTTTCTCACAGTACACTTTGGAGGCAGGTAAGTCGGGGTTTCTGAGCTGAGCCTTTGAAAGTGGTTGTATAATTTTCCCAGAAGTCTTTTGAAGTCTGTTTGTGCCTTATTTCTTCTACCTGAGAACTGACACCCTAAAAACTTGTTCTGTTTGAGTGTTTGCTTGTGTGTTACAGTACCCTTCTGAAGATATTAACTGACCTGATTTGGATTTTGTATTAGAATATTTTTTGGACTGATATGATGGTCTTTAGAGAGCTGAAAGTGCCAGTAGGAAAAAATCCAGGTTTTCCTCTGGAATATCTGAAGGATATACTTAGTTTTCAAACTGCTTGATTAGAAGTGTTTTGTTGAATGGATCCAAAAGTCATATTGTAAGAAAAAGTGTGGAGGTATAAACTGTTTTCCTGTTGTGCCCTGCATAGTGAAAACTGTGCTTCAGGCTCCCCAAAAATCTTTATTTGCATATCTCATTATAACTGTGGGTTATTTGCAATGTTGCACAAGGGGAGATGCATCAGTGCAGGATGCCTGGACCACACTAGGTAAAGGCAACAGTTCAGAACCACAGCCAACACAAAATGTGTGCCATTAGACTATTCCAGCCTCACCCCAAAACTTCTGTGGCAAGTTTATCAAAGCAAAAGGAAATGCTGTATTTTGGGAACATCATAATGTTTGTTTCTGTGGCAAATACTGGTAATTAAAATGGGATCAGCACTTAAAAATTTGTCATTCATAATGGTGAAGTTAATGAAAATTTTCTTTTCATGACAACTTGGAAAGAACAGATGTTGAAACATCAAAGTCTTCTGTGAGACAGGAATTCAAAGTCTTGTGGGACTTTCCTAGGAAGTATTTCTGCTATTTTTCCTGGCTGATACTTTTTAAGTATTAGGATATCAGAGGTACAGGATAATTGTTCTATTTCATGAATGGAACAGGGCCTATTATGTTACTCACATCTGTGGTAAATAGTTAATTAGACACCTTGGTAGCTTTACAAAACAACAATGTGAATGATCAAGTCTGACTTCTTTTTGTTTTACTCATGATGATCAGACTTTTGTTCTTTCCTAATAACGAAAGACTAGTAGGACTCACTCAGAGGAGTCAAGAATTGGGTGCCAGGGGGGTAAATGAATTACGATGTGAAACAGAAATGATTTCAAAACTGAAAGGCCCAGAGGCACATGCTGTGTTTGCAGAAAATCAAAGCCAGAAAACCAGGAAGGTCAGTGACCTGATTCTAAATGTACTTTTTCTCCCCTTTCAAACAGGCACAGCAATGGAGAACTTGGATGTCTCGATCTCACATCTTACTGAAGAACAGCAAGGTGAGGGGAGCACACAAAGATCGAAGCTTTGGCTCATGCACACTGCACAGCACTGTTTGCCAGGGTGGGAATGAGTCAATGAAATTTATTTCCCTATCCATCTCCTTGCTTGTAAAAGAGAGACCAGCACTCAATTCCCAGCTCTTCCACAGGCTCCTGCTAGGCTTTGTGCACATGCAAGAGGGAATTTAGATACATGAAGGAGACTGCTGTGCATTAAATGCCTGATGAGCAATCTCAGTACCTTGATATCCAGCCCTTGGTGTCTTTGTGCCTGTCTCTAAAACAGCATGGTCAGAATAAGCACCTGTTAAATAGCCAGGAATACTTTGGGAACACTTGCCGTGCTTCTCTAACTGAGACAACAGCATCACAGAGACATCAGTAATTTGTATGGACTGTTGACATTCTTCTACTGTTTTGTGGCAGACTGAAGTGCTTTACACAATACAGCACCACTCTCTGTCCTGGGTGCTGGCATTGGGCCGTGTGTTAGAGCCTGGTGTCTGTCACCACACCTGCACTGAGCACTGAACACTGCCATGCAATTCCCTCTACTGCTGCACAGTCACAGGCTTGTTCTCCTCACAGACATTATCCAGAGGGTTTTTGCTGCTGATGCCAAGTACTTGGAGAGTCATGAGAAAACGAACCAGTCCTTCTGGGAATCAGTTGTAAAATGCTTGGCCACCACTGACCCACCTATCCTGAATACTGAAGAGATGAACAATGTAAGTTACCAAAGAAACACATATCCTTGTTATGCAGACACTTTTATACTTTTCTCCTATAATCTGGGGAGAGAGAACATAGAGTCCCATTATCTGATATGCTGAAATATATTAAAAAGTGTAACAGGACACTTAGATAAATGAGGTTCAGGCCACTGCTTTTTACTGCATTGTTCTCCATGTGCAAAAATAACTGTCTCTCTATAAATTCCTCAGGATCAGTTCAGCTCACTATGTTCCAGGCAAGACCATTGTTAGTGGCATTTTGCAGTAAGATACTGCAGCAATTGCATGGCCATTTTCAGACCTTATAGCTGTATTTCTCCAGCTCTCTGAATAGTTAACTATTGCCCACCATGCTGTTTTTCCCAGTTGGTGGCTCTGCTCTGAGTTGCTGAATGGAGTTTGCATTCTCTTCCCATCTTTGGCTTTACTTTTCATCCCCAGTTTCCTCTTTGTATAGTAGAGGCAGGGGTTTACATTTCCCACAGGGTGAGATACACTCATTTGCCTATCAGGGTGTGCTTCTACATGCTGTGTTTTATTTGCTATTTACTTACCTTCTTTTCAGCTCTTCAGCAGCTGTGATGTCCTCTCTGGAGGCTGTGCTGCCTGCCTGAAAGCCATAGAGAAGAAAGGAGTCAGGGCAATGGCTCTTCTTTACCTTTTACTGAAGACTTCCAACCCATCTGGGTACAGGCAGCTGCCCAGCTCCAAGGGAAAAGGTGAGTCCTACCTGTCTTCCTGCCAGCTGTTTGGTTAAAATTACTGCAGTGCCAGTGGGCCTTGACAGCAGCTTGAAAACTGATATGTGCTTGGAAGTGATTGTTAATGAACAACTGAACTGTCTGAGAGTATTGATGCAGGAAAGGCAGTTAGGTGGTAATGGGAACCAAAGTTAGTATTTTACTGTAGTTTGACTTGGCTTCTTCTGGGGAAAAAAACCCTGTGTTAGGCAGAGAGCGTGTCTTGGGATGATGCTGCTGAAGAAGTTTCTCTGACCTGAGAAAGTTTTCCCTGACTTTTTTGTACAGACTGTTATGCAGCCAGCCAGGACCCCTCTGAGCACTCACAGTGCTATGAAATCCAAGCTGAGCCACTGAAAATATTTTTGCAAATAATTCCCTAGCAGCACATGTAAAACTAAAAGAAATGGACAGGGGATGGCACAGTGTGCTGAATCTGGCAACAAGAAAAGAAGATACTTACTTCCCTGGTTGTGCAGTAGGAAAGTAAGGGCAGTTTCACAGAGTCCATAGTCATTAATTGTCTTTAATAGATGACAGAGCAGCACTCACTTAAGATGACTCTGAATTCAACTGGAGACCCTCAAGGACATCCTGTCCTTGCTTCTGTCTTGATTAAACATGTTCCTGAAGGGGAGAGACCTCCCAGCCTGGAACCCAGCCCAGCTTTGGTAGTCTGTCAGAGAAGGAATGCTGGTAACAAGACCCTTTTCCTGCCGTTGGGCTGTGAGCAGCCTCGAGGAGCTGGAGGGGAAGGAATCCCATCTCCCTACCTGTGCCCAAATCCTGCACCTCCTGATGAAGAGAAGCTCAGAGCCCCAGCCCTGAGCACAGAGCTGGGTGTGACGCTGTTCAGAGTCACCCCTGGCCACACGAGTCAGCAGCAGTTGGGATCCTGGTGTGGCCTGGCTGTGAGGGCTGTGCTCCTGTGCCACGAGAGGGAGCCGGAGCTGCGGCATCGGCACAGGGAACCCTGGCAGAAGTAGCCCAGGGCAGGGTGAGCCACTCCTCTCCAGCTGAAGCATCGTTCAGCTGCAGCTTCAGGGAGTGGGAATTTGCACAGGGGTAACATTATGAATAATTGAGTGCCAGAATATGAAACTTTAGGTGTCTACCACAATCATTTAATAAGGTCTAAACTGTAGTGTGTATGATGATTTCATTCAATGCTTTTTACTACCCTTTGTGTGCAAAAAAACACAGCTGAAATTAGGCAAAGGATTTGATTTCCTGTCCGGCAACCTTTAATAAACCATTGTGAAATCTGTAATTGTAAAAGAGAAAATGTAGTTGCTGATCATGGTTGTTTTTTTTTTTTTTTCTCTATAAAAAAAGATGAAAAATTGAAACTCCTGAAGAGATTGGAGAGGAATTTTGTATATTCAGGAGAGGAAAAAAAGTCTGAAAACTCATCCCATGAGTCCATGGATGAAGATACACAAGGTAAAGAGGATTTATTTTATTTTCCCTGATACATAACTTAATCTGACTGCATGTTTGTGGGGATTGACGTAGGAGATGTGCAGCAATTCAGTGGCAATTCTGCATAGCTCTGAATAAAGTAAGAAATTGTGCAAAAGAGAGGACATAGAAAATCATCAGTACCTGGTTCATGATCAGCAAAATAGTGTCTGTCTCCCACTCTTGTGGAAGTTGGTTCAGAAACACAGAAATGTGCTGCAAGATTCCTGCCCCAAATAAAAGATCATAACTTCTCACTGGAGCCCTTTTTACAAGTTACTCCAGCTTCAGGTTTTGCTGAGTTTCACCTATTCAGCCAGCTTTGAAGAGAGCTGTGAGGTAAAAGCAGCTAATAGTGATCCTTGCATTTCAAAGCCTTGATTTTTACCTTCATATGATTATATTATGAGCAAACAACTACAGTGCTGTTGTTTCTGATGCTGCTAGCACATTTTTCTTTACTCTGATGAACCCTTTCTCTTCTCCAGACAGTGATGAGGAAGATTTACGAAGACAGAAGAGTGAAGGCCAGTTACTTGGAGGTAGGACAAAGTGACAATAGTATTGGCTTTAACTAGAGACAACAATTATAAACCAAAAAAAGGATAATTTTTTGGTTTGGCTGTTGAACAAAGGTACATTAACATGTGTAGATGTAGGAGAAAGACAAGTCAGAATTTGCCTGTAGGAAAGACATTTCCTACAAGATGAAGCTCATCTAATGCTAGCACTCAGCCATGCCCTGTGCTCAGAGTTGAACCAGGAAAGCAGCAAAATCTGCTCTTGTGGGAGGAGTCCGTGGGAGGAGTCCTGCTGCCTGGGTCTGCACAGCTGCCGCTGAAATGCAGCAAAAGGGTTCTGAAAACATGTCACAGCCACTACTTAGAGGGTCTGCAGTCAGCCCACAGCACTGAGTGGAGATCATCAGCAAGGACCACCTTGTTCCTGAGGCTTATCCTTTTCTCCCAAAGGAAAAATGGAAAATAAGTACAATGCAGATGAAGAAAATGTGCTGTGTCAATACACAAAAATAGCTATAGAACTATGGATGTAAAAAATGTAAAGTGTTAATATTTTAATTAACGTCTTAAACTGAGTTCAGCCCAGATGTAAGAGCCCCTCATTTAAATTGACCTTAGGAGATCTAATCTGTCTCACAGGAGTCTGATTCTACCTGCCTCCAGATACTTGGAGAGATGGAATATGGGGAATGTTAATAATTCAGTTGTTTCCCACTTTTTGACTGCATAACCTCCAGCAGAGCCACCCTCTTTCAGGAGTTAAGAGTTGGTCTCTTCCTTGTCTCTGTTACACACCTGCACTGATTTCAGGGGGTTGTTGGGCTGGCACTGGCACCAGACACACACACTCACTGCAGTTATTGACCTACCTCATCTCTGTGTTATGTTTTAGGAATACCAGCAGAGGTGGTTCCCTACAGAGATTCAGGTAAGTGCTCCCAGGTCACCTCATCCTGCAGTGTCTTCTTTCTGACCTGCTGAGGCATTAAAAAATAATTCCCTGGCTGTAAATCCCTTGGTTTCCAGTTAGCCTGGTGTTGGACCTGGGCATGGTGCAGGCATTCTGTTGCAAGGCTGTGGTGGTGGCTGGCTGACAGCAGGTGATTTGTACAAGATTCTAGCAGATTAACCCATTTTCGTGGGTTTGCCAGGTTCTCACAAGATCAGTTACAGCAATCATCATCCTTTTTTAGGAGAAAACCCAGCAGTGCTGCTGGGCAACTGTTCAGTCTTAGCCAAAAAAGCTCAGTCAGTTTTTAGCATTCCCTGAAGCTTGGGAGGGACCTGGAACCTGGTTTCTGCAAGCAGTGATGCTTGGCTCTGAATGCATTCCTGCCTTAGCTCACAGTACTCCCAGCAGGAGGTGCCAGGTGAAAGCCAGATGTCCAGGCCACAGAGCAACAGTGCCAGCCAAGAGGCTTGCACAGACAGGCAGTCTGAAAGCAGATTTCCTCCCACCAGACACTGCTGCATGGCCTCAGAATGTTTGTAAAAAGCCCATAGCAGGAAATTGCCAATGGCTTAATTGCATTACTGAGCTCATCCCTCCTGTGCCCAGGCCAAGGCCACAGGATGAGTTAGGAGAGGCAAACAGCCCAGTGGAGCAGCCTTTTGAGAGGACATCTGGTCCACTTCTGTTCTGTGCAGTGGAGAAGATATAAATTGCAGCATAATCCCTTGAGGAGATTTTTGAGTTACCTGTCCCCAAGGAGCCACACAGAACACCAGGGCAGAGGGATCCATTGCAGTGCCATATTCTCCCCACACTGGCAGGTGCAGAAAGTGTCATTGGTACTTTTCCAGTTGGGGTTTGGTCTGTCACTTGCCCCAGGTTTTGTTATAAATAGGTGTTTACTCACTGTGCTTCTTGGTGCCGAATATGTGGGAAGCTCTATATTTGTATTTTTCTATCAGAAATAACAAAAACGATAATTGCTTTTCAGAGATTGCCAGAAAAGAAGATTCAGATGCAGATGGTGAGTACAAACATGCAAACATATCTTGTGGATGCTCTTTCAGGACTGAGTTTTGCTTAGTGATGAGGGTGATACCAGCTCTTTGATGCCTAGGGATTGTCTAATCAAAAAGTAGAAGGCTGAAAATAGCATTAACATGGAATGCTTTAATAAAAGAAATACTGTGCAAGTCATTCCATGATGCAGAGTTTCAGTGGGACTGTTGCATTTGGGAAGTAGAGTAATATAGGACAGACACTTGCCAAGTGTGAACTGATGTGCTAAATTCTTTATCTATAGATCATTCATACAACTGCACAGAGTTATATCTGTGAGTCAGAATAATGCAGTGCTATGTTATTAGTAAGAAAATAACTGAGTTTGCCCCCAAACCAGAATGTGATCAATCCAGACTGCTCAGAGTCAAAAATGTGATGCCTGTATCAGGTGACCCAGAACAGAATTTCTTGGCAAGGTTTAGTTATTCTGTGGTTCAAAAGCACCACAGCAAAAGTCTACAGCTCATGTAAAGGCTACTTCCAGTACTTACCTGTTACATATTCAGAGAAAACTCACTGCCAGGCATGGGTTGCCTGGATGCACAGCCCAGTGTAGGGGAAATCAGCATCTGAAACTTGTGCTGAATCAACTCCCAAAGGCTTGGGTGCAGCAGATACCTCAGGGGGTGCTCATGCCACCACCAAAGAGAAAAAGAAAAAACTGCTGCTTTGAGCTCATTGTTGGAGAGATGGTAAAATATTCAGCTCTTTCTGGCAATACAGCTGGAGAAAGAAGAGAATTTGGCAACTCTGCTCATGACAAAGAGCAAATTGCTCTGTGTTTAAACCTCTAAACTTCCTCAGTTTTTTTCCTCTGCCAGTGTAGCTGCAGGAGACTCATTTCAGCAGCAGGTCTTATTTTGGGAGGTGCAGGAGTACTTGACATCAGGTGTAAGTAGAGGGACGGTTCTTACTCCCTCAGTAGTGAAGGGGATTTCATTATTGCAGCTGTGGTTGTGCAAAGAACCCAGGAATCAAACTGAAGCTCCCTTGTACTATGGCTTTACTCCCCCACTGTCAGTCGGAGACTGGATTGCCCCAGACGAGGCAGAAAAGACCCAGAATGCTTTAAAACAATTCAGTATTGTTAATGCAGCCATCTGGCTATACATTTTTTTAAACTCAGTCTTAAAACCATGCTCTTTGGAGTGATTTTAAAATTGCTAATTTGATCTTTCTGAAAGGCTCAAAGACCAACAAACAGTTTTACATATATTCTGCTCTGACAATCTATTCCGTGGCAATAAAAGATCTCTTTTTTGTAGCATATGAGAAGGAGAGCACTCGCCCCCCTCAGTGGACAGTACGGTGGATGGGCATACGGAAGGATGGTAAGTGATTTATTAAATCATACTGATGTCAAACCTGTTGAACCTCAGTCCAAGAATAAGAACTCTGGTTAAAAAAACCCTTTATTTTTCCAATATGAGTACTTTGTTGAAATGCATCAAGGCTTCTTGATGAAAATCATTGAGGCTTCTCACAAAGTTGAGACTAGTGCCTTAGAAATCTTGAGGAAATTATTTCATTCCATGAGTGATACTCTGTACCTAAAGGTGGATTCGGAGGGGCCATGGCTGCAGTTGTGACCTAATCTTCCTTCTCAATTTCAGATGAGTTCTTTCATTTTGTCATTCTTTGCTTTGCAATTGGAGCTTTACTAGTTTGTTACTACTACCACAAAGGTAAGGCAAGATTCAATAGAAGGATAAATTGTTGCACTCTAGAAAAATGAACAAAGCTAACGTTTATTTTGTTGCCTTAGATTGGACTATTTCTCTTGGGATTGGTTTAATCACCTTTGCTTCCCTGGAAACCACTGGAATATACTTTGGTCTAGGTAAGTGTCCCTGCAGCAGCAGCTGTGTCCCTGTGCTAAGGACAAGGTCACACAGTTACCACGGGGCCGTAAACCTGTCGGGGTTGAGATTCCGTAACGCACCAAGTAACTCTGCCCCCAGCTGCCCCAGTTACAGGGGGGCTGCAGACAAGCAGCAGCCTTAACGCTACTGAAGGGAGTGGTTGACTCATTTTTCCTTCTCAATGATCACAAGACCCTGAGTCACCTCTTTCTGCAGCAATGGCCGAATGCTGCGTTGCCATGACAACGTGTAATTTTAGCAGCAAGGCCCATCTTCCCAGATCCACTGGATAAGATGTTGTGCATTGCGGCTGCCATGCATTCTCCTGGGACTGAGGATGAGCTCGGGGCTGAACTTGGATGGCAGCAGCTACTGGAAATATTAAAACTTGGGCATTTTGGCAATCTCTAGGGATGGTGTAGGAGAGCTGCCACCAGCAGCAAGTTATAGCTCCCCGACCCAGAACTCTGTAATCTCATGTTAGCAGGGTGGGAGGTTGTGGATGGTTCTCTCGTGACTCAGTCTGATCTTTGTTGCTAGCAATAGTACAGATGTGCTTGTTTAAGCAAGTGTTAGTGTTTGGGTTGTGCCGTTTTTCTATTTTTAATGGTTTTTTTTATGTTGCTTATCTTCTACATTTGTTTTCACAACCAGTGTACCGAATTCGGAGTGTCCTTGACAGCTTTGTTCCTCTGATTGACAGATTCAGGCCAAGAGGTAATAGTGCTCTTTTTACTGACAGCATCTGTCTTCCCTGGACCTTCCTGGGTACTTTGGTTTGGTCAAGAATTAAGACCATTTAACTCATGTAACTGACAATTTCCAATCTTACTGCCTTAAAAAAAAAGGAATATTTTACTAGTTCATTACAGCTGCTGGGGTTTGAAAATGAATTAGTCTTGATGCTTTTGCTGTGGCAGAATATTTTCACATTTTTAATACTCCACCCTCCATGGGGTACTATTTCCTGGCAGTGTCTGCATAAGAATGCTGTAGCTTAAATAAAAAGTGAAGCAGTGCAGGGAGTCTTCACTTGTTGGGTCTGCAGACTGACTCCTGGCTCACATTTATGCATGTTTCTGGACACAAAACACAAAGAATATTGAAAAGCTGCATGGATATAGCACAATCTGACCACAGCAGTCCTGACAGCTGTCTTTTTCTTCATCCCACAGGTATGAGGAAAGCTGCCTAGGAGGAGTATTTCAGGAGGGTTCCCCAAACCTGACTGTCCAAATTTCCAGTACTAAAGGAACTGCTGTATGAGGTGAACCTAACAACCCAATGACCAATGTGAAATACTGAAATGTGAAACCTCTGAAAAACATCACTCCTTTCCCTCAAAAATAAACCTGAAACTAGGATACAGGCCCCCACACCGGATTCCAAAGCCCGTTTGTGGCTCAGCAGTGCTTGGAGGACAATTGAGATGGAGCTTTGTGTTTAATCCCATTTAAATACAAACACATTCACCTCCCCCAGGCAGCCCTGTGGTGGTGCATCTCATTCATAACAAACCACTCTAGTCTGCCTGTGCTGCACCAAAATCAACAACAGGCCAGTGTTGTCCTGTGCTGGTTCTGGCTTCAGCTCTGGCTGTTCCTGTAGGAATTCTGGCCCCCTCCTCCTCCCCACTGTGCTGCCTGAGCAGGCAGAGGCAGGCACTGCTCTCCCAGCTGAGCCCTGGCACTGGGGCTGATGAATTGATGTGGCAGAACTCGGAGCAGTGGGCGGGCAGCGGTTTCACCCAAGGAGAGCTGGGGAGATGTTACAGGCACTGACAGAGTGCTGCAGTAATGAGAGTATTAACAACAGTAAATTTCATCTTTTCTCAGGGGGAAAACAAAAGTACTTGATTTGACTCATTCTCCAACCTTTTTCTTTCTTTGAGTAAAATAAACATGGAACTTTGACATTCCTTTCATTTTATAGGGATGTGTTACACATTGCAAGGATGTAGGGCTAATGCAATCATAGGAAGGCTGCAACAAAAGGGGGTATCTTTAAATTTTTAGTAAAAATGTAAAGTCTTCATACCCACAGCATGATGAAGGCAACAAGTTGGACAGAAAAAGCCATAAATATGGACTTGTAAGGAAATGTAAATCTGAAAGCTGTAAACCAAACAGCTCAGAGTTTTACAGGAACCATTTCAAGCCTTGCTCAGAAAACTAGAAGGGTTACTTTTTGTTGTATGTAATTGGAAGCACCAGTGTTGATCACTCTTGCCTGCAGTTCCAGCTGCACTGCCAGAAACACCACCAGTTGCACTCAGGCCTGCACCAACACACCACAGCTGCAACCCAAGGGCTAAATTGTGCAAGAAGGATGAATACAAGTTATTTCATAGTATTTATATTCTCATTTACATGGACTATTTACATGCCTTTGTAGAAATATTCCATCATCCCAAAATACTGTACATTTTGTGTTAGTCTGCAAATAAAGTCTTGCTCAGACCACTGTAGCCATGTTAGTGGCAAATAGCTTTTGGGTGAACTGAAAACTACGCAGAGTCGCCCTGCTCTGAGGAAAAGGGCTTTTTTTAGTGTCCTCTGCTGTCTAATGCCTTTCTGAAAGGCTGTGCATAGAACAGTCAAGGATGAAAAACATGTTTCAATACTTAATGTTTCAAATTTGGTATGCTGCAGTCAGCAATGAATTTTTAATTTTAACAGAAACTGCTTAAGGGTAAAATACACAAAATGTTTAAAAACAGCATAACATTTAAAAAGTCACTTAGTGCATCCCACAATGCGAGATGAACAGCTCAGCCACTTAGGGCAGGTCACAGGAGAAGTCAATTCTCAAAAAAAAAAAAAAAGGCAACTTACACGTTGAGCTGCATCCTCTTGGGTACCTGGGAACTTCCTGCTCTTCTTCCAGATCCTTCTTTAATCCATCTCAGCACCACCTGCATGTTCCTAGGAAGAGTTTCAACTTCCTTCACTGAGCTTGTGCTCTCTGCAGTACCATTCAGCATGTCCTACCTGAGCCCAGGACTCTGCTGGGCCCCACCTCCCCACTGGTTCCCCAGGGCCTGGAACATCCCATCCCACCTCAGCGTCATCCAGCACACTGGGTACTTCCTCCTTGCCTTTGGTTTTAAATGGCTGGGGGCAACACAGAGAGGAAGGACTCAAAACATTCAGGTATTACCCCATTACACCAAACCCCACAGAGAAAAGAAGAGGTTAAACCCCAGAAGGTTTTTTAAGCTGGTATTTTTATTAGAACTCTCTACATAAAGCACCTTTGCCTGCCTTAACCTCTCCCAACACAGCTCTTCCGTTAACACAGCACGAGATGCTTCGAGCTACTCGGCGTTCCTGGATTTGGACACGGCTGCCCTCACCGCCTGCATGATGGCATCCTTGTCAATGCCAAACATCCTCAGCAGCTCCGCTGGCTTCCCGCTGCGGGGCACGTGGGACACAGCCAGGCGAGTGACGGTGACACCAGGCTCACCCACCACAGTGGCACACACGGCCTCGCCAATGCCACCTGCGGAGAGAGAGCAGACACGGCACTGATCGAGTGTCCGAGCAGGGAACAGCCCCACTGTGTGTGTGTGTCTGAGCAAAGGGCCCTGCAAATTACAGCCTCCATTCCCAGGCTTAGGAAAACACCAATCACGTGTGTCTGAGGGGGCCAGCTGTGAAATGAAAACGTCCCTGTATCAAAGGCACTCCAAGGGCAAGCAGGCTGCCGTTTCTTAGGTACTCAGCCATCAGCAGCAGGACACACCTGCCTTTCAAGGGCACAGGACTGTCAGCAAGCTCTCATCACCTCAGCATCAGCCACCAGAAACCAGGTTTAAAAATACACTTAGACTGAAGAGCATTTACAAGTGTACTTAACATGCTGAAGTTCCAGCCAATCTCAGCAGCACTTCAGAGCTCCATCTTTTCACAGTGCCTGTACGTGCTGCTGGGCACCTCTCTGGGTTATGTAATGTATTCACAACCTTTGCTCAGAGCTCAGCTCTGACTCACTATCAGTCACAGGGACAAAGGATGCAATAGAGACACTGGAAGCTGAAGTACTTGGGAGGAAGAAAACAGGACTTGTGTCAAAAGCATAAGCTGTGAGACCTGGTAGAAGAGGCACTTTAGTGCTTCCCTTCAGCCAGAGTGTATCCAGGATCACAGGGCTGCCCGCAGCTCCAGGCGCTGCAGGATTTAACCCAACTGAGCCTCCAGCCAGAGGCACCTCTGTGGATGCAGCTGGTGAGATGAGTGTGATGGGGCCTGCAATGCACTCAGGGTTGTGATGCAGACTCCTGCCCTGCCTGCACCATAGAGCATCATGCCAGCACAAAGCCCCTGTTCAGCACCTCAAAGTTAAGACTCTGCCATATTGCAAACCTGCAGTAAAATACTTGTCCAGAGCTGAACACTAAGCTAGAAAATGATGAGGTTCAGTGATCTATCACCATCCACAGTCTGGTGTATGCAGCACTCATGGTAGAACCAGCTCACTTCAGGTATCTGGCAAGAGTGATGCTCACCTTAAATTAGGATAATATTCTCATAACTGTATCTACTAATTTCTTTTAGTAGGTATCTATGATGGTGGAGAAGGAAAAGGGAGGAATTTATCTCAGAGTAACTGTGGAAAAACTACGGAAACTGTCCAAACCATCTGATTTTGAGCAACCTGGAGCCAAGCTTTTGCACACATGGAATACTTAAACCTGCACAGCAGTGGTCTCTCTTACAACTTCACACCTGCAGAGCAGATGCTGTACAGCCATTCAGAGAACACTGTGCAGAACCCCAGCAGCATAGCAGGAATTTACAATTTCATTGGGCACAAATGAATCCAGACTTCACTTGGACCAAGTGCACAAAGGGCACACAAGGCCAAGTTAATCAGAAAGGCAGCCCTGATTACCCCTTACATCTCAGGAACCTTTCAACCTTCAGTATCACTTTGTATTCCTAACAGCACCAAAAAAGGCTGAAATGTCTCTTTTGCTTTAATGGGATGACAGTATCAGGTCCCACACTCCTCTGTCAGGTCAGAAGCTGGGAGCTTCCAGCCCCTGAGAGCTGTGATCTCCCAGACCCCACTCACCTTCATGGTAGTGGTCCTCAACAGTGATAATCCTGCCCTTGGTTGCTCTTGCACTTTCAAGTATTGTCTTCTTATCCAGAGGCTTTATAGTGAAGGGATCAATCACACGGATGTAGATTTTTTCTGTATAAATAAATGAAATTATTTGCAACAATTAATTGCAAGATGCAAGATAATGCCAATGGTATGGGCAATGGCTGTGATCTCCTAGACCATTATGAGAACTGCTCACATGAACTGCCAGGTTCATGCACCTATGGCTCATCTACCACAGATCCCAGCCAAGCCTAATTTTTATATGTATTCTTTCTCTGTGCACCTTGTGGAACAGTGATATCCATTCATTTACAGACATGATGGAGGAGGCTTGGATGAGGGACTCAATGTTACCAGGAGCACCCATCAGCAAAAGACATGTAACTG
Source organism: Lanius collurio (assembly GCA_020086605.1). Classification (NCBI taxonomy): domain Eukaryota; kingdom Metazoa; phylum Chordata; class Aves; order Passeriformes; family Laniidae; genus Lanius; species Lanius collurio. Next base: position 4,007,648 of record JACBWW010000009.1, read on the forward strand.
GCTTTCCCCAGGTAAGAGCAGAATCCAGTCACCAGAAAATGCTCCTTATTCAGACTGTCAATTGTAATCTTTTCCCCAGATATTTATTTTACTTTTAACTTTACTGTCAAGCCAAGTACAATTTCCACCTGATTCTTCAGTCTGTAGCCATTCTGAATTCTTTCTTCACTGCAGGCTGCCACCTCTCAGGTGTCCCTGTCTGAACTGCCCGGCCCTACCGGGGCACCCTTAAGGTTGGTTGGCACCACACCCAGAATCTGCCCTGCTCTCATATGGCAGGCCCAGATGGCTCATTAAAGCTACACATAAATGGCAATTGTTTATAAAGAATAGCAATTACGTGAGGTTGTCTCTGATCCTGGCTGGCTGAACACTGGGCCGACTCCTACACATGAAGAGGCCCTATTGTCACAGCTTTGTGACTGAAGGCTCTCCAGTGGCCAATATATTTTGGGTATTAGACGCTGCCTCTGCACTATGGGATTATCTCTCCAGAGGTGATTACTCAGACTTCAAGGTCAGCAGAGCACTGTAAATGTAGAAAAATAACAATGGTTCTGAAAATACAACTTTCAAAATGTCCTAAGCTTGGTGACTCAAGGTCATGACAAAGTATCAGTCCACCCAGATACTGCACACAAAGCTCCCCATAAGCCACAGGCAGCATTACTGCATTATCTCCTGCTGCTTGTAATCTCCTCCTGGGCAGAGGCCCTTGACTCACAGATGGGTTTTTGATAGTTTCTTTATTTCATTGAAGGATTACCATTGCCATGACATGTCAGTGACTTGAGTACTGCCACAGATTTGTGCCCCTTCCAGGCTAGTTCAGAGCTACTACATTCGAAGGAGCCCAGGTTATCAATGAGCCCAACCCAGGGCCAGGTGCCCACGGGCACACAGGTGACGAGCTGTGGTTTGGGACCTGGCCCCAGCCTGTTTGTAGCCTATCGTGCTGTACCAGGCCCACCCAGAGCAGCTGCCATTCCTGCTTCTCACACACTGTCCCCAAGCCTCTGCCCACAGGGTACTATCACAGATCAGCAACTAAGGAGACCTTGATCTGCTCTGTTTTGACAATCTTCATGGCCACTGATGCTGCTAAGCCAACTAAAACCTCCTCCTTTAGGCAAGACTGTTAGCTGCACGCTGTGTTGTACTGTATCAGCTAACAGGTGACTGATTAGCTGTCTGAACAGTGTAATTAATGTTTACCAGTACAAAGGGTCAGCAGTTAGGCTGACTGGTATTGATTTTTTTTCTGTTAAATGACAAAAAGGCAAAAAGCCCCACCTTTCCTCAGCTGCTCTGCTGCAGCCAGTGCTTCATGCAGAGTGACTCCTGCTCCAATCACCGTCACTTGGTCATCCTTACTCTTCAAAACCACCTACAAGAAAAAATCTCCATGTGTTTTTAACACAAAATCTTACTGTTTTTTTTTTTACATTTCTAGAGATTTTAATGAAAAGATCAAATTTTTGGCATTGCAATACTTTAGAGGGAAAAGGGCATTTCCAAAAGGAACACTGCATTTTTTTTCTAATTCTATTTATTTACCTTTGCCTGTCCGATATGGAAGTCCTCGTTGTTGTTGTAAATGACAGCGTTTTCAGGACGACTAGTTCTGATGAAACAAATGCCCTGTTTCCGAAGTAAATATGTTAGAAGTTAGGAAAACAGAAGTGTTGACATTCTAGTTGATAAATCCTATAAAAAAAATACATCAAAGCAACTTTTTCTATTCATCTGATGTTCACCCTTCTGTGTTACCTCTGGTTCTTATAAGTAAGCTCTCTCTGTCCCACCACTTCCCATTAGTCCTATGTGGCAGCTGGCTGCTTCAAACAGTACAAAACACTTCACCTCCTCTTAAAGCACACTGATAGCTTACAATTTCCTTTCTGATTCCAAGATATTTCTCTTTTGTTCTCTTGGGGAAATGAAGAATCCTACTCGAGTTAATCAGACTCTTAGAACTGTACCATGTACGTGCCACTTTTACTCTGTCAGTTTTAAATTAGAGAAGAAATGCTGGGCTGAAAGCAAGGAAAAATGCTTTCCATCAGTTAAAGTTTAGATGCCCTTCCAGAAGAAGCAGCAAACTTGTACTTTAATCTCTTCTTCATACTCCTTTCCCCATCTCCCATCTTTTTTTCCACAAACCACTCATCACATTGTTACACACCAAATTTCCACACTCCCTCATGGAAAACCTGTAGTGGCAAGATGGAAATTTTTCAGATCACTTGCTCCTTTCTCAAAAAAAGACTCCTATGGCAGCCAATGGAAGTATCAATCAAGACCATGATCAAAATCCTCAATATAAATTTATCTTTCCATATCCAGCTTCAAGTCTGACCCCAGAGATAATGTACTAGGAGAGCAGCTTTAAGTTTACTAAAGGCCTAAGGGAGTTACACTTACTCTGAGTCAATATAAATTCAAACTGCATTTGGTGTGTAATCATTTACATCTCCCCAAATCTGACCCACAGCATTCCAGACTGTTCATTCTGCAGTTGCCTGGACAGAATGTCTGTAACCTTTCCTTGCAAAGAAAACATCCCACTGCCACGCTGGAGCCTCCGGAAGAATTTACGTGGGTAGAGACATGCAAGAAACATGCCAGAAGCAACAAGAGTAGTACAAAAGACAGAATTATTCTCTGGCTCAGAAATACTGTGATGCAAACCTTGGTGTTGGCAGCTATTTCCACTGCTTTTTCAGTGGCTACAGCATCACTGGGGTAAAACACAGTGGAGTTGGGAATAGCCCGGAACATGCACAGATCCTCCAGTCCCATCTGAGATGGCCCATCCTCACCTGAAAGAATTAAAGCAGGGTTACAAAAGAGCAAGTGCACATTTTTGACAATCACTCAATATAGAAATGAGGTTCAATGTAAACCAGGCAAAAAAAAAGGAGAAAAGGATAAAATCAGGCACACACACAACATGCAAGACTACCTGCTTGAGAAAAGAATCATCTTCTCCTTAAACTTGGAACCATCTAAACAGTAAATAAGGATAGAAAGAGACTAAAAAGAAAGAAAACTGGGATTAAAAAGAAAAAATAGAAAATAAAGTACAACAGTAAAACAACACAAAAGGAATACAACCAAATAGGAAGGGTACAGATACAGAAAGAGGGTCTCAAGATTTTTGAGCATCTTCAGATTCACACGTGCTGAGGCAAAATTTATACTTGTCAATAAGCGTTCCTACAGATTTAAACTGCTGGAAATGTGAAAGCAGAATTGCATGTGTCCCATCAGAAATGGAGAATGCAACTGGTGCAACTACTCTCAAATTCTTAGGCTGATTTCAAGATTAAATGAAGGGTATGTATGTATTTTTTAATACTATAAAAAGGTCTTTGGAGGAGCAGTAGGGCATCTGTGTTGTTAATTTAACAACTCAAGCGCCTCATGGCATAAACTGCAGATCTATGAAAAAGAATCGTTAGCCAGGACACGTGCTGGATGCCATGATTTTCCATGGTTAAAGAAACAACCACCACAACACCCCCCGCCCCCAGTGACCTTATGTAAGGGAGCTTTGGGAATGGCCCTGTTCCAAACCAACCATGCACAGAGCTCTGAATCCAGTCATGTCACAGCCTGCAGCAGCAGGGCAAAGAGCCTTCCCACATGCACCCGCTACCTGTTATTCAAGAAGGACGAGTTCGCGAGGAAGGAGGAGAATATTTTCCTAAGAGCAGCACAAAATTCTGAAGAACTTTAAACATGTTAAAGAGATCAGTCATTGAACTCTGCCACTGCACATTATTAATAAAGTAAGCACCGACCAGGAAGAGGAATTGTCTTGGCTCTCAGTCATGACATGAAAAAATCCTCTCAACATCACAGTTTCTAAATGGGTGCACTCTGAATGAGAGGGATCCCAGTGGGAATTTTCCTTTCCTAAAATGCACCCACACAATGAAGACATAGAAGAAAAGGGAAATTATGAAGAATAAAATTATCAGGTGATAATTTTAATAATCTGAATCTGAATCTTATCCAAAAGTAGAGGGTTACTCATGCTTGTCCTGCTTTTGCTACACTGATGCCAATACCATCAGCATTCAAAGCTTCTCGATTCAATTAAAAGTAACTTACAGACTAGCACCAAGTTGGGTCTGGCCCCAAGTCTTTATGAAAATCCCAATTTATATGGGTTTGGAGTACCACGCATCAAATTCCCAATTATGTCTGCAAAACCTACATTTAAAGCTTAATAAAAGAAGTAAGTGCTTAATATGAACAGTAGCAAATGTCCAGGATATAAAACAGTCTAAACAATTGATATTTCTATTTTTGACACCTGTAAATTACAATTTCTTTTCCTATATGTTCAGTTTGAAAAATACATATTTTTCTGTTATTCTCTTGTGACGTTAAAACTTATTTAATGTTTTGGTCCATCAGCAGCTATTGGTCTAGGAGTGAACTTAGAACAAGTTCAGAAGGTCATTGTGATAGCTATTTCTCATAAATTTAAAGGGTTCAAATTTCAGTGCAGCAGAAGCCCAGGTCTACCTAGAACTGCATACATAAAACTTCAATTTTCACCACAGATCCAGATTGGATTCTGAATTCCATGCAGATTTGGAATTCCATGCAGGCCCAAAGTTTTAATAGGAAGTACACTTCATTCATACCCTTTCATTTAAAATTGAATTTTTTAACTGCTAAAGGATTTCTCTGAATACGTTTTTTAATAACTCTTCATATAAGTTGCAAAACTTACATTATCTTCATATAACTCTTTATATAACTTTATATAACTCTTTATATAAGTTGCAAAACTTTGGGTTGAAATTCTTTTTTGAAAATCAAGTTGAGGCTTGAATCAGATTTGTACCTCAAACAACTTTACAAATCCAAGTCTGCACTTCACAGTCACAGCTCCCAGCAGAACATTTCATGTGCTGAAAATTGAAACTTGGAAGTGTAGTTCTAGGAGACAGTTCAGGTAACCCAAAGGAGTTTTATCTTCTTGAATGAGCAAAGACCAAACCTAATTGGCTTTTGCACCAACACCCTGCTTGCTAAAAGTCTGAAGGTGGAAGGACTGATTTTAGGAAGAAAAGAGGCTTGTAATAGAATCCCTCCCTTAATTACATACAAAAGGCATAAGCTGATACACACTATATAGTTTCTGCTCCAGAAAACCATATTGCTACAAGTTAAGTTTGAGGTTTGGGATGAGATCACACATGTTTATGAAGCATCTTTAAATCTTACCAATAGTACAGGTCAAATTAACTATTTTGTTTTAAATGAAAAAAAAAATCCAACTCTCCTCCAACCTTACTGCCAGCCAGAACTATTAAATCAACTGAAAAACTGATGTATGCAGAGAGACTTAATTTACTACCTCGTCAGCTCTCCTTCTCTTTCGCTTTCCCTGGAAATACCTACCAGTTTTTCAAGCATGAATGTCTACTTGCATTTTCCTTCTTGGTATGCAAGTCTGTTCCTGTTTCCATGGGTCATGTCTATACATTTCAAATAAAAATTAAAATTCTCTTCCTCCTTCAAACCAAAGCCAACCCCAACGTGATCTGACGTATTCCAAACAGTTATGGTGGGAAGCCGTGACAGAGAAGGCTCTGCTCAATTGGTCTGAGATGTGCTGGCTCTGCTGCCTTGCTCTCCCCTGGCAAACCCTTTTCCCACACCTCTCAGGTGGATGGACTGCAGGACAGGGCCTGGAGGACCAAAGTTCCTTCTGCAGTAAGATATCTTGGGTTTGGCTGGGATAGTTCATTTTTTTCTTAGCTGGTACAGTGGTGTGTTTTGGATTTAGGATGAGAATACTATTGATAACACACCGATGTTTTGGTTGTTGCTATGTGGTGTTATCCTAAATCAAGGACTTTTCAGTGTCCTCATGCTCCGCCAGTGAGGAGATGGACAAAAAGCTGGGAGGGACCAGACAGCTGACCCAAACTGGCCATAGGGCCATTCCATACCACAGAATGCCATGCTCTGCATATGAACTGGGGGGAGTTGGCTGGAAGGGGCTGACCACAGCTCAGGGACAGGCTGGGCATTGGTCAGTGGGTGATGAGAAATTCTATTATGCTTGTTTTTTGGGGTTTATTTTTATAACTATAATTAGTAGTAGCAGTAGTATGTTTTACTTTGTTTCATTTATTAAACCATTCTAAACTCACAGGCTTTTTTCTGATTCTCCTCCCAATCCCACTGCAGGGGCAAGGAGTGTGAATGTGAGTGGCTGGGTGGTAGTTGGTTGCCAGCTGGGATTAAGCTACAACAGATCAGGCTCGTCAGCTCCTGAAGAACTTCAACATACAAGAGTCTATGGGAGCAGATGAGATGCATCCCAGAGTCCCAAGGGAACTGGCTGATGCAGCTGCCAGGACACTCCCCATGAAAAGTTACAGTAGTACCAGGCAGAGCCCCTGGTGACTGGAAAAAGAGAAACACTGTACCCAGTTTGAAAAAGGGGAAAAGAGAATCCTGGGAACTACCAGCTACCACCCTGTGCCTGGGAAGATCCTGGAACAGATTCTCCTAGAAGCTGTACTAAGGCACGTGGAGGACAGGGAGGTGATCCAAGACAACCAAGGGTAAGTCCTGCCTAACTCTGAGCAGCCTGGTCTAGTGGGAGATGTTGGATAGAGATGACCTTTAAGGTCCCTTCCAACCCAAACCTTTCTATGATTAAATTTTCTGAATTATGTAATGGCTTCACAGTTCCTGTTTCATCAGTACTTGAGAAGTTTTGGATTTTTTTAATCACCATATCAACAGTTTCAATAGTAAAAAATACTGGTAAGTTGAAGTAGTTATTTCAAATGTGTGATCTCCAAAGAGTTTTTGAGATTGATGGACAAGAGCATCTGTGCAAGAACAGTATCATTAGTTTCTCACTTTAGAGACTGGGAAACAAAGGTCCAGTAAGCACATGACTATTCTCTCCACAGAAGACATCAACTGCAAAGATGAAATGGAACCTAAACTCCTCGGTTTCAGTCCAATCCCTTTATATCAGTCTTTACTTGTAAAGTAGAAAAGCTTGTAGGGAAAAGTCCTATTTTCATCAGGCCAAAGAAGAAAAAAAAAAAAGCAGATGACAGCTTGAAATTTTTCTCATTCTTTCTAAATGTGACAATGTGGATTTGCAAATACAACTTTGTCCTATCAATGCTGCCACTGTTACAGCACCCCAGCTGTAATAAAGCTTTCCTCCACAGAGCAGGATCCATTTGAGTGCTAGATACTTATCACAAAATGGATGGGGACTGCTGCTAGGAAGCTGTGGGTAAATGGATGGGGACTGCTGCTAGGAAGCTGTGGGTAAATGGATGGGGACTGCTGCCAGGAAGCTGTGAGTGCCCTTACCGATGGAAACCCCGCAGTGAGAGCCGCAGAGGTTGATGTTGCTCTCGGAGATGGCAGCCATGCGGATCTGGTCGAACGCCCGTGAGAAGAAGGTGGCAAAGGTGCTGGCAAAAGCAACGGTCCTGTCACGAGTGGCACAACCAACTGCAATGCTCACCTGAAAGAGGGACATTGGACAAGAACAGTGAATTCCTCATGTATTTCAGTTGTTTCCAGGACACCATCTGTGGGTCTTCTTGCCCTAAAAATCTAGCCAGAAGCTCTCAACGCAGATTAAAAATTTCTGTTTAGTCCTGCTTCTAATTGCTGGTGTTCCCAGAAAGGACAGGAGGCAACTCAGCCACCCAGTGTCTATCTTCCTGCATCTCCTCTGCTTCTTGCTTCAACTGCCAGCTGTTACTGTTATTCTTACTGGCAGCTTCTTTTCTTTAGCTGCTTCATTCAAGCAGCCATTCACAGATTTTTAAGACTTATCCCCCTCTTTCTTCTCCTGGATCAAAGGCTTAAGTTCTCAGTCCAACAGACATGGTCTTGCTATCTCCAGCAAACAAAAATCATCATTACTAAGAGGGAATGGATTTACCTGTGTTATTTGGACTGGTATTTACTAAAAGAGCCCTTCTTTAGCAAAATGGAAATTAAAGCAAGGTTGCTAAATTGGTTATTGCTACAATTACCTCACACATTTATTTGAAAACAATTAGACCTCTCACTCTAAGGGGACTCACACTGAATGGTTACACTGATCTTTCAATAAGCCAAGGGAGCAGTTACCATGTTCTGCTCAGCAATGTAGCACTCGATGTATCGACTGGGATGTTCCTTCTTGAAGAGCTCTGAGAAGGTAGAGTTCTTTGTGTCGCCATCCAGAGCAATCACTCGATCGTTAGCGTGGCCCAGTTTTGCAAGTGCAACCCCGTAAGCTTTGCGGGTGGCCCACTGCAAAAGGCAAACACACCAGGGCTGCTGTAACTTGCTGCTTCTAGAGGCTTTTTTCTCTTCCTATTTTATTGTTTTCAAATGATAGCAGTATCAAAAGTACATACAAGAACGGTGACACACAGAACAGTAAACAAGCCCACAATGAAGCATTAGAAAACACATCTGTGCTGAAACTGGCAACTCCCATCAATCCTGCTCGGAAATGTTTAAAACCTTGCTTTCCAATCATGGAAATTCACTGAACCTCAAGGAGTTTCTTCAATTTCAAATGCATATAAAGTAGTTTAGAAAATTTATAATGACCATGAAATGAAGAAGAATGATTTGAATCTTAATATTTTAATGTATTTACATATCCTTTCAATACCCAGCAAATTGATTGTCTGTGTCACATCACAGAAACAGGTGTTTGCCTACTGAGAGGAGGTGGGTAGTTGAAATTGTGGCAAGGGATAACACATTATCCAGCCATCCAGTTAAACAGTTTCACACTTTGAAATAGCTGACAAACAGTGGAAATGAAGGGAATACCTTTTCTCCCACTTTGTAAGTTGGTGGAGACGGCATCTTAATGTTTCTAATATTTACTATAGGTGCATCTTCTTCTGGAAGGGCTGGAGAAAGCTTTTTCTTGTTTTGGATCCTGTCATCAATTTCCTGAATGACTTGTTCAGCCATATTTTTCGGAAGGGGCTTTCCATGCCAGCTTTCCTTATCTTCAACACCTGTGTATTTAAAAAAAAATATTACAAGTAAGAAAAGTATAAAAACAATTTAGGTTTTTAGCTGCAGATTTTACCCAAGTAAAAGTGCAATGGAGTATGACAGTCTAGTATCGTCTTCCAAGGAAGAAATTATTTGAACAATTACAGTGGTATTCAACTGCATTACGACAAACACATTTGAACAAATAGGAGGAATTTTACATAATCAAATGATGTATGGTCCAAACTTGTGACAAAAGCCCAGCATTTCCTACTGAAATTATTTGTAAATTGGCACCTAACAGACCTGGTCCCTAAGCATGGCAGGAAGCAACCAGTAAATCAGTGTGAACACCTCCCATGAAATTTTAACAGTTAGGCTTATTTAAACAAACTCAGTTAAGTTTGAAACCACAGTTAACCAAGGTGTCCAATTCAAACAAGACTTGATGTTTTACAGCTTTATTTTAATAGCTTCTGATGACTCTTACCTGTGCACCTGGCACTAACAGCCAAATCACCTCTCTGGCTGATATACTGCTTTTCCCTGAGTCACTGCAAATAATGAACTTTGCTTGTTTACTCAATGAAAAGGAATGAAGATATTCACTGCTGTTATTAATGTTTATCTGGTCAGAAAGGCAAGCTCACAGAGTGCTGGTAAAAGCTGTAGCTAAAGGGAATCATGGCAACCCTTGATACACTGAGTGTGCATTTATTCCATCCCACAGACACAACACTCCATAGCTGGCACACATCTCACTTGATAGGACCAAACCAATTTTCTCAGCAATAATGTTGCTGAGAGGTACAGAGGTTGAAAGATCTTCTGCATGCTATTCTCAGATGTGCAGGCACCTTTTCTGCAGCACTAGGTACATACCATACCCACATGTGTATGCAAAGCAATCACTGTTTTTTTACCTGATATGCCTTTGCCTTTAAAAGTCTTTGCAATGATGGCTGTTGGCTGATGTTTGGCCTGGCCAAAGGCTTTGCAAAGCTCCTCCACACTGTGTCCATCCACGATGATGGCATGCCAGCTAAGAACACAAACAGATCAACTGTTTCTAAAGGGTTTTAGCATGTGACACTCTCTGGTAGTCAGCAATAACAGTAACAAATACTAACTTCATTCCAGAGCAGTGTCTTTTTAAGAGACCCAAAGTATGCCAGAAACACGAACTAGCATTTATTTGAGACCATAAAAAATAACACAGCTGCTTTTCTATAATGCAAAATGAGTCACAGGGGAATGAACAGCTACGAGCAAAATTCACAGCCCACAGATAGCTACATTTCTTCAGATATAATGGCCATTTTTAATCACAAGAGCAAATCAAACATCTAGAAATAAGATGAAAACTGACAATAGATGTTGATTAAAAAACCCCAAAACACTCTGGCATAATTTGGTTTCTATTGTGTCTGACAATTTTTTAGCATGGACTTTGCATCTCCATAGAAATATGACACTAAATGAAAGCCAATACACAAAGAATTCTCTTACAGGTAATGCTTTCCATGCTGGTTTTTTTCTGATCTACTTGATATGATAGGACATGTGGTCACAGTTATAAATCTGAATTTAATGTGATAAAAACAATATTAAGGCCCCTAACAGATTTATCTGAGCAAGCAGTCCTTACTTTTCCTCAAAACCAACAAATTCTGCCAATTTTAATATTGCTGCTGCAGCCATAAAGTCAACCAATATCAGGCATTATGATAGACCATCTTCCTTGATGATGGAATCCTTTAGATCTGAAAGCTCATTTAACAATTCTGAGAAGCAAGTAATAAACATACATTTTCAAATGAGAGATTATCCTGAACTTCTCCCACTCACATACCCAAAGGCCTCGCAGCGTTTCTGGTAGATTTCAACGTGATGCTGCAGAGGAGCAGGGTCACTTTGTCCAAGACGATTAATATCAAATATAGCAACAAGATTATCAAGCTTGTAAAAGCCAGCAAAGGCCATTGCCTCCCAAACAGAGCCTTCAGATAATTCTCCATCTCCAAGCAGACAGTACACTCGATAGCTAGAAGAAATTAAAAATTAAAAATGAAAATAAATTAGGTTTGATGTGTAAGCACTACTAAATCAAAACTCCTCCAATAATTCATAGTAAGAATTCGCTTCATTTTTCTATCCCAAACTCAATTCCCACTGTTCACTGCATTCACATCAGCTAAAGTTACGTAACCTTAGACAAATCAAATTAAAATAGTTCTGAGCTGTTACATGTTAGAAAAATAAGAAGAGAAATACTGCACTCCTTTCCAAACCTTTGTCTCAAAAATATCAAGTCTTAAGGCTCTTATTGCAAGGCTTGATGGAACAAGTCCACTGAACACTGTCACTGTGACTCAGCAAGATCCTGAACAATGCAGGGACAGTTACCTCTGCTTCCTCCTTCCTCCCATATACCCTCTGGGAGGACAACTGACAGGAATTATTTCAGGAAACTCTAAGTTGTGGATAAGCTCAGCTATGGATTAAAGCATGCTGCATAACAAATTCAGAGTTCAGGAAAAAGATAACCAACATGATATGACTTTTTAGACTATTTCTCCAACCACTAAAGCCTTTTATTTAGGCAAAACTCAGCAGGAGTACTGCCTCATCTCTACCAAATTAAGCCACAGCATTTGTCCTTTACTACCACTCTTTTTCTGGATAACAAAACTTTGTAATGTTTATTACCCACTAAAATTAAAAAAAGAATAATAAACTAGCCTTCAAATACATATCTTTAAAACAAAATAATCAAGATGGCTATCAGTGATATTTTTTTACTCAACATGAAGCTATAACAGACTTTTGATCTGATTCCCACCTGCCTTCAGCTAAATGTGAACTCCTTGCACTTAAGCTGCTCCCCAGTGCTGCACGCAAGACCACCTTTTCCTTTTGTCATGAAGGCACTGGTTAGATTTTTTCCACACGTAGCATCTGCTAAACTCAATTAAAATCAGCAAGTCATCTTTCACAGAAATGATTTCAAGCTAGTGAAGTGTAGGACACATTAACTGGGCAGCCTATGCTCAAATGTACTAGAACTGTCAAATAAAATATATCAACCACATCAGGCTATTTTCCTCCTCATACAGATTTGCCTTTAGACATCTTCTTTTCTTGTGCACAAAACAAATGGCAGGAGCAGTCATTTTTGTCTCTGTGGAGTCGAGTGCCTTTCTGATAACATTTTGGAGCCCTACTTTATGATTCAGTTATGCTATTATTGACCATAACAGTTCCTTATCCAACGTTCTCCATTATTTGTCATCTGACTTTGAACAGACATCTCCAGCTTGCACTCTCCTTCTAAAGGGACACATCCAGTCTCAAAATGGATATCAGTTACTCTCTGGAAGTTGGAGCTCCTCCAACAACTCACTGTCTTCTCTGTTCAGGAACATCAGCTTGCAATGCTGTCAGGTTACAAAAGAAACACATATATACACTAATTATTGCTAATCTTTAAACCCTTGGTAGTTTCACTGGTAACAGCTTTGTAATTATCTATAATTGAAAACCTGAATCTGAAATTAGATTTGGGAATGTCGAATAGAATAAAGGAAAATCTGTCTTATCTAGGTATGTACGATCTATCTATCTATCTATCTATCTATCTATCTATCTATCTTATTTTAATGAATTTTTCCCAGTGAATGCCTACAATCATGAAATATGAAGATGGAATTACCTGGCTCTGTCAAAGAATTTGCCAGTGTATGCCATTCCACAAGCAGCACCAAGACCTTGCCCAAGGGATCCAGTAGCCACATCAGTGAATGCTTGTCTCTGAGAATAAAAAGACAACAGTTACTTTACAGTTAAGAAACAGAGGAAGAAATTTCCAGTGCTAGAAGATGGTTCAACATACATCAAAATGCAGCTTCTCAGCCATAACAATGTGCAAGTCCCTCTGAATCTTGCCTTGAACCCCTGATTTCCCTGCAATGCAGGTACCTACATGATGACTGTCACAAGCTAACTGGGATCTCTGAGAAATGTCTCAGCTATGCTTTGGATGGCAACAGTTAAGAATTGATGATTTTGTGTTAAAAAAAGAATCAGTTGAAACAACTGGCTGGGAATGGAAAGACCAATGAGGTAACCAAACTGGATATAAACTCTTGAAATACCTCAAAGCTGCTTAAAATACAAGTGAAACCTGGATGGAACTTTACATAAACATTTATAAAATGGAAAATATTACCATGCAGGACTGTAGGGGAACTTTACTACAACAATAAAGGTCATTTTTACATGTTTGTTCAAACACAGTTCAAATCCAATTTCAGTTGTGAAGCCATGAATGCCATCATCCTTCTTTAGACTTCATAAAGAAATCTCTATCTTTCCTGTACTGTACAGCTGGCAACCAAAATTGCTGTGAAATACATGCACTCATTGGTTCACAGAAAACATAATTTTGTATCAAAGATTATGAGCACTCACTGGCACTGGGTGTCCTTCTAGGACAGAATCAATTTTCCTCAAGTTCAGTAATTCTGCTTCTTGTAGAAAGCCAGCCTCTGCCCAAACAGAATATAAAATTGGTGCTGCGTGACCCTAGGGAGAAACAGATATTTTAAACAAAGCACAAGTTTCACAAATCCCAAGTATCAAGACAAAACTCTACAAAGCTGACAATCTCTGAAATCAGGTTCTTATGCCCATTAGGAAGGCACAGAGTTATTAAACAGTTTTACAATGTACACATCCAAAGTGGTGTTTGTTTCCAAGTTCTCCACACCCTTGCTTAGAGCACCCCAGGAGGATGAGTGGTGTTATCCCACTAGAACTTCCTTCAATACAAATGTACTCAGGGTTGAATGCAATGAGTGACAACAGGCAAAGTTTTAAGCTTTGTACACTCAGGCCTTTGTGGAACAGTCATCTTCCACCCCTGGAGTCATCAGGAGTCAGAAGAGCATGCAGAGGTTTGAAGCCATTTAGCAACTCTGGACAGAAACCCTGATTAATTAGAGAGCTAAAGCAATCATGAGGAAGTGACTGTCTCAGTGCTTCACCACCTCAGCATCAACTTCTTGCTTCTCACCCAATTCCTTCTTTCAGAATGGCCACCAGAAATGGCAACAGTTACATCCAGCACAAGGACATTCACCATGGGCTACAGAGCATTACTGTGAGCCACCACTTGAAGAATTCTGACTCAGAGATGGAATGTGCCTCACTGGAGCACATCATCTGCATGTTTTCCATCATTATGTTTTCTGAAGGCCCCTCACCTGCCTTTATGTCCTATGAACATACATCCCTGTGATTTACAAAGGCACTATGCAAAAGGGGACAGAAACACTAACAGCCAGCACAGACTGGGGTTTAAGTGTTTTCTGACCCACTGTGGCTTCAGAAGTAGCACTGACTTTAACATCATACTGGCACAGTAGGAATGCAAACTACAAACTACTCACTAACCTTCCCTGTTTCATGTAATGCTCCCTGAGAAGCTGGCAGGAATTAGTGCCCACTGTGACGTGGCTGCAGGCAGAACAGCAGGGCTGCATTTAACAAGAAAGCACAAAAGCCAACTGCAACTGCCTCATTAGAAAATTGGTTATGCCAAAATAAAACAGACCTGATAGATTTTATAGTCAATATAGTAACATTATTTAACATTAGAACAACTTAACATAGTGAAGTTAAGACTTATCAGGACACATTATGCAGACCCTTTTAAACTGTTTTTAAGTTATGCTACAACTTATTTCAGCCAGCTTTTGTCTTTCTGAAGCAGATAAATTCCAGGCTTCCAAATATTTCCAACAGACTTCTATGCAGATGTAAGTGTATGTAAGCACAAGTCAAGAAGACGAGTCAATTTAATCCACAGACAGACAGCTCTTTGATACAGACTGCAACAGGACAGCAAAACAGTAATTATTTATTTACCTTTGAAAGAACAAACCGGTCATTGCTGGCATTTCTGGGGTCTTGCACTTTGTACCTCATGGTATGGAAAAACAGCACAGACATAATCTCTGCTGCACTGCAACATGATGTAGGGTGGCTACAAGTCAAGAAGACCCAAAATTACCACTTGTGTTACAGTTTGCTCAGGACTGTATCTTTAAAATATCACTTTACCAGACCCCACCTTCTCAGCATTAAACCACACAAATCTAAAGTGTTTGATAACCCACCCCTGTGCCATTCCCCCAGTGCCAATCAGTTGTACTTTGAGACAATTGGAGCCTCTGATCTTGTTGAAGTGGATGTTCAATCTAGACCCTGCTGACAGCTCAAGGACTTATCTTTTAGAGCTCTCCCTTCTTCTCCATGCCAAGGACCACCACCTGAAGGGGTGACTGAAGCACAGGGACCTGTCAGTCTGGGCCTGAAATCAGACTCCACTGAATTATCTGGCTGCAGAAATTCACACCAATGCAGAGGAAACAAGGACAGCTTTCCACAGCACTGGAGCCACTCGCTGAGTGGAGCAATGAAAAGCATCAGGACTTGTTCAGGCTCTGATGCACAAGCAGGGATTGGTAATGCAAGATTAACTTTTGCAGAAAGTTCTGGAACATTTATAATTGTATAACTTAGGAACCATTTCATTGTACCACATTAGAACTGACAGAATAATAATTCTGATTTCTAAAGAAGACATTAAATAATGCAATTCTTGTTTTCATCTTCTACTGAAACTGGATATGGAAATTTACTGTCTCCAGTAAACACCCTGATACACGCAAAATACTAAATTGCTTAATCTTTGGCTAAGAGAGGAACCAACATTTTCTACATTTACATTTTTATGAGTTTGAAATATTGTACAAGTTGGTTTATCACACATTTTTGAAGTATCTGGGATAGCCTCTCCCATTGAACTATGTGATATAACATTCAGAACATTCTTCAGCAGCATGGATTCATACTTTAATTATAACTTGCCTTAGGAATACACAGGCCCATTTCAGAGGCAACTGTGCCATAAAATACCAATAAGTGAATATAAAGTGATGTGAAGAGGGTATTTGCAAGTGGCAAATATGGAGATATTCCACGTCAAGGTACATATTTCATCTGAAGTGCAATAGAAGGGCACAGAATTACCTTTATTTATCAACATTACTGTAATTTATGTAATGATCACTGTAGTTCTTATGCACCTGGAAGGGGTGGCACTATTTGACCACTTGGGCATACCAGCCTTGTTTTTTCACTTGTCATAAAGCTTAAAAGCGGTGAGGAGGTTCTTTAAAAACCTTTACTGAGTGTGGAGAATAGCATTTTTCAGTTTTTACTGGTGTAAACAGCATCGTTTTTGACATCATCCCTTGCAACAGAAGTACAGCAAAGTAGATGATGAACTGTAAGAAGGTTGAAAATGCAGCTTCATCTCACTTTCTCTTCTACCAACATTTACTTTTCCTCTTTAGCAGGATATTCTTAAAATAGTTGATCCTACTTGTAAAACAGGACAAACTGACTATGAAAGTGTCACTTTTGTTTCCCACATGTACATTTACCATGCATGTTAGGATTAGACAACACTTTCACTAGGACTTTAATAAAAATATTTTCTTTTGATAGTAATAAACCTTCCCGCCCAACATCCCCAACATAGCTGTAATAAGAGAATAAAAACATGCAAAACACTAGCAAAATACAAATTATGGTTAGTGTCCATCCCTTAGTAAGTACTCACACACAGGGAACCAAGAGAATTAGCTTTAAACCATGGTTCAAACATATTAGTAAATATTTATGTATTTGAGTTAATCAATAAGCCTTACATGCTTGTTTAAAGCTTTCATTCCTTTAATTTTATTAACTTTATACTTAACCATACTTCTATGAACTCCTGGTCTTGATTAAAAAAGTTTTAAACCACCTAAAATGGTAGCGTGTGGAAATAAAAAAAAAAAAGTAGAAAAATTTAATAAATTACCTGAAAATTGGGGGAAAAAAAATCTTGTTAAAACTACAGGTTAATTAAAAGAATTTCTACTAACAGAAATAACAAAAAAAAGCCTTAACTTTGAAATACAGTCCTTCAGTAGGAAACCAAACCAAAGTACAACAGAACACCAAAATCCTGGATCCACACAAAGCAAGGGAAAAATGATTACTACAAGTTAGTTTTGTGGGGGTTTTTTTATTACTCTGCATCAATTGATATTTGTTCCATCTACATATGTCTACACATTTCAACTAGAAAGGATAGTGGTAGGAAGCTAAAATGGAACACTGAGTCAAAACCAAAAAAAAAAAAAGAAAAAATAATCTGCAACAAGTGATCACCCCACGTATTATGAAACTTAACTGCCTCTTAAGAAACTCTTGCAACTTCCACTTTTAAGAATGTATCCATCCTGCTCTAGGAAGCCAAGACACTGTTTCAAAACTTTATCATCAGCTACAGGAGAGACTCTACTCATTTCAATGGAAACGTGTGCACTACTTATCTGAAAGAAAAAGCTCTTCCATGCCCCAAAGCAAGTATGTTCAATCTTTACAACTAACTTAATAGAATTTTTTGCCCACGTAAGTAATTTTGAACACCAATTTTTTTTCCAGTTCACTGAATTTTTCCACTCCAGCTGGTGAAGTATTCAAAGTGATGTGTTTGAGCAACTTCAGGATTAGACTGACTTAGCTCTTGTCCAGGCAAAGGCTGTACTTTCTTTAACATAAGGTGAAACAAGTAAAGGCTGCAAGAACTGGTGTGTCATATCTACCACACCACCACTTGTGTTGCAATACATGCCATAGTTCACAGAAATTACTTCCTTGAAAGTAGAAGGCAGGTCCTGTTTTCTCTGAAGTGCTTTTATTGCAAGTATTTCCTTCAGTTTTTACAAACTACACCTTTAGCAGACATGTATTTCCTTAACAAATCAAAGCCATCATGACAATTCACTTTTTAAATTAACCATAAGCTTCTATTTAAACTTAACTTGCATTCAAACATCTTTTCCCATCCTCAGTGCACACCAGCAATTTAAGCAAAGTATATTGTCTCAGTTTTTGGAAAACAATGCATAGGTGCTTTAGAAATGTCCATGCTTTGTCTAAATCTACAACAGACTGGATGTCTTTTGGGCACGTTACCACACCACCATTTTGGCAACCAAATCTTATTAAGAAAATATATTACTTGTCAACAGAATCTTCCTTCAACAGCCCATCTTTCATAATCTGCTTGTTATCAGGTTGTGTAATAATTTCAGACTACACAACTCCAATGGCAAAATAAACCAGAGGGATTAATGAAATGCCTTTGTGCAAGAAGGACTCAGTATTGTAGCACACGGGGAATAAAAAGCTTGAGTAAAACTACTTTTGCTGTCTTTATCAGCATGGTGAGAATGGTTTCACTGGTGAATTTCATGGATCATGGAAGAGAAACAGAGGCTGTAGTGCAATCCTTACTCTTAAAGAGCACATCAGACAAATCAGAGAAATAATTTTATCTGTTGATTAGACAACTGACACCATACCTCCCTCTAGCCTGCTTAAAATACATACTGGAAGCTGAATACAGAAGCCCAAGCTCTACAAAGCACAATTTTTCAATTTACATTTTCACACAGACTTGTGTAATACCACACACTGTAGCTCTGAAACAAATCAAGAACTAAAAGGACAATTGTTGGGTATCCCACACTTCTCTCTCCAGACTGGACCCAACAAGATGCAGACTTGTAAAAAAGCCCTGCTCTGACTTGCTGAAAGGTTTCCCGCGTCCAACACCCCATTTCACAGGAAGAACCACAGCAGCGCTTTCATTTGCTGCCTGCAAACGGAACGAGTAAAGTTCAGCTTCGAGAGCCATGTGAGGCAGCTCATGCCAGGCACAGGGTGGGGACTGTAAGGCAATTCAAAGAAGCTTTATAATATTTTCACACCACCCTCCTTCACACAAACCTCAGCATCCAAGCGATTCCTTCCGATTTTATTTTTAAATACTGCAGCTGGTTTCAAAGAGGTCCAAAGGAGGAAATTGCAACAAGATGGGATATATGTAAAAAAAAAAGCCAGTACTTTATATGGAAGCATTCATATATTATTCAAGCAGAAAAAGTGGCTTTAATTTTACATGACTAAAAGCGGATTGTTTGCAGAGATTTTTTTTTCCATAGGTAAAGCACGATCAAAGAAAGGATAACCCTGGAATCTGCACACATCAGAGCCCGCACTAAATCCTGTCCAGAGGCCTGAATAAACTGCCCGTTGGAGACCGCGGGCATTGCACAGATAATCCCACTTGGGCTCACTTGAAATTCTGTGCAGAATTAGTTCCAACTGACGGGCACGCAATGAAAAAGAAGCCGCTTGCGCCTCGGGCACAAATTCTTTGGTTTCCAGTCCTGCATCAACTTAACATTCCCGGCCTCTCTCCCAGTCACAACACCCGCCGGCACCGGCGACCGACGCGACCCAGCCCGGGCGGGCTCTGTCCGCCGAGCCCCCGGCCGCCATTTCCACATGTGCCACCTCCGCATCCATCGGGCCCGGAGGTGCCGGCGCTCCGGTCGGATCAGCCCTGCCCGCTCCCCATCCCCGCGCACGCCGCCCCAGCGCTCCTGCACGGCCGGGCCCGCAGCATCCCCGCGCCGCGGGCGGGAAGCGGACGGCGGGACCGGGGGCTCTGCCCCCGGGGCACCGCAGCATCTTCGGGAAGCGGGAGCCCGGCACTGCCCCTCGCAGCACCATCCCTAGGCCGGATGCAGCCCCGGGATGCGGGAGCGCGGTCCGGTGTGCGCCCCTGGGCGCTGCCCGCCCGCCTCCCTCACTCACCCGGAGCCGGCCGCGGTCGTGGCCTTGATGGAGTTGATGCGGAGCCGGTTGGCCGTGTCCTTCAGCGCCTGCAGCGTCTGCTGGTCGGGTTTGTGGTAATCCTCCATGTGGGCGAGGCGGGAGGGCCGCGGCGGCTGCGGGGTTCGGGCGGCGACGGCTGAACCTGGGTTTGAGCTGGGCTCGGCAAGGGCTGCGGCAGCACGGCTCACCCGGGCCGAGCGCGGGGGCGCAGAGAGAAGCGCGGGGGCGGGGAGAGGAGCGAGGGGGCGGAGAGTGGAGCGGCCACCTCCCCCCTCCGCCTGCCTTCCCTCCCGCCCGCGGGCGGGGCGGGCCGGGCCCGCTCTGGGCGCTGCGGGGGCCCCGCCGCGGCCCCGGCTCAGCCCTGGCTCCTCCCGCGGGCGCCATTTCCGCCTCACGCCGCGGCGCGCTGTGAGGCGGCGCTGAGGGCGAGGGACTCGCACTCCTTTCTTACCGCTGTTCAGGGAATTACAGAAGTCAAGGCTGGAAAGGAGCTCTGGAGATCACCCAGTCCAACCCTTCTGCCAAGGCAGGGTCACCCAGAGCAGGTGACACAGGAACGGGTCGCGGTGGGTTTGGAATGTCTGAGGAGAGGGGGACTCCACGCCTTCCCTGGGCAGCTGTTCCAGGGCTCTGCCCCCTTCCACGTAAAGAAATTCCCCCTCATGTTGAGGTGGACTTTCGTGTTTTAGTTTTAGCCATTGTTCCTGTCCTGTTGCTGGGCACCATTGAAAAGAATCTGGCGCCATCCTCTTGGAACCTGTCTTTGAGATGTTTATATGCATTAATGAGATCCCCTCAGTCTTCTCCAGAATAAACAGGCCCAGCTCCCACAGTCCTCATAAGAGCTGCTCCAGCCCCCTCACCTTTGTGGTCTCCACCGAACTTCTCCAGCAGCTCTTTGTCTTGTCTTTGTACTGAGGAGCCCAGAACTGGAGAGAGAACTCCAGGTGTGCCTCACTAGGGCTGAGTAGAGGGGCAGGATCACCTCCCTCGACATTTTGATTCTGCTCCATAAAGCTGTTAGTGAGGGTCTGCACCCCAGCCTGTTCCTGTCTAAAAGAATGTCACAGTACCCCACAGCTTACCAGGAACCTTGTTCTTCCACACAATCAGGAGAAGGAGTAGCAGACTTGCCCCATGTGGCTTCCTGTCAGGAAATAATTCATATTTCCATAATATATGTTTTAAAATGTGACATACAGAGACTTTTGCATAAAATATTGACTTCACCAGCCATCAATCAGCCAAAACATTTTCTCTAGCAATTCTGAACACCATGACATTAAAGCTACAGACTTAACTAGGCAGGTAAAATATTTTATATTTGTTCTAGAAAGCTCAAGCAGCACTAGAAGTCACAATCTACAAACAAAAAAATAGGTTAATCAGACAACAATGACAAAAGAAAAGTAGTAGTGCTTGGTTGAAGGTTGGAATTGATGATCGTAAAGGTATCATCCAACCTTGATGATTCTATGATTCTAAAATACTTCAGATCTCGCTCATGAAACCTGGTATTCCTGCACTGCCCTCCTGTATTTCAGTGTTCTGTCCACTGGTAGTTTGTCCTAGAAACTGTGTGGAATTGATTTAAAAATATCATAGTTAGATGTAGTGAACGAATGCTGTCATCATCTACTTCCAGAGGTCACTGAACCACTCACTTTAAAAAACCTACACCTTCATCTTCAAGGCTCTGCAGACTCTGGGTTTCAGGAACTAAAGAAACTACCTCCATGTACAGAGCATTCAGCCAATGCTCACTTGGCAAACTGACAAGTAGGAAATAACACATGAAACTCTTAACAAAGTAAGATAAAACTTCTTTTTCCATAAACAAATAAATTTTTAGAAGAAATAAAAGCAGACATCACTCCCTTAGCCTTATGGCTTTCTTAAAGTGTTTCACCAGTTGTCTTCTTGAAAATCCTTTTAATAAAAATCTTCAGAAGAAAAACTAGACTGGAAATAGGCCAGGAAGGATAAAACAGAGCCAAACAACCAGTCTTGACAGTAGCAAAGTGCAGAGGTTGTTCTGGAGAGCACCATACAAAGGTTAACTGCTGCAACTGCCATTTGCTCTGCTCCAATCTATATTCGACCTTTAAATAATTGGGTAGGGTAGGCCAGCTACTTTTTTTCTGCAGAACCAGTTACCCAAATATTTTAATTTCAGTAACTCACTTTAAAGTGATATGGACAATAAAATTGGGATATGAAAGAGCCTGATGAAAATCACATAAGCCTTGGTTTACATTTAGGAACGCTGATGACACGGGCTATCATGCCAAAAGCTTTCAGTGGCCAAGCAGAGGGCCAAGAAATGAGGGCATTGATACATTTTTTTAGGATCATTGTGCAGGTTTCCTGTCAGGGAACAGAAAGACACATTGTACACATTGTAACTCACCGTGTCTAAACAGCAGCTTGGAAATTAAGTAACACATGATAGCTAGAAATTAGCTACTTGTGCAGGAAATCATACCAAAGAGATCCTAACTGAGGAAACAGAAACAGGACTGCCAGACATGGTGGAGACAACCAACAACCATTCTCAACAGCAGTTTCCTCACAGTATTCCTGTTAAAATCCCCTTTGGCTCAAGAGGATATGGACTTCTTTAGTCCTCCTGGAGCTCTGATGCCAAAAGAATATTGTCTGTAGGGGAGTATGAAAGATCTCAAGAGTTACAAGTAGCATCTATGAGAAATACTGATTTTTGTCTCTTCCTTTGCAGATTTTAAACTATAAAATCTACCCAAACTGTTGGTGAGGTAACAGTAAATTCAAACCTAAGTTCCTTGTAAAAGATCCTTAACTGAACTTTGCATATGCTACACACCAACAAATATCTTGCTTGAGATCTGGTTGTGCCATTGCCTCAAATAGACCTAAAATCAGACTAATCTTGTAGAGTGAGGGCTACCAACTTCTCTGAGCACGTTGCACAACTTTTCCTCTTCTCCTCTGTCCATCCTTTCCACAACCTGTCAGCCCTTCTCAAGGCAACATCACACTTGATTCTGTCAGCAGCCATATGGTCAGAAGGTAAGACTAAAGCAGCTTGAGCCACCATTCTGGATCAAGTTTCCTGATTGTTCCTTGCTCATTGTGCTCTGGCTTTCTCTGCTGAGCAGTCCCAGAGCTCATGAACTGGATTTCTTTCAAATAAAGATGAAACAGAAGATTCAGTCTGAGAAAGCATCTAATACACCCCAGCTGCTAATGAGTATTCAGTCCAACAGGACAGACAAGAGCTAGTCTGGAGCAGAATTCAAATTCCCTTGTAGTGCAGATGGGGAGTCCTCAGCACTTTATGTGCTCTATAGACCTGCTCTGCTGGAATCTCCAACCTGATGTGGTTGAAGCCACAGAACCTTTTTAGCAGCACAGCAGCATTTACTAGCTTGAGCTCTGTACCATGCTCACTGATTTGAGAGCAGTTGTTAGAATATTCACAGTGCTAGGGAAGGGAATGACAATTTTTCTATCACCCCTGCTGTTTTAACACTGTTCTTTAGGCAGATGTTGACATTCGGCTCAACCATCATATTGCTGAGATGGAGTTATCCATGTCAGTTGAGTGAGGTTAGGCAGGATAATTTGGTCTTCTCTAATCTGTGGTTTAGAAGAGGTGCATAAAAAAATTCTTCAAATGAGGCCAAGCATAAATGAAATCATGTTTATGATGCCAAACTCCACAGTAATTTGTATTGACCAAAGATACATTAAGAAAATATGGTTGTATACCCAATTTCAGCTGCAGAAAACATTTCAAAAACCTTCCTAAATACATTTGCATCAGAAAACAATAAGTATATTTTAGAGATATGGCTATGTTATCTTTATGGATGGCTGGTAGTATTTAGAAACAGGAGAAAAATATCAAAATGGAAGCGGGTATCATGAAAACAACAAAGTAATTTCTATACTAATTTTTTGCTAATAACAGATTGATTTACTCCCTGTTTTCTGTCTATAGTGTGATTAAGAGGACAGCATTGCCAGGCTCTTACTGTTCTCTGCATAAATCATTGGTAGTGGCAAAGTGAGATGACAGTCAACTGAAATAGAATTCAGTCACTCCCCTCTCCTTTGTCAATGTCCTTTGTTTCCTCTCACAGTTCTTTTAAACATAAACTGGCCAGATCACAGCCTTGCTTTTGCCTTTGTTGGCCCAGGCTGGTTCCATTCTTTGGCTGAAGAATAAGGCCTGTGGTCAAGGCTCTGTGATTACAGTGAAGATGTGCTCTTGAATCTGCCTTGGAAGGATGGCTCCCCCACAAACTCTCCCAAGTGTACTGGCAACTGCAATCTTAGCAAGTGCCTTCAACAGTGCTTTCTTGTTTCCCTCCTGTAAGAAAATAAGGGGGATTATCTGGATCAGTCCAGTATTACTATAGCTCACAACTTCTTTTGTTTCCTCCTTTGTTATCTGAATGGTAAAAAGACTTTAAGATAGACTTAGCTTAGACAATGTCATTGGGTGATCACTGTCCACAGCTCCCCCTCCTTCTCTGAATCCTTGTGCTGCATCACCGAGTGCTTATTGTGGCATTGTGTTGTTAAAACAGCAGCTCAAGCATTCACAGGATGAAATTCCACCTTGTGTCAGTGCCTCCACTTTGATCTACTGAAGAGGCCTGTTATTTCTGCAACTCTGACCGAGTGTGATGGACTGTAAAGCAATAGCTGAAGCCATGGTATACATTGCATACAACAGTCAACATTTCTTCCACATTCCTGGGACTTGCCTCTGAAACCATGTACAATGTGATTAAAACAAGGATGCAAATGTATGGACAAACAGTCTTGCTTCAGAACATACAATCACATCTCGTTAGCTTCAGTATTAACCACTAGTCTAGACAGCTTATTAAATACATACACAGGGTAACTGGATTTTTCCATCCCTTCCTCCATGTTTCAGCGTCAGGGTATTATGTGCAGCAGAAGCATGAAAGCTCAGCTATGACTGACATTTGCTGAGATACTGCAAAAATGCATTGCTGACATAAGTACATGCAACCCTGTTTACCAGAGCAGGGGCTGCATGCACTCAGCACTGCTGGAATTTAGGCCACTTAGCTACCATGAGGCTACGTGCCCAATTTTGCCTTAAAAACTGTTCTCAAAAGATTGCCAAATCCAAGTCTAGTAAGAGCTCAGCACTACAAAATCCAAACAGTAGTGAGTAAAGAAAATGTGTGGAGGTGTGGGAGGAGACCAACAGGCTGTGCAATTGCAGTTTGAGCACTGTATGGATTCCAAACTGAACTGGAATTGCCAGTCACTGCTGTCCTGGATTGTAACCTTGCTAGTCCTGAACATCTCCATGTAGTGCACAGGGTTTCATTTAATTTGCAGAGTACCTTAACAAAGAGAAGTGGAATTTCACTCTCTGTGGAACTGTGGTGAAATTCCAATCATTGTAGCCTGATGGATGGGAATGCAATACATTGTCAGACCAAATCTGGTGCTGCAAATTTTCCAGAGACTCAGTCCTTACTGTCACATCTTACTCAAAATAAATTCTATTCCTTCATCAGTGATAGCAAGTGTTTGTAGACAAGCACAAGTGTACACTCAAGTAAACACCCTGTGAAAGAATATTCAGCTGTGAAATAATGATCAGCTCTGTAGTTCCCATTGGAGCATAAAAAACACTCTCAACATCCTTTAGTTGCCATAGAACAGCAGTTTGTGCTACAAAGACTACAAACAGCTATAACCAGCAACCTGTAAAATGCAAGGTTCTTGTGCAGCACCTGATTCAGAAACATCCAGAAGGGAAATCCATCCACCTTTGAAGTCTGTAAGAGAAAAATACAAGAAAAAGATACATACAAACAGAATAGATTCATAGTTCAACTCAACTAAAACCTTCTCCTCAACTCACAGAGTAGTCTGGAAAAGGAAAAATGTGTATGGAAAGCTTCATAACAGAACAGACCATTTTTGAGTTACAAGCAGGCAAATGTTGGATAAAAATAATTTTAAACCATAGTAATTTTTATATTGCCTCTAAATAAAAATGTTGTTTACTAAAAAAAAAACAAACTCAAAACAAGAGTTGCAAAGTTTCCAAAATACTATGAAAATTTTATAATACATGAAAAATGTTCACATTAAATCAAATAACTTGAGACAAGTCATACATAATGAGACTTTTGTATGCCTATCAAACATGTAGCTTGCCAGAGAAAAACCAAAGCATTGTATGTCTCACACAGTTAAAATGAACTCACAATGACTCGGTTTGGGCTGTTTGATGATATTTAGGAAAGTATTTCTGCTAGCAGTGCAAGAAAATTACAGTATTGAAATAAACTTTTTTAATGCTAATATTGCAGTATGTTGGGGTATTTGCATTGGTTTAGTATAACCAGCTAAAGATGTTATTCACAAAACTAAATTTATAATCTGACTTTTAACTTGTTGCAATTTCTTCGTATTATGTGAAGATAAATACTTATGCAATAGGAGTTTGAGGCATTTGCCTGCATCTATGCTTGAAAGGCCTACTGAATATACAGATTTTCCACAGTTACTTCACCATGTTTGCTTTCTCTAATTGATTCTTGAGTCAAGTTCCATAACACTCTTCAAACAAGCTCAGAAGTCTTTAAGAAGTTTCTTTAGTCTTTGTTTAAATGAATATCTGTAATCAAATAACAGAATTTGGCAAAACTAAAGGAATAAAGTTATTGATGGTAACTTGTGCAAAGTGGAATCTCCCCAACAGCAACACTTTTGGAGGGTGTGCACATTCAGAAAGAAGGTGTTAGAGAGCTGTAATGACCAAATAAAGGAGGATTTATTTGTGCTGTAATGCATAGGAGAGAAAGTGAAAAAAAATCTTCTTCAGTCTGACCTCTGCAACACAATGGGCTTTGACTAGAAGCCCTTCAAGAAGGAAATCATTCAAGAATGGATGAAATGGATCAATGCCAGAGCATTCTCTCATTATGCAGACCATTATGCACCACCAGCACATCCTTCCACATGCAAAAACACAGTGACTTCAGTTAGACATGGAACAGATTGCTCAGATCATCTTCAGTAATAACGTTATTTAGCTGCTAATGAATTTAAGAAAAAAAAAAAGAAAAAAGAAAAAAATCTCCGACATCTGTGCAGCACATCACCAGTAATTGTAAGAAATTATATGTACTGCATGAGAACAGGTATAGGAGCAGGAATAAGGTCAGGCTTTTTTATCTAAAATGAAATTACAGATAAAGCTACATCAGAGGCCCAGGCTCAGGCACCACATACTGTGAATCTACATTACTTTCACATGTCTGTTATGTTAGCAGTTTCCCTCAGACAGCTATCCTCATATCTGAAGAATATTAATTTATTTTCAAACCCTTATTAAAATTACTGCATGTGTTTCTAACCAAACCTTTGGGTTTTCTGTAAAACCTTCTGTTGTAGCAGAATTCTCCTATTAAAACCATTGAAAAGTAGAGATCTGTCTTTGTAAAGGGCACCCTGTGCCTTCCATCCTGAAGATCACACCAGGAGCAGGGCTGACTGTAAACCACAACAGACTCTGTACACATCCAGATCCTGCAGGCTTTAACTGCACCCTTGTATCTCAATTCCTGTGGGGAGTTTAAGATGACAGAAGCTTTCTTTGCAGCAGTTTTGTTACACGAGAGAACTGTGTCTGCAGAGGACAGAAGCCAATTTGTTTGATGCTTAAAATGTTTGCCAGAGAAGGCACTTAGCATCACCCATAAATCTCAAGCCCACATGAGAAAGCTGGATAACCTGCTAAGCCTCTCCCATCCCTCTTCTGAACCACAAGAAGTATGGGCAGGATGTACAAGTCATATGCTTTCTATATTAAGACCAACATAGTTTTGTATACAGGAGCCAGGCTGGGTGATCTTTGCTCTGTAGATTCTCTTGAAAGCTTCTTAACTTATTTATGAGGAGAAAAGAAGCAAAACTTGTGCAATTACATCACATCCCTGCGTGTTTCCAAGAAAGGCCTAAAGGCAAATGCTTTTATTTCAGCCAGCATATAAAGCTTATTCTTTTGTGGTTTTATTTCCCTAGGCTGATTTTGTAAAATGAACCTTCTTGAATTTTAAAGAATGGATTATGGTAGAAATATTTTTAAAGGTCTATTTAAAAGTCAAAAGGCAACTAGGTATGAGCAGCCTTGTTCTATGTAGCAGATTTTAAACTGTAATGGGAGGCCATCAAGTAAAGACAAAAATCAGGTACTGCTGTGAATCAGTCAACTCCACTGTGCTGCCTCATTACCAGAGGTTAAAAAACCCCAGAGCAAACCTGAAGAATTAGAGCAAGGAAATCATGCCTACCCAGTCATTTTCTGAACACGCCCTGAAATACTCTGAATTCTTACAGGGAAGCCACATTTGAGCTTTGAGAACACCTGAAGACATGCAGCAGTACAGAAACAAAATTGTAACTTAAATTCTGTGCTTCAAGGAAATACCTTCACAGGCCATACTTTTCTCTCTACAATATCTCCTTTCACATTTACACAAACTTTTTGCTATTCCTTCCCTTGCTTTCTTCTCAGGAATCTTCTATTCAATGGTCCTTGCCTCTTGTTTTATTGCCAGGGCTCTTCCAAAAATGCAGCAACTGATAAAAATCTCCCTTCACTGCCCTCCTTCCTCAATGCTTTTTGAGACTGACTAGGAGTGTCTTATGAAAAGAAAGTAAAAATTGTTGCATAACTGACAAGGATGAGCTTTACAGTTCATGGCTATATTTTAAGTTACAGGTATATCACAGAAGTTTCATTCTCCTAAGTTAGTATGTCAGGTCAAAAGTAAATCTCCCAATCAAAATGTAGAAGATAGAAAAAAGCTGATTCACACCTGAAGTTGTGTGAAGATAGGTGCAAAAAATCCACTACTGGGCACTGGAAATATCTTTTAATAACATACATTATCATTTCTAATATTCGGATTAGAAAACTAAACTGAAGAGAAATTTACCTCAGCTATAGTAAGGACTATTTAGTAACTTGAAGGCATCCTATTCAAAAATGAAGAAAAGCTGTATGAATGACAGGTGTTAAAGTTAACCCACCCCAGTATCTTCTATAGTGGGAAGTGTAGCTGAACCCTTACCAAATGTGAGTCCACTAATTTCAATTAGTTTGGCCCACAAACATGAGCTGCAACTTGATATTTCATGCTGCAAGCCTGCAAATAAAATCTGAATTTTAGAGGATGAGCTTTAAGAAGCCTAATGCCTATTGCCTGACCCTATCCAGCACATATCACCATCGTAGCAGGGATTGACTGTATGCTCTCATGCACTTCCAAAAACATGACTGTAGAGTACACAGGATCAAGAGAGAAAAGGCCAAAAAGACTTTGGTTTGCATAAACTTTTTGTACAGTGCCTGGTTTAGCTGGAGCTACACAGAGAAATTCAGAAGAATTACTTTATTACCAAACCAAAGGGGAGCACTTAATGCGAATTACATTGAAGAGGAATGCCTGGATGCAGAGAAAACAAACAGATTAATGGCACTGAGGATGAAAAAAATATTCTTGATATTGACCAAACAGGCAACACACCTAACACAGAATTTAGATCTAGATTTCAGAATTTAAAATTTGATTCTAAGCTGTTTTCACTTCTTGTTTTTTCAATTACCTTCTGGTAAATCCATGACTTCTGTACCTGTTTTGTATCGCAGTCTCCAATTAGAAGAATCTGCTTCTGGACATAGTACAGGAATCAGTCCAATATGAACCAGTACAGCAACAAATGCTGTTCTCCAGTGGCCTCCCCAGCCAGTTCATCTGCCCTGCCATCACCAGCTCCTAGGGGTAGTTAGAATGGGAACGGATTTAGGCATAATGTTTTGTTTAATTTCAAATTTCTATGTTTTTCATCCTCATCACCTTCCCTATTTTACTTTGTGAAATTTGGATCAATCAGTTGCATGATATCAATCAGATATGGTAGGAGGACAACTGCAATTTCCAATATCTTGGATCAAAGACCAACACTGGACTGAGACTCAAATGCCATGTCTAGATGGATAGAAGGGAATACCATAAAAAAGGGATACAGAAAGGCACTAAACCCAGTTAGAGCTGTACTTACAAGCCAGTGAAATTGCAGCTGAGTTTCTTAATGTGAGAGGAAATGTATCTGTTTATCAAATTCAAAATATAAGGCTGCTGACAGCAGCAGAAGACCCTGTAGAGGCTGTTCCCCACTGCTCTTCAAGCAGTCAGGTTGCATTTTCTTAGGGGACAAATGCAATTTTGGTTCTAGACCCAGAATGGAGTCAGGAATCTGAGTTTCTTCTCTGGAAAATATTAACCCTAAATAAAAACTGAACCTTCCAGTAGGCTAATAGAACTCTAGAAATAAAAGGAAACATCACAAGGTTTTAGGAGGTGCTGAAACATTTGTTTTGAAGTTTTATTACAAAAATATATTTGCAAACATACAAAATTTTGGATGAAAAAAATGCTCATTCTTAAACATTTATGCAATAACTTAATAACTGCAAACAAACATAGGTGCTATAAAACCCACACCATACCAAAAACGTTAATGATGCAGTATCTACATTTATTGAATTACAATTATTCTGGTTTCCAGAAATCTTTCCTGAAGCCCCCCCTTCCCCATGGTCTTCATATTGAAAGAACATGCAAATGGCTACAACTGGTGCATATGCAGAAGTGATAAAACTCAGAAATTACTAAAAGCACATAAAGTACATAAAAAAAAAATAACTAACCATATGCCCATACACTGAATAGATAAAAATAAATACACTACCAAATCAGAGATACTGCAATTTTTCCAACTTGAAGTGAAAGGAAGATATTGCATCTTAACATTTTCGTAACATTGCCAGACAAAAATGAGGTGATACATATTGCACACATTCCTCTTATTAAGATATGCTGTACAAAGCAACTCAAATACCTGGCAAAAAGGTGGCTGATTTGCTTAGAATACTTTTAAAAACCAAGAAGTCCCAAATTAATGTTTGCTTTCCAAAACATTTCAGAAATTGATTGACTACATGTGGCATAATGGATTTCAGAAATAAACCAAAATGAAGCAATTAAAAATGCAAGCAAAAATGATACATCCATCAGAGAGTATTTAAATATTGAGTATTTATACACAGAATTACACATTTTATATTAAATCAGGATGAATCACTTGAATTTTCTTTTATCACTCATTCTGCAAATCTTGTTTAATTTGGAAAGATATTCTGCTTCTACAGTTAATAGCTGTTAGGCACCTTTCATATAAACTTTGCATTGTTAAATAACAACAGATAAAGTCTAACTACAAAACTGAGAATTTTGATTTTCCTGAACAATTCAGCAGCTGTATGTTTTAAAACTGTCTTTGATTAGAGAAAAAGTAAAAATCTGAACTCAAACATAAAGTAACTTAATGTGAGCCACAAAAAACAGGCTTAGGTAAGAATTAATTTGGGGAATGTAGCCTGCTAATCATCTTTTGATACCCAGAAAGAATACATGAAATCCCCATTAAGCCAGTAGTTCAAAAAAAAAAAAAAAAAAAAAAAGAAACACTTGAAAATGGTCAATAATTTCCTGTGATGCCCCAAAGCAACTTGCTACACACTGGTTATCCCTACATGCAGATAACATGAAATCAAGCACTTCAACAAGCTGATAATTTTAAATTTATACAAAAATTTAAAAAAATTAGGGAAAAAAAAGTTTTTGAATACACATTCCACATTAAAAAAATTACCAAATTTTACACTGTAATTAAGCTTGTGTTTTACAATGAGTTTTTAATTAAAGGAGTTTATCTATTAAAGCCACTCCCCTGGCACTTGTCACACCTCTGCAGTGGGGGGTTCCCAAGTCTGCTGGTCACACAGAGGTTGGAACAACCACATGCACTTGTTCAAGGTGTGAAGTTTGCTGGGGACACCACAAATTCAACTCTGGTTCTCTGCCAATTCATTCAGAAAGTTTGGGCAGGGAAGTAAACCAACAACCTGTTGCTACCAGGACACTACAAAACCAAAGCGAAGGAAGGGTGTGCCAACTGTTTGCTTCCAGCTGCCCAGGAACCCTCACAAGGATATTCGATGTATTATGACTTTTGTATATGGCTGAACAACTCAAAATACAACTCCTTCCTATCATTTCTATAGATCTTTGGATATGATTGTATTTAGCAAACAGTACCAATGTGCACTGCCAGCTTCCAACATTTCTATTCTTACAAAATTTTATGAAATCTTTCTTTGAAGAAACCAGAAACTGTCCACAAGAAGTGAGAAGTTATGAACTCCATCCTTGCTAAATCCAGAGCAACCCTCTATTTGGCTTAGGCTGCCCATTTTTGTTCAGAGGAACTGCTCACTGGTTTGTCCCTTTCAGTGAAACTTTTCCTAAAAAGCCCAACAGAAAATTAGTTTAGACCTTCAATCTAACTTGAGTCTCACTGTTTATGTGCATATACAGTATTGTAACTCCAGAATTTATGGAAGAAGCTCCTATCTTCCTTGCCAAGTCTGAGTTTGTATTGCTGAATTCAAATGCTACCATTAAATCCAATACATTTCTTGATGAATGCACATTAGCATCTTTCCCTGAATCTTGCACGTTTTTCTAACAATATACTATACATTTTAACTGGAAACACCGAACTCAAAGGCTGAAAAGAGCTTTTCAGAAGGCAGGTAGTGCTAAACAAAATATATTTTCCACTAAAAAGCTAGGAAAAAAACTAAAATAGATTAAATACATAAAAATGTAAATATCTGTTGTATCTAAAACATTGTGATTTGTGAACAAGTCACAATTAAAGCTTAATTACTAGTTTCCAATGAAATGGCCATGCACCTTGACTATGCCAACATTAACTAATCCTTAGGGTATCTATACTTACATATATGTTGTAAGGAGCCAAACAATATTTTTCTTCATATTTCAATAGTGCTTGAGGGAAAGGAATGAAGCAGTGCATCATAACTCACTACAGATTATCTCTTTACTTAATAACCCAACACTTTTCTACTGAAAAAGCATCCTTTAAAACTACTATTGCTAGAGAAAGTTGGGACCTGAAGTCAGATTAATTACCTTTGCATGCCTTTAAGAAATAAATACAATCCATGGGTAAACCAACACAGCAGCATAAGAAAGTATAATTAAAAATTTTCTGATTTCAAATGGGAAAGTACCCAGTTAAATTCTTAGTGAACAGTGACTTACTAAATCACACATACAAAGCAGTAACATTTTAATTAGATAAACTTCAGACTATGAAGTGTGCCCTAATAATTTGGGGAGAGGGCAACAGAAGAAAAGCATGCATTTGTTTCCCATCTGCATAGTTTTCAACACCGCAGTTCCAACACAACTGAGGAATGAAAGCCAACTATGATGTGGTCCATCCTTAAGCTAAAAGGGAACAACATGTTTAAATTTTATCAAACGCTGCTGAACAGGAAGAGAGTCTTCCAGTGGTGGTCTCCTAACTATAAATTTAAAATGAGACCTTCAACATGCAACTACTTTGTTGCTTAAAAAAAAAGATACAATCACTGAAGATTTTGCATATTTCAAATTCTGCCTTTTTAGAGAAAATGGCCTTACCCACTTGGGTGTTTTATGTCAGTAATGCAGAAACAAATAAGATTAATGAAGTATTGAAAAGATAAATTTACATGCATTACCTAAAAACTGCTAATGTATTAAGCAAATCACTTTTTTAGATTTTTTGTTAAAGATTTAGCTCCAATGGCCTGGCTTCCACCCTTTTTTCCCCACACCTGCCAGCTTAATCACAAGGCATTGTGCTCTCATTTTCCTTAGTCCTTCAAACTGGAACTAGGTTCCCACAACTGAATTTTGTTCCAGTATGCTGTAGTGTACTATACTGTGCATTTGCTGGTTGAAATACTTTTGAGT
This sequence comes from Lanius collurio, assembly GCA_020086605.1. Classification (NCBI taxonomy): domain Eukaryota; kingdom Metazoa; phylum Chordata; class Aves; order Passeriformes; family Laniidae; genus Lanius; species Lanius collurio. Next base: position 4,041,418 of record JACBWW010000009.1, read on the forward strand.
CTGTAATCCTTGAATAGTGAATACAGCCAGGAATGAGAGCCAGAGCAAACATCTGCACATTCATTTAATGCTAATGAGAGCTCAAATGCAACTTAAGTCCCCTCCCCACTAAAAAAAAGGTTTGCTGGTGATGATCACAGTGAAAACCTAGATCATTCTGAGAACATTACTTTCATAAGTATTTAAGGAATAACCTTTCCTCACAGGTTCAAATTCAAGACATTGAAAACTAAATATTCTTTTACAAAAATATTAGTTTTATAGATGAGGCATAATTGTTTCTAAAATCAACATATTTTAAATAGATTCAGCTTCAATTATAGCTTAATGTTGTCTGTACTCTTGGTTAGGACTTGCAAGTAGACTTCATGGATAGTGCTGAGAAAACGGGAATCATTCTGCATGAAAAATAGAAACATATTAGAAACATTAGTAAAAAAAGGCAAAAAGAGTTCAATTTAATGCCACTTAAGTTGTCATAAGGATTCCTTCCAGCTGATAAGGGAATAAGCTGTGTGCCTGCACAAAAGGTGCTTTTGGAACATACATGGGCTGTGACCCATGAAGCTGGTCAGGGACTAAAGGGATCATCAGGCACTTTGGATACTCAGACAGGAGTCACTGTGTCAGCCTGGCCACATTTTGCTTCCCTCCAGAGTCCAAACCATAGTCTTAGGCACAAAGAATCCCATCCTATGTACAGTTTCCCAAAGCAAGTCTGTCTGAGTGTCAGATGTGATGCTTGTCAGGCAGACCAGCCTGAATGGGATTGCAGTGTGCTCTACAAGAATTCTAATGTCAAAGTGTGACTGGGAAGTGAATTGGTTTAATCTTTGGACAGTATTTACAGAGATTTCTCGAGTCTAATTCCTTCAAATGACAAGTTTACAAAACTGGTATCTAATCAGTTAGCTTGAAGGTGTCATACTCTCTTTACAAGATCTGAAAGCAGTTGGTATCCTGCTTAGAGTGCTGTTTGAGTACTCCAGTGCTGCAGGATATGCCTATTTTTGTCTTCATTCACCTCCCTCTCTGTAAAGACTGGAGACAAATATCCCTGTCAGCTCTCTAAAATCATCACTCAAGAATATTGGCAGGTGAGTCCAATTCCAAGATTAGTTTAAATCTTTAATTAGAAAACCCATACACACCAATAGAAAAAAAGGTTATGTAAAATGGAACAGATAAATCAGGCAACCTAATAATGGGATCTGGTAATGCCTTTTTTGGTCACTGGGAAGGTACTGTTTGTTATTTTTAGACTTGCATTTTGGGTATAAGCTCCACTAACACCAGCATAGAGTGAGCAAGAGAATCCTGAGCTAAGGAAGAACTGTTTATCATTTGTGGCAATTTCACCATGACATTAGAGGTCAAAATCATCTCAATGCACAGTTGCTCCCAGCATCACAGATTTAATTCAACAGAACTTTTTAGTCCCTGAAAGCAGCAGAGCTAAAACTTTGCAATTTCCATTTCTAAGAAACACACTAAAAGTAAAGATGAGGAAAGGTTCTAGGGAACGGAAAACAGAAAAGCTTTCCTTGGGGAAGTGGAACACTTAAAAAGACAGCAAAATCAACTCCCCCCCCCCATAGCAGCTTCTACTAAGTTACTTCTCACTTGTCTATAAATTCATATGGATGTGAAAGGACACATCCCAGGTACTCTGTTCTTCTGAGTCCTCCACATCTCAACCAAAAGGAACAAGCTGTGCCATACTCTGTGTACAGTGTGGAGCAATTGGCCCCTTCCAACAGAAAAGAACATCTCTGGTAATCTTTCAGGGCAAAAGGAGTTATAGGGGTACAGAATTTGTCAGTTCTGCTTTCTGTGCTTGGAACCCCATCCCTCAGAAACTGAGCTCCGTATCGACACTACCTTTATTAGATGTATCAGTGCTTCTTGAAGCTGGGACCTGCTGAGAACAGTAGGAGGTGTAGTCTGAATTTCTGTTGTTCCAAGTGTTAAAGGCGAAGAAGAACTGGCTTTATTCTCCACTTCAGTAGCTTTTGTAGCTGATTGCTGAAACACACTTGGAGACAAGAGCACCGAAGGCGTTACTGTTGTTGTGGCTGTAACAAACTGTGGAGGTGCAACCTGTAAAAGAATAGAAAATTAATAAGCACTGGGCTCAGTAAGAATGAATGATGCTGTAAAGGCTGGAGAGATAAGCATAAAGAAAATGAAATAAATTGTAGCCACAATTATTCAGTCAGATATTGAAGAATAGTTGCTCTTAATGAAGAAATATCTACCTATGAAGATTAGTATCAATAGTACTTATTTCAAAGCTGAAGAAGGCAGCAGCCTTGAACATTCTTGTATGCAGACTCTTTCCTACTCATGTGGTTGCTACCTTCCAGAATTTCTGGAACATAACACATACAATGAAAGTTGAGCTTTTCACCTAAGTAATCAAAGGAGCCTGTGGCTGTTTTGCAAATTATTATTTTTCTTAGGAGTTTTCAGAAAGACCAGTCCTGCTTCCTGCAGCCCCACTTCTATGGTCTCCCACAAATACTTTACTTCAAATTTTAAGTGTCTCTCAAACATATTTAAAGAGACTGCTGAATAATAATTAAAGCATTGGAGTACATTGAAATATTCTCATTCTGTTTTCCCTTGGGGGTAATGTGGGATGGAAATATTTTGAGGACCATCTTCCCACCCCATCATTCCACAGTTCTGTCTCCATTTCATTACAAAAACCCACATACAGCCTTAACTACTTTTCCTTTTAAACATAAATTGCACATTTACAAGACTATTACGTTTGCATCAACTGGACACAAACAAGCATCCACTTTGAGTGACTGACATCTCCTGATAACTGCAATCATTACTCAGGATGATAATCTATGTCTTGCTCAGGCTCCCAGGATGACCAACATGGTGAAAAAATAGAAAATAAACAAAATAGAAAATAAACAAGCCAATCTCACTTTAAAGAAAAGCAACACTAAATGTGACGTGTAAAGATGTTTGATATATCTGCAGAAAGAGTTCCCCTTGGATAACCAACGATCTTCAGAGGAAAAAGCCCTCCAAAGCCATCTGAAGTTAATGTGTGTATAACAACATCAACAACAGCAGAACTAACAAATCGATTCTCTTGTAGTCAAAACTGTGAAGACTCACAGCGTGGGATTTCAGCTGAAGACAATGTGTTTAAACTGACAGTTTACTATACAACATGCACATGTTCCTCAAAATTCCCAAATCCATATAAAATGCCTTTAATTAGGTATTGTTTACTAACTGGGTCATGAACAGACTGTAGAGCTTATCTTCTAGCAGGCCAGTAGCTAAACCAGCATTTTGCTTCAAGTAGGGTCATTTTTTTGCCTTTACAATCAAATCTGGGCATGCTACTGAAAGTGCTTTCATGGAGAGAAAGTCTGACAAAAATAAGGCAAGAGATCTGTAAAAGGAGTGGGTGCATAAGGGAAAAGTAGAATTAAAGTACAGATGATGTCCTAAAATGAACACATAACAAAAAGATAACTAAAACCAATTCCTGAACATTTTACTGTTACCAGTTATTTTGTAACTGCAACTTGAAATTTAAAATTGACATTATTTTAAACTGTTACCCAAGGCAGTTCTAAGAATTTAAAATCTGTTTTTAGATTGCTAAAACTTGCTATTACAAGTTTTGCAGTAACAATTGTTATTCTTTTTTTCTTTAATCTTCAATTTTTTCTGCTTTGTATCTTCTCATAAAATACAAGGTATCTCAGGAAAACAGAAACAGTAAAGCAAGGATTGCATTTTAAGCCTCTGGGGTGCTTAAGGTTGGGCCAAGGCTGATAGCCCTACTACAATATTATGGCATTAGCACTCCCTGCTTGCAACATAAAAAAGCCCCCAGCCGTTCACACACTGCAAACTCAGAGCAGGACTGCGAATCCAAAAATGTGTTTTCATTTCTGCATCAGAACCAACAAGAGGGACTGTACAAGAGCACTGCATTGACAGGGACTCCCCCTTCCTCCAGTACAGTTCTGTTTCACAAGAACTCTTTATACATGGTCAGTGGGCAGTGACTATTTGAGATATCAACTCTACACCACAGCTGGTTTTTTTTCCCCTTTTCTAAGAAAACCAATCAACAATTAGCTGAGGTACTTATCCACTTACTTGACTTGCTTTAGACAAAGTTTTCGGCTGTGGAAATACTTCTGATTCCTTGTTTTGTTGTACAGTCTGAGTAAAGAAAAAAAAAAAAAAAAAGCAAAATTCACAAGTTACTATCCACAGCTCAATTTCCAGAGGTTTTTTTTAAGAAAGCCACAAAAATGCAAATTTCAACAGATTTTAGATAAAATTCAATCAATTTTGTAAAACTGATATAATCAATGGGAAGCTGGAAAAGGAGGAAAAGTCTGAATTTATGTTTTATGCTTTCAATATTATGGCAAACCCATAAAGCTACATCTCTATGCAGCCCACAGGTACCCCCAGAAGAAGTGAGTCAAAACTGAAGGAGTATAAAACACTCAAAATAATCAGAAAAAGGAAATTGTTAATTGTATACTTTCAAATAAGGAACAGGCTAAACTTCCACCATATCAACTCTCATCACACTGCTCAGCCTGTAACCTTCTGTCCCCTTCTCAGATCCCCAGCTCTCAGCAGTACTTTTCTGACACAAGTACAGATGAAGCCTTTAGGACTTACTCACCCACTAACAGCATCAGTTTGAAAAACCTCTTCCTCTAGAGACAGGTCTGCCACTGACAGCAGATGCTAATGACACAAAACTAATGGAATTGGATTTCTAACCTAGCCATTCAATCAATATTACACAGTGGCAGTCCTTCATTATCTTCAAATGGCTAATATATAACAGCACATTTTTCAAGGGAAAAATACATGTATTCTAAAGTTCAATGGATATCAAAGCCCACAGAATACCTGAAGGGGAGAGATTATCTTGCTGTTCAAGGCTGATGGCTTACTGTGAGATTCTTTGAAACTTTCTGGTGTTGCAAGTTGGCCAACTGAGGCAGAGATGTTTGGTGTTAAGGGAGTTTTAGTGAGAGATTGCTGTTGTGTTTGGTCATGCTGTGGGGTCAACCTGAGTTTCTGGAGAAGATCAACACTTGTATGAGATGAACTTGAGACAGTCCCTGTGTTTGCTGTTGACAAGGGTGCTATGAGCTGGCTTTGGCCAGCCATTAGATTCTGTGGAGCATGGTTCACTTCAGATGGCGGCTGATTCACCAGTGGGGATATGGGCTTGGCAGCTTGCTGCATAACTTGCATTATACTGTTGCTTTGTTTGAGGCCAGGAAGCATCTGAGCAGGGGCAGCTTCCATTGTTGAGGCTGAATTAAGAACAGGGCTTAAACGAACTGAATAGCTTGAAACATTTTTCATATCAGGCTGGGAAACCGAAGCTGGAGGTATTATCATAGGTGTTAAACAGTCCTGCTGATTGGCACTGGTTTTAACACTCGGACTTTCAGATTTCCCCAGGGATTGTTGCATTACTGGTGACTGGTCAAAGGAAAAAGGCAAAAGCAAACTGTGCTGCTCTCTGGCAGGTGCATCTGACTGCAGCTTCTCCATTCTCTCTGGATTGGGGTATGGAGCTGCAGGCTGTTCCTTCTGTACAGAGGTTCCAAACAGTTCTTCCAAAGTCAGGTGCTTCTGCCTTGACTGAAATGGCTAAAAAAGAAGGGACAAGGAAGTTTTCAGTTTAGAACTAGACATAACACTGTACAGATCACACAGTCTATTACAAATTCAAGGAAACTATGAGAGACAACTAGGTCAAATGAATATAAAATACAGTTTGGATATTAAGGGTGCCCTATTCACAGGAATTTTGAAATTCATTTGATTGGGAGGAACATCCTGGCTAGGTATGGTTTTTCTTTACAACCATCTCAGGACAGTCTGTGCACTAGGAGTCAGGAAAGGGGAAGGCTACAGACTGAGTCAGGAACATGGCACCTGCCATCATCCACCAGCCCTAACTGCACAAGGCACTTTAGGGAAGTGGGGAAAAAAAATACACACATGAAACAGTATTTACAGAGTTGGAAATAATTACATGGCCTAAAAGATGGGAAAGGAACACAGAAAGCAGAAGCTGCACAACCGAACTAGCAATACATGCATAGACAGTTTTCCTCACCCTTTTCACTAACAATGCAGATGTTACATATAAACCTAAACACATGTATATTTATAGCCTTGAAAAGTGTGTACATATATAGTTACATCTGCCAGTCCTTTAGTCTCTCCCAAAAATACACATCTAGCCTACACCACTGACATTGTATGAAAAATATGGTTTTAAGGATATCATCTTCAAGTATTTTGCTGAAAATATTTAAAAATGTTTTTCACTAAAGAGAAGAAACAGCTATTAACACCAGTAATCAAAAAATTTTCCTTTTTTTTTTTCTTTTTTTGAGGTTGCACAGGACCAGAAGTTATGTAAAACAGCTGGACTGAAATACAACATTCTGTTCAGAAGACTGAATGGCCTGCAGCACAATTCCAGTGTATTCTGATGGTATGTCTAAACAAAGATGCTACTTCACAATGACAACTACTGTACCATGACATTGCTCTGCTGGCTCTGATTTCCCTAGCACAGAGAACAGCAGCCAAGGCACAGCAGCACAGGTGCCACACAAACAGCCCAACAAAAAACCCTTGAGCTTGAAGTTACACTGTCTTTGCCCACTGTCTTTTGTCTCTACTGTCACTGTCACTGTTATTTTATCCAGTTAAAGTCTGGCACCCTTTCATTTTGGGGCTGGAACATTCTACAATTTATAAACCTTGTTAATTATCTTAGGAGTATTTTCCTAGAAAGTTGTTCTTTTTGCCACTGATCTTACTGTTCTGGAGACCTGTCCTTCAACCATAAAGATTCCATTAAGAGGAAAAATCACTGTTCCAGATCATTTCAAACTCAGCTGTTTACTTCAGTGTGATTAATTGACCAGCTTTCCTTTATTAATACATTACCATAGTCAAGTCATAAACTGAAATCTCTACCATGCTCTGATCCAAATCAGACTGCATAGTCTCAAACATCAAGTTAGTTTCCAGCATGAAGTACAAAACACCTCTTTTGCCTTGCCTATCTTTGGTTGAGGTGTTCTTTGAGCATATCATCAACTCTGTGTGTTTATGAAGACCTTTAGCAGCAGGGGCTGCTTTAAGGCCACAAAATCACTTTATTTGATAGGAACAGAGTGCTACTGCTGCTGCTCAGAGGGTTTGTCCAAAAGTGATTTCAGGTAAGCTTTATAGGCCCAGCTCTGCTAATTCATGGTTCAGTATCAGTGTTCTGGTTCAGTTTGCTGATTGCTGGCACGAAAGCATCTCATGATACAACTGATTTTAATTTTGAATTGCCAAGATGTGACACTTCACTACACAATATCATAGAGAAGACATTTATTTTTATTCCCAAATGTGTGGTATCTTTAGCATGAGATGAAGTTAATCAACATGCAAGTGTGACATTTCGGAGGGAATTTAGCAATTTCACTGTACTTATCATATGCACACTATTTTTTGATTTCACTGGTCATCTGTTTTAATTAGATGAAAAATGTATTTTTATAGCTGAAATGGAACGTTTTTTCCAGTAGTCTCTCAGTTGTCCATGTTACTAAAAATGTGGCTCAGAACCAACATATTTGAGATGTATCTAAATCCAGTTAACTGGCTTCACAGAACTATCACTTACATTACCCAATTAATTTTTTCCAGTATCTCTGCAGCTATTATTTTAAATAGCTCAACAGAATTAAAAATATGACATTTTACATGTTCTATAAATCAACTTTCCCTTTAATTACTTCAGAGCAATTTGTCAGAATCTTATTTTTCCAGTTTTTCCTTTATTGATTCCTGTTCTGCAATTCCATGCACTGTCAGGTGGAGCATTTCAGCTGATTTGGTACAGTTTATATGGAATGACCCAAAGAAAATAAGTGTTTTGAAAGCAAAGCCTCAGGTAACCCTGGTGCCAGGTCTCCACACGTGGCATGCAGCAAGCAGAGCTGGCTGCCAGGGGTCACTCCATCACTGACCCAAAAACAGAGGTGCTGCTGAGGGGCTGGAAGGACTGTGACAGAAAATAATCCCAGCAAACTCCCTACTCCTCATTTTAATTCATTAATTGTTACTACCCCACCCCTAAACCAGATTCCTGCTGCCCAGACCCAGCCCTAACCCGAACTAGAAACTACTACTACTCCTCCAAACTACCTATTTTGTTTCCAAGTACTAAAGGCAAGGTTGCCCACATTTTCCTAGGGGATTTAATTTCTCAGGCACGGTGGTTTATTGCATCAGAAACACCTCAGTGAACCATGGCAGGGAGAGGACTTTTCCATGGGGCATTTCCGAGGAGCACCAGCACTGCCCGCCCTGTGCCCACTGGGTGGCACTGCAAGCAGGCCCATGGCACTCCCGTGTTACAGGGAATTCAGTCACTGCACAATTTACTTACTTTTTTTCTGAATCTCTAAAAAGTGTTGTAGGAAGGCACAGCTCCCTCGTGCAGGACCACAGCTGTGGCTTTGAAGGCAGCACAGACCAACCTTCAGTAAATGTCTGAGGCACAAAACCAGGGCTTGAGTCCCTGAGTGAAAGATCTGACCACAGGGGCATGGTCATCTTTTCTTGCTTCCTATCTCTCCGAGTCATCCTACACATTACCATGGACTCACTCCTTCCAGAAGCCAAGCTGGCCCATTTAAGGATGGACATTCACAGAAATGTGGACATAACCTCTTATTTTCACAATGTTAAGTCAAAAGACAGAATTTAGGCTACTGGAAGTCTTCCCACTCGTTAGTTTGTTTAAAGTGATCATACATCAAGCAAACAATGAAGGCATTTTAAGAAAAAAAAAATCAATTTTGGTACCAAAACAAAGTACTAAATGAAAAAACCCTTTATTTAGGGTTGGATGTAACCATACCTGCTCTTGCACTTGTAATGAAGGCTTCTGTTCTGAAGGCTCTGTGCCTTCTGGCTTTGGAAGATTTGAATTTTGTTGCATTCCAGAACTCGATATAATACTTAAGTCACCAATCTGATTCTGAGGGGGGGAAAAAAGAAGAAAAAAAAGTAACTGTATGGGTTTTAGTCCACATTTACCCACTATACAGTCCTGTTTACATGGCACTTGGACTGAAATACAGATGATGTACAAAGCACTGATTTTTGTAAGACACTGTGGAATTCAGAAATCTTAGGAATTAAAAATCATACCAAGACATCCAGAATCTGGTATGCACTCATAAAGCTTTTATTCGTTATTATTACAAGAAAAACAAAAAGAAAATGGAACTGGCTTTATACTTTTTCAGCAAGAAAGAAAATGATAATGTTGAAAGGGAATGAAATGAAGAAATGAAAGAAACAGCAGACTTTTCACACCCTGTATCTGCATTGGTCACTAATAGAGAAATTTGCTATGAAACCAAACTAGAACTGCTTAGGAAAAAAAAATCCAGACAGAAATCACTGTAAGTGGCAGGAAAGAGAGCTTGTCACTGACTTATTTCCACCAGATTTAACTAACCATCTACATTTTTTTCAGGTGTTAGTTGGTCTTCTGTGAACATGACAAAACCAGGCAAGAGAGTCACATTATAATACTGCATGTTCAGAGATGGAGTTGACTTTCATCTTTAATAAACATAAACAGATATAGATATTGTATTACTATTAAAATCACCAGTGAAAAAAAACAGACTGTAGATTAACTCAGCTTTCAATGCATAAACTACATGTTATGCATATGATAGAGCTCAACCCTTGACACAACACATGATGATTGCTCTGCTATCTTACCCAAAGCAGTAAAATATGGGTTAAACTTTTTAGCAGCAGATTAAAAAGCAATCTGAGCTTTATTTTGTTTTCAAATTCTAATTGAAAGCAATAAATACAAAATCAAGCCTTTATATTGTGATTTAAGGACAGAGGAGAGAAGTAGACTCTCCCATCTTTCCGACTTTTAGCCACTAACTTGAAGGTCAAAACTCTTTGTGCCTGAAATGCTGGAGGCCTTTTAGTTATAAAATCAGGAAGGGCAGAGTTTTCTTTTCACTAGAGGATAAGCTACAGTATGTTTCCCTGCTCATACTGAAAGACACACACAAAACCACACTATAAAAAGCATCCATTCACTTCATTAAAAAAAACAAAACCTCAGAGTTCATTCATTTTCACATATGGGCTTGATGTAGTGTGTACTTGAAGGATTAAGCTGATTTGGAATCCTAGATTAAATCACTCAGACCTTCATAAATCTCTTTTTCACTCCCTCTGCCCCCTTCTCATGCTGACACTCTGCCAATCTCATGTGGGCTGCACACAAGGATTACTGTATGATCCATCTGGAATGTACCAGGCAGATAAGTACTTTCTGCTCCTAAATACAAATTCAGGCATAATTATCAAGTACCATAAAATTATTCAAAAAGAATTAAGACAGGAAAGGTCTCCCAAGAAGCTGTCTTCCAAACAAGCTGGTTACTTCATCAAGTTTACATTGGCACATATTGGCTATAAGGAATTACCAAAATTATTGTGCAAGGGGTTTTTTGCTAAATCTGAGGTGGTCAACAGAACATTGTCCAAAGAAGTTTGCTTGAAATGTGACCATCATTGTTCAGTTCTGCTTTTCTGACAACTGTACACAACTGTAATCACAGCCTCTGATGGGATCACCACAAACAGGTTCATTTATGGTTCATGTGTTCTAAAAATATCAAGAAACACACACACACACATACAACAAGAAGAAATGAAGATACAACTCCCTTCAGTTTTTAAGTAGCTTCACTGCAGCCCATGCCTGCCTATTTCACTGTTGTATTATTGGCAACACAGATGTTGACTGTCCACTAAAATACCTGCATACCAGCTCCTGTTCATCAGAACTTTACTTGTCTACAGAGCTTCAGCCATGATGTTTAGGAACACTATTTCTTGCAAAAGCTTTTCAGTACTCTCACATGAAAAAGATCTGAAAATTAGAAGAGAAGCTGGAACATCTCAAGCCATCTGTTGGAAATGTGCATTATCCAGTACTGCAAGGACAAGGAGGGAAAAAGGCTTCATCACACCCAGGAGGGCACTACCAAAGCAGTGCATTCTTGTGGTATGGGTTTTTTCCCTTCCTTGCAAAAAGACTTCAGCTTCTTCAAATCTGTCTAAACTGATACACCACTGAAAGATGAATCATGCAGGTCGTGATGTTTCCTTCTGTAATCTTACAAAAGCTGCTACTTGCACAATGCTGGCCTTCATAGAGAGACACCTCTCCTCAAACAGCACTGATACACACACATTCAGAAGTAATGTTTTTTAATCTGTATTTTAAAGCACTGAAAGAACATATGAGTGACTTCCAGAAATCAGTATCTAGCCTGGGTCAAAGATCCTGTATCGTTTGTCACATTGACCTGACCTCAGTGAACTTCAGACAGTGACAAGTTTTAATCCACATGCTTACTCTTTCCTCCTTGTCCCACACTGTACTGTAACCATCTAGAATCCCACAAAGACTCAGATCCCAAGTACTCAAATGAACTCTGCTGCACAACAAGCAGCTCTTGGAACGACTCAAGCACTGTACAATGTGCTCACTCTTCTCCCACCAGCACAGCCACAGAAGCCACACCATGGTTCTGCAATGCAATACTCACACATTGCTTTACTATGGCACATTCCTGTATTATTATACTGGGGAAGAGGCGTGTTCAGAATCTCTGTTTCCATTTTTGGATCTCCCACACATTACCTTTATGTTCATCCTGCACGTATGAATTTGGTCCTCACTACTATATAAAGTAATTCTTTCCTAAGAGAACTAACATTCCTCATTATGTAACCATGTGAATTTAGCACTGGCAAAGGATAACAGACTTTCTCTTTTGAGATGAATTAACTTATTAAAAGGACAAACAGTAGACAGGACAGAAGAAATAAACTGGGGAACAGAGAGACAAGGAACAGTATTGGTACATTTAGTCTACAGCTAATAAGAAATATGCTTCATAGAGTCTACAAATGTACTGAATGACTCAGTCTCTAATACCACAAGACATCTTTTGAGACTAAGAAGAAACAGATGCTGTTGGGCATAATAGTTATTTGCTATTCCCAGAGACAGAATTTTCTCACAGCAGGAGAAATCACTGTAAAATGGGTCTACCCTGCTACACTTCAAGTTGGACCACGTGATCAGGATTCCATCCATCTTGCCTGAAATCAGAGAATGTTTCCTAGTACAGTGCTCCTGAGGGAGGGAACAACATACCAGTCTGAAAACAAGGCTGCTGAAACTATTGCAGAGACTGCCCACTCTTTAAACAAAGCACAGCTGATGTGCTAAAAATTCATTTCCAGAAAAGAGACATTTACTTACTCGTTCATATTCATCCTTGGCTTTACTGAGCATTTCCAGGATGTCAATGGGCCTGTTTTCATTGCAGCCATTGGTCCTGCTGGGACTTTTTCTGTCCTGGGAAACTTGCTGTGACCTCTGAGCTTCTTGTTCAACCACTCTGTAACAGGAAAGGAGAAATAGGATTTAAAAATTTAACTAGAGTTAACATCTTGCAAAAAGCAGGAAAGAAAAATGTACTCCCAGCACATTAACCCATTTTTCTGCCTGAGTAAGATCCTAACACACAGTTGACCGAAGTTACACAAGTTTTCATTTGCTACAAGGTTTATGTAAGTCAAATGGCCTGGATGATTTATCTCCCATTCACAGAGCACTGGTCTGTCTCTCACAGTTTGCCTACAGTAAACACTACTTCTATAAAACTCTCATGTTTAGACATTTTAACAGTGAAATATGTGGACATCTAAGCATGTGATACACAAAAAGCACATGTATTATACCATAGACTAAGATACAATTTTTACTCTTTACTTGCTAACATGCATTTTTCCATATTTAGCCAAGTCAAGCCATGTCATTCAACAAAATCTATTACCAAACAGTTCTAGTTTAGGATGAGGCCTACCATTATGCAACAGAGACAATGGGGAAGAAGAGAGTTGGCTCACACCAGATATCTCTGGAATCAGTCTGCAAGAGGACTTAGACAAATTACCCCTCACACCCACACCTAAGGCTCTGGAAAAAAACATTAAACCATTTCCTTCTCAAGCTGCCCTGCAGTCATTCCAATTACCTGCATTTCTTCTGGTGTCTACGGTTTATTTACCACTTCTGATGCACCCCTGCCTGCCTCAAGTATCCAAAACCTTCAATTTGAAGGACAGGTAAGAGATGCAAGAAGATGATGTGTACCTGGTCATTTCAGTAATAAAAGTAAAAGCAGCATATACTCCTAATCCATATGCAGTTCACAAGATATACATGGCTGTGCAATGCGCTAAAGCTTATCCTCTTGAAATAAACACACACCAGCCTGTAATCCCTTCTTTTTTAAGCCTGCATTAATCAAATATGTTAAGAAAAAACAAGCACTGTAAACAGGGCAGAGCTCTGGAGCTGGCATGCCACTTGAGAACTCTCATGCTGTGGAACTGATGGCTGAGGGGGGGAGCAAAGAGGTGCCATCACAACAATCACAGAAAGTGTCAATCATTCCAGCCTCCAGTTTCTTTGGGTCAGTTAGGATTCAGGACAAACTCTAGATTTTATAGACTGCAATTATTTATATACACCTCTGTGTTTACATTTCTGAGGAAAAAAATAGTTCAAGTTTTGGAAGTTTCTTCCCAGTTTTCTAGCAACCAAGCTTCTTTACTTCACTCGGGTTTAGTTGTGTTTAGTTGAAAAAGGGTTAGATCAGGCTTTTAACAATTTGATGTTGCTTTCAGAATTTTTAACCATAAAAGCTGATTATTTAACCAGCTTCTGATTATTTCTAGCTGTCTCTGTAAGCAGCAGTCACCTGCAAAGGTAACCCTGACAATTTTCAAGAACTGCAGCATGTGCTTGTTTGGATGAAGCAGCTCAATACTCCACAAGTGTTTCTATGGTGACACCCTGAGAGAACATTTTGTTCCAGCACCTCACGCGGTCACCCAGTCCTGGCTTAGGACCTCTCTAAACTCAACTCCAAAACTAATGATGAGAAAAAACAAGGTAAAAGAATCCAAATGCTTTGCTGAGATTGTAAGTGCCAGCACAATTGTAATAAGAAAAAAGAAACACTTCAGTTAAAGGGAAGATTCTGGGCAACTGAAGTCACACATGTGACTGGCAGGCAGAGCAAAGGCTTCACTCTTGAGACCCTCCTTCTGCCTTAATTAGTTGGCCCAGAAGGTTTCAATAAAACATCCTCCCATGAAAACAGTACTCACTGATCCCACAGCAAAACATCTTCAAGAAGTGCATTCATTTCACAGAAATGTTACATAAAAAATTTCTGAAAAACAGTTCGTAATATTTTTCTCTTGTTCATTATGAAGTGTTTGTTACCTTCTTAAAGTTTACTTTCTTTTTGAAGAATAACAAATTCTCATCTAGGTAATTGTCTAACAGCTCAAACTCCATATTCTGTCTTGTGCAGGTTACATTTCAATGGTGGTGATGGAATAAAATTTGAAACTGTATTCCCAGAACTCTGAGATACTGTCTCAATTCTAGTCTGCTGCCTCTATCTCAGAAGCCACTTTGAGTCTGACTGTTGAAACAGGATAAAACAAGCTTATAAACTAAACTAAAAATAACCCTCCCTACAAACTCATAAGTCAGAATGTAATAGCTTTCTCAAATATTTGAAGCCCCCCAGTTTCTGTCCTACTTCTTCTAGAAACGTCAACACTCAAGTAAGCAAGCAAGCAATCATTTTGACAAAAATTAATTGCTTCTGAAATCAGGAGTTTGATGACTCCCATGAAATGTTTTCATTTCAGAAAATTCTAGAATTCTTAAAGAAAAGAGAAAAAAGATTTCTGTAAATCATATACTTAAATACCTTTCCTGGGGGAAAGAAGTCAACTAATGCAAATCTGCACACTGAGCATGCTCTGTGTGCAATCCAGGATTAAATCTTTTTTAAGCAAGGCCTGCTGCTTCTTTCCATTGTATCAGATAGTGGAAGAGGCACACATTCCTTCAGGGATGCAGTAGCTGCTGTGATTTGTTGAAGAGTATCTGCAGCTATAGCACTGAAAATATACCTGGCACAACCTCACAGAAGGGCAGGGGGAGGGAGAGAACGTGAGAAGTGAAGTCTGTGATCACAAAGCCCAATTTACTTTTCTTTTCAAAGATAAGCCACCAAAATATAAATGGATGGCCTGCAATCTTGTTAACTCAGTCTGGCACAATAAGGTCAAGTCAAATGCAGGGAAGAGAATGCAAATCTCCTTGAAACTTTTTATGGTTGTGTTTTTAAAGTGCCGAGGTACTATAAAGGCAGCACTATTTCCTATCAGTGATTATGAAAACTCCACCTTAACAAAAGGGTGCAAATCCAAATTTCCACCCCAAAGACAAAAAATTAAGGAACAAAATTAATACTCTTGGAAGAAAATGTAAATATTGCAATCCAGCAAAAAGGGTAAATGTGCTTTGGGGACTGCTGAGCCATGGCCAGACTGATCTGTTACCTGATTGCACTTTTTAAGATTCCTGAAGTATCTGTAGCCCATCATTTGTGCTACAGTGACCACACCTGTTTAACACCAAATGGACACAAGGTGTCTGAAAGTTTCCTGTCTGAAACTTAGATGTGCACTGTAGTTGTGTGTGACAGAATAAGAACATGGTAGAGTTTGAAGGGTTCAGCTCTCCCTCACACTTCAAACATTAATCTAATGGTGTCAGATCAAAAGGTGCATTAAAAAGAAGCCATGTCCTTCTCATGCTCTGTTTATAAAGAGGAGAGGCAAGAGATGTTTTGTTATTTGTTTTGGTAACAACATCCAAGAGTCAGTTTCACACAGTTGCTTTCCATTATTCCTTACAGCTGATCCTTAGATATGGACAAACCAAATAACAGTAAAAAGTCCAACATAACTGGGAAGAAAAAAATAAAAGTGGGAAATGGGGTTATCATGATGAGAAAAAAGAAAAAGAATTTAGAAAGATCTTGATATCAATGTTTGTCATTTGTGTTCTCTCTCACTGCTTCTGTGAGAAAATAATAATACTAATAAAAAAAAGCAAAAATAACTCACATAAAACCTCCTACACTAAGAAATTAGAATTCAGTTTAAAATGTCTATGCTGTGACTAGTTTTCCTATAATATTATATATTTCTATGCATTTAAATTGTGCAAGTCTTCAAGATGGCCTGATTGGCAAACTATGACATGTGCTGAAGGCATGCAAGAGATAAGAGGGTTCAGGAAAGCAATGTGATGGTGAGGAGGAACAAAACTGAGAATGAGGGATGAGAAGATACTCTGGGCAGTACATCTGTACATTCTGCATTTTAGCAAGAGTAACTACCAAAAAGTTCAGAGATTAGCAACACCAAGCTCTTATTATTTCACAGTTTTGCTTATTCTCCTAAACTCACTATAATTCTAGAAGATTCTACCTAGTTTTTCTACTATTCTCCAATTTCTTCACTTTAGTCAGAAATAACAACTAAGTCTTAAAAAACCCAAACAAACTGAAAGAAAAAAATAGCTCACCACAAAACCAACCAAAACCCACCAACCATAATTTATTTCATTACACTTTCTACATTTACCAGCATCCCCATACAAAATAGAATGTAAAATTATAATAAACAGTGCTCATATTGCTTTCTTTGAAGAATGCCAACTAATACTTCAACTCATTTTCTTTCACTTAACTGAAAATCTAATGCTGCAGTTTATTTAAAAACAAAACTATAATTTTCACTAGTAAAAAAACTTGTACGAGCGAAAATGTTTTATTCCTCCATTTCAGGAGAGTGAGGAAAAAAATCAGACACATTTAATAAGTTTTAAAAGTCTTACAGAATAATAAGGCCTCAGTACTTACTTAGCCATGAGTTTTGCTATTCGATGACAGTCATTCTTGTCATAAAACCAAATACTGTAAATTGACACTAGAAAACAAGAAAAAAAAAGCAAGTGTAAGACAAAAAAAAAAAAAGTAACTAAATCAATAGCAAAAACCCCATTAGTAGTAGTCCGTTAGATCTGCAACACACGAATTTCCATCAATTTCCACTGAAACATTATGTGTCACCACCTACTATTTATAAAGTAATCAGAAATAGCACATCTGCAAACATAAATACAACTTCAGTCAGGTTAAATGGACAAACTACAGAATCTTGATACTGTTTGTAAATAAGAGTGGAAGGAAAATGAAGTTTTAACCAGCAGGTGCCTTCTCACTACAGTTGCAACCTCCTTTTTTGAATTACTGACTTCATCATTTAAACTAGGCCAAGGAGTAACCATTTTAAAAAACCACAGATTTTTAAATTTGTCAGATTCAAAGACTAACATTAACACTTGAATTACAATAAAACAGTTCAGTCAGAGTCTCTCTGGAAGGTTCCCTCTCCAGAAGGAAGCAGTACCAAAGCTCCCATCACACTGTCACACTCATGGAACAGCTTAAAACTAGATTCATAGTGACCCCTGCTCTTTGAAGGTACCAAGGACAAAGCAACGAGAGCAAAAGGGTTCCAGCTCAGCAAGACACTCAGCCTCATTCTGGCTTTTAGAATAAGTAAAATTCCATTGAAAGTTTGCAGAGTTGGAGCCTCCATCAGAGGGAGAAACTTCATCAGTAGTGCCATGAGCTGCTCCTTCCCCAGCAATCCTTGAAGGGGCCTTTACCCACACACCAGCTCATCTCCTCACTGCCCCCATAGCTGGACCAACATCACAAAGCTCCACAACTTTTTTCAGAATTGTATTGAATCCAGCTCACAAAGCAGATTATTTTAAATCTTAGTTCACCGATGAAGTTCGTCAAGGAATAAAGTGCAAGAATGTCAAAGGTAATTGGACACTTTACATCTGTTACCATTAAAATATTTTAATTTCTGAAAAAGACACTTTCAGCCTTTTAAAACTCATCTTTATACTGCAGTTCATGTCAATGATTTTATGTGGCTGAAATCACTGATTATAAATACACTTAGAGTGAAGGAAAGGAATGTTCAAAAAAAATTACTCAGCCATTTCCAGATGGAGGTAATTTTTATTTCATAGTGAAATCCTTTTTTTTCTTTACTCACTTTTTTTTCTTCTCAAAATAATCAAAAACCTCAATCAAAGCCCAGCCAAAATGATGTCAAGCCATGGCAAAGAGGGCAATTATTTACCAAACTTTCTCTGTCCCTTCACATTATCCCAGGTGTACTTTGTTGGGCCAAACTCCTCAAGAAGTCACTCATTTCTAGAACAATATCCTACAACAAACTGAAATTCTTGGTTTCTCTTTCTTTTATTAAATAACAGCTGTATTAGTTTTGGTGTTTGTTTCCTTAGAGGTTCCAGCTTAAGTAATAGATAACAAAGCTTTCTGAGTCATAAACAAAGAAACCAATGCACAAAACATATAAGCCAATAAAAAAGCATTCCATACATGTAGCCAATGCTTATGAAATGCTTTTATCAAACTTTGCAGTTTAATACAACTGTATTTTTCTCCTGCATAGAAGCCTAAAAAGCTTCCAGTTTGTTACATGACTAAAGAAGTAGCTCCTGTTTTAGCACTCAAGAAAGCTCTTTCCCTTTCCTGACTTCATTATCAGACAAACTGCCAAGAGGAGAAAGCTGCTTCAAAAGTATACTTGCTGAAGAAATGAAGATAAGGAACTTATAATAATATCTTAACGGGACAAATGATAAAAGTCACACTCAATTCTGCTAGACAAGACCACAAGTAGATCCAAATCTCAATTTGGTGTAGAGTATCAGGCTTTTTTCCACTTTGTACTACTGGCAAGCAATCACAAGGAGTCACTACAAAATATTAACAATATTATAAAGATGCAAAGCAGATTACAAACTAACTCAGGCATTAATGCAGGTACAGTCCAACAGGCTGGAATGTTTACCTTCCTCTTTCCAAGAGGCCTCATGTATTTACTGCCAGTTCAGCTCCCTTCCCCAAAGTGTGTGTCCCCCAACAGCATTACTTCTAATATTTGATATATATTTTCTTACATATACACTGCACTTTTTTACATGTGTGCAGCTTCAATTGTGAACATCCTTATAGCACAGCCAGAGTTGGTTCTTACCAGCTCTTTTTAAATATGTGATTTTTTTTCCTATACCCAGCCTAAACATTAGCTGAACATTCCTATGTCTGATGACACCTTTCTATTGTAGTTCATGCAAGAGTTTCATCCAGCAGAAGCCACTGAATTAAGGGACTCATTTTTCCACCCAGCTTTTCCACACTGAATGCCGGGCAGCATCTTTAGCAATCAAGTAACAGTAGCTTGTATTCAGCAGCAGCAAATCTTTCAGCAGGATTCACACTCCATTCTGACATCCCTGAAGTAATAAGTAACCCATACCACAGACAAATCAGGTTTCATAAAACTAGAAGAAGTAATCCATTATCTTTATCTATGTTCTTCTCTGACATAGGTAATTTTTGTTAGAAACACTGATCCATAAATATTTATCTAAACACCTAACACTCAACTTCTCTCCAAACTTTTCTGGATCAACCCTTAAAACCTGATTAAAACTGAAATGGAAAACCAAAGAGCTTTTGAGAGAACAGAAGGATTATGGAAGACTTCCTGCTCAAGCCTAACAGCTGAATAATACCAAAAGGAAGGTCTTGGACTCTTCTATAATCTGGATTAAGAGTGGGAATAGCCACTGTGAGACAGAAGCCTCATCTTTGGCAACACAAAATGAAGCTGCATCCTCAAATTGTAGTTTCACTTCAGCTCTTTTCAGTAAGCAGCAAGAGGCAGCATCCCCACCCTCATATTCCCCTAACTTTGTTAACCCATTGTATCCCAAGTGGCCCCTCTCCCTTATGTCAACTGAGTACATTTCAGTCCACACTGGCTCCTTGATCCTATTTCTGCATCAGCTTCACAAAAGGCCACCTGAGCATAAGAGAGAGCACAAACAAGAAGCTGGGGACACACAGGAAGGTAAAACAGTTAAAGTGAAACTATGCCAGAGGAAGTGCACATCAGCAATGCCAGTTTTGGAGATTCCACACACCGTCACTCCCTTCCCTAAAGCACATTTGTGCAAATACATCTTTAACTCATTCAAACAGATGATTTGTTTAAAACCTCCCTTAACTATCTGGAAAAGCTGGTAGAAGGGAGAAAAAAAAAGTATTTTATAGGTCCAATTTAGATGTTGCCATACAATGAAGCAGAACAACTGGAAGTGGAATCTTTCAAACTCTTCAAAGGACTCGTGTTTTGAAACCCCCCTAAAATGTAACCATGAAAAACAACCTGATCTCACTCCCATAAAGACAAGCACATATATGCATCATTTTACACTTTAAATAGAGTTTAAGGCAAAATGACATAAAGCTCTCTCTTAAAGCTCCTATTTCTTCCAGTAGCAATGTCAGCAGAAATGCCACCTCTCAGTCAGCTCTAGCATCACCTTCACTGACACTCCTCATATTTATTTCCTCAATGTAGATATCAGCCTGCCACATAGATTTATAAACCATTAGAATGAATGGAAAAAGTTCCTCCTTTCCTATTGTTTTCAATACCTAAGGCCATTTCACAAATACAGCTCACAGCACAATCCCAAAGCAGGAACATGGAGTAATTCAGCAGGTGCCAAACAGCATCCAAGCTCAGGAACATTTTAACAAACTGCCATCTGACAGTATTATATGGAAGGAGAGGGACTACTGCTCTGCAACCCAAACCACAGAAGAAAACCTCTGTCAGTTAGAGTGCCATCTTTCAGGTCAAACAACATATTTTTAGAACTTCTTTACAGTTTTCAATTGTTCTTCCCCTCCCCCAGCTTGCACTGCTTCTGCTATGAAGATATGAAAAACAGGCTCCTTTCTTATCTCAGACTAAACCACTGGGTTAATGTGCTTGCTGGAGAGCCAGGCAGCTCAGCAATCACAGAGATATGTTACACTTAATGGAACATGTGTGATAACAAGAGACTTTCCTTACCAGTTTCGAAACCAGGCAGGAGCTCTTTGAAACACTTCCAATGCAACTCATTTCACTTTTGCTGTTCCAGATACAAGTTGTTTTCATCAATAATACAAGCCCAGAAGACAGCACTTTGTAACTGAGTTTTCCACTTAAATGTAAAAACCTCTCAAAAATCCATTATTTTTGTATGACTAACACTTACCTTGGACAGCAATAAGAAGCAAGGAGAAAACCACACCACCACAAACAGAAACCCCACACCAAACAAGGACCATTTATTTTAACACCCAACTTTTATGCTAAACATCTGTCTTTCCAGCACCATGGAAATCAGCCTGCCTGACCTCCCAAGTGAACTGGCTTGGATTAAAAACCCTTTTAATCAAGACCAACACAACCGATACAAAGGAAAAGTTGTAAATGAGAAATGCTCAGAAGAATCTTTCCTGCAGACTTTAAGAGGTAAGTTGCCCATTGCTTAAAACCTTGACAAATTTTCCTCAATTATTAAGCAAACTATTAACTAACAGCTCCAGTTTCTCACATTACAGATTGAAGGGAAGTACTGAACTTTAGACTGGACTATTATTAATGCTACTGGCTGAATTGTATGCATTTTTTTAAACAGAGTTTAACATGCTCTCCACAAAACACAGACAAGAGAAAACAAGCTTAGGTTCATTTAAAAAAAAAAATAGGTCAATGGGATTCAGTGTTTCATGAACAAATACTCTGAATACTCTAAAGAATGTGCATGTGTCCAGAGGGAAAGTTCAACAAGGATCAAATATACCTGGCAATACCTATTCCAGACTAAGAAATAATAAATGGTACATTAAGTATGAAGTATAATCTCAAAAATTTTACCTTTTAAGAGTAATTCTAAATTTAAAATGTTACCATAAGTCAAACAAGCTCTTCAATTTGGCACTTTTTTGATCTGTTCATGTTTGGAGATATTTGCTTTCTTTAATTCTTTATAACTTTAAAAACAAGAATACATTTTTTTCCATTTACCACTGCAAGTAGTATAATTTCTCACAGCTTCTTAGTCACGCCCTCTTATCATCTTTCCTTTAGCCTCTTATTCCCATAAATAAATGCCGTAACTTTTGGGGCAGTGTTACATCCAACTTTTCAGGTTTGATATTCTTTTGAGGCTGGAACCATAAGAAGCCAGAATAATTTTGAGAACAAAAATTCTGTAGTGAGGAAAGATTGACCATTAAAAGCTGAAATAGGAAAAGACAGGATAGGGATTGGGGGATGGGGGGGAACCTCACAGAATAATGAACAACAAATTGACCCAAGTGTCTTCCATTTGACTCAGAGAAGAGCAAACTGTAGATATAAGAAAGGTACCGTATCACTTGGTCTCTTCTCCTTCCAGACTGCCCAAGGAAGTTCCCTCCATGCCCCACCCTGCAAAAATGGGAGGACTCCCCCCAAAAGCTGTGAAAATCAGTAAATTCCTGTAAGAATAAAATGGCAATTACCTAGTCTTAGTCTAAGAGTATGAAAGTGGCACTGTGCAACTGGCACTGTGCAACTGGATAGAGTATTTCATGTCCACAGCTTAAAGTGAGTTCTGATATGCAGCAAACCCATAATTCCCTTGTACATGAAGAGTGTTTGAATAAATCAAACAACAAAAGAACAGTAAAACCCCACCAAAACATTATGATCTAATATGACAGGCAAATCATTCTTACAGCCTCCAGCCAAGCAAAAATAATGTTTGTAGACTGCTTGTAAAGTTCCTCATGTAAGTCATGAACAACTCTGCACAGACTGGAGTAGTTTACTCGCTGTCCTCAGAACAGCTCCTATGCTGCTGAAGACAGAAATGCCAGAGGTCTGATCTGCTGCATGGAACAGATTTGGCCTTATTATCTACTTAAGCCAAGACAGAATCCCAGAACAAAGTGAAAATATGAAGTTTGTAAAACAGTAGTATCATACTCAGTTATAAATAGCGTTGACATGGAACCTAACCCAAATATGTGGTGACATAATTTTGCTTTGATCATCTTCTACCATTTCTACCATACCCTGGTGAAGCACAAATCTCTATTTGTTACTGATCCTGTTACACTGTAACTAAAGAGGCACAAGGTATGTTTGTCTCTGCCAAACAGCACTATGATTTTAGGCTTTTACTGGATAGTCTGAGCCATCACCCATCTGGAGGCTAAAGAAACAGAATCAGCAGTTCAATCACTCAGCAACCTTAACAGGGCAACTTACTCATAAAGGGTTTCTAATCATGACAGTAGGTTTCTTCAAGGACACAATAAAAGCCACTCTACAGGACACAGGGTTGTGTAAGAGGCAGATTTCCTTACACAAACTAGCAGTCCATCCTCTTTCAGCCATTAAGGGCTCTCAGAAGAACTTCACCACAAGCCATTAGAGACACACAACATTAAGCCCCTGGACATACACATTATATTAACCACTGGCTTAAAGCTCTGATTCGAATTAGTTCCAAAAATGCAAAGGTTTTTCATGCCAGCAGGCAACTGAGTGGAAGTGGAGATCCTTCCACATGAAGAGAACTTGGATAAGAATCCCCTGATCTGCCCATAAAAATAAAACATACACATGTTGAAATTTGTCTGCAAATCCAAATTTGCCTGCAAATTCACAAATACTGTGCAAATAGAAGCATACAGCTTTTACACAATTCAACCATATTTGTTTTCTAACTCTTTCAGAGGACATACAATTTGGAAAACCTCATGTAAGGAAAATAATCCAAAACAAAACAACTTAATGCAAAATGTAAGGGAGTTAGTGGTGTGGAAATTGTAAGGAATAAAAAGCTTAGATGCCATTTTCAATGCTTTTAAGCTTGTATTTGAACAAGTGAGCAGTATCAGAGGGCACAAAAACTCATCTGCAGTTTATTTGTGGCACCTGAGAAAATAACTAATTACATACTAACTGCACTGGACATTTTCCATCTGCAATCACTGGAGACAGTATGGGGTAATGAAAGAAAGGACAGTTTCTGAGCTAAGTCTTTTAAAATGGCAATGGGAAAAAAAACAAGAGGAAAATAAATACTCTTGATTAATTCAGAATGCAATTCCCACAACCAGTCTGTAATTTTTCCCTTGCTCACCTTCGTATGAATTCCTCCCTTCCTTGTACTGTTCTAGGTCATCTCTATCCTAAATCCCATGAGCCTCCCACAGGTCTTACACACTAGTGTCCCACAGCTAAAAGGAGAGCTTTCATCAATGAGAGGAAAACAATTGGCTTCAGGGGTTTCTAATGAACTCACACACAGCCTGTACCTTCTCTGATTACAACTGCCTGAAAGGAGGTTGTAGTAAGGTGGTGCTTGGTCTCTTCTTCCAAGTAACAACAGGATGAGTAAATGGCCTCAAGTTGTGCTGTGGGAGGTTCAGACTGGGTATTAGGAAAAATCTCTGCATGGAAAGGGTTGTCAAGCCCTGGAACAGACTGCCCAGGGCAGTGGTGGAGCCACCATCCCTGGAGGTATTTAGAAGCTGTGTAGATGTGGCACTGAGGGACATTGGTTAGTGGTGGACTGCACAGTGCTGGCTCAACAATTGGGTGTGATGATCTTAAAGGTATTTTCCAACCTTTCTATGATTCTATGATTCTTCCTTGAAGTGGTCCTCCAGTCACTCTACCGGCATATACCATGGTAATTCCACAGCAGCTCCTGCTTCCTTTATACCAACAGCAGTTACAACAAAGGAATCAGCTTCTTACTTCCCTTATGTCACCAATCTCACAGCTGCAATTCTTTCCTCCCACCTTAAGGTCCATCCCATCCCTACCAGCTCCATCTACAGCTCCTCTTCCTTCCAAACCAAGCAATCTGCTTAAACACCCAACTCAATACTTTTCCCAATTTCTTACCAGTCACTTCCCTAATCTCCTAGACTTTTCAATTTACTGACCAATTTTGACTTTTTCCTCCTCATGACACTTATGGAAGGAAGATTGCTAAGATTATGAAACAGAGGAGACCATATGCCTTAGGCTGTTCTTTGTCACCATGATGGAATCTATCCCACTTCTGACAGATCCCAGAGGCCTTCCAAGGGGAAAAGAGGAAAGGATTAACATTTGACTGGTCTATTAGGTACACCAAAACCAAAGCAGTGCTCCCATCTCTTAACTCCAGAGGGCATTCTGATAGGAGGGAGACAAGTTTAGATTAAACCTATCAGACCACTAATTAAAAAGACCAGAGCAATATTGCTCTGAATTTGGTAGTATATTCTCTTTTTATTGAAAGCAGGCAGTAATCATAATATAATAGCACAGATACTCAAGTAAATTCAGCATTGTAGACAGAAAATATAATCAGATATTTCAGTGGAACCTAACCCATTACACTATATTCGAAACAGACATCACAGCAATCAGAAGTGATCTAGATTATAAAACTGAAGTTTATTTGGATTAGAGAAAGTTATACTCACAGCTAGCATTTCTGTAGAGAAGAAAAGGTTCGTGGAGCTGAAACTCCAAGTCTTTATTTACTGGTTCAACAAGGTTGTGCATATTCAGTCGATTCACTATTGTAAAACCATGATAAGGAGAAGCTGACCTGTTGTTTCAATTAAAACAAAACCAAGGATTAATACCTTCATCAACATAAGTAACTTTCTGGAACCAAGTTATGAATTAATCTTCAAATTTCCATTGCTTTATTATGTGAAGCTTTAGCAGTCCTGAAGCTCTCACAGTTTTTCTATGTCATTTCTTGGCATGCCACCTAATTTCAATTTCAAACTACACTTACCTCAAAGCAGGATTAGGATTAACATTACAGTTCTACAATGCTAAACTGCTGAATCAAAGATATGCCTCTGAAAAATCTATTCAGAAAAACTAGGGCAGGCCCACCATTAAAATGCAAATGTATTCAATACTTGACATAAGATAGTTTTGAGGCAATTTAGAATTTTTTTGATTAGAGGAGAAAAACCAAACCACTTATACAGCATCATTAATTTACAGTAAATAAACATGACAATAAAAAAGAGCTGCTGTCTTAAATAGCATGAAATACATTTACAGGGGGAACCATAAACAGTAATTTCTCCCTATAAGGGAGACTCTGGAAACAAGGACTAAACTCAGCATCCTGAAAGTACATAATAAATTACTCAAAACTGTATTGCTTAGAGAAGCAATTTTTATTATCTAGATTTTTGCTGGACACCAGGTGGAAAAAATAAACACTGAACAAGCATTGAAAGTTCAAGATAGCTTTAGATCTGTTTTCTCTTGCTGTATGAATGTCCTGTCAGCACTCAGCTGTGCCTGTAAGCTGGTGTATAATCAACAGCAACAGCACAATGAAGGCAGGCTAAAATCAGACACAATTAACTGGTAAATATGAAGACTTCTGTAACAATGTGGCCACCTTTACCTAATGATCATCAACAAAAATCTCTGCAGAGCTTCCAAGGACATGGTAAACAACTCTTAACATCATAAATTAGTCTCTTAATGCACCTCACAGAACTCGTTTGAAATCATCAGCTAGTGACATTGAAAGCTTTTGCTTTGATTTTTGTTTTGGTTCATTTTTTTTTTTTTAAGTGTGGTTCACTTTCTCACACTAAGTATTTCCAAGCTGGGAGCTACAGTAACAGGAACTGGTTACTCAAATTCCTACACAGTGCCAGGATAAAATGCTGTAATGCCCAAACTATGACAGTCTGCTTTGGTATGGCTTAAGTCCGCATTATTTCTATTCCTTACCTTCAACAAAGTGTTATTTCATTTAGATTTCTTATTTGCCTGTAACTTAAAACTTGAACTCAAGACTGATTTTATGTGCTGGTTCTCCTCCTCCCCCCTCTTACCCATCTTGAAGAACTGGAAATTTCTTTCACTGTACTGGTGAGGAAATCAAATAGCCCCCAAAACCAGGCTCTATGAGATCTCCAGTTTTTGGGCAACTTCACCCATTTACAAAATTTTATGCCCTTTTCCAGGAGTAAATTAAAACAGATTATTTAATTTCTCATGTCTATTATTTTCATAATCAACTTCATGGATTTTAGGAGACAAACTCAATGCAGTAACAAATGTTCTTGGATTAGTAAAATAAGTTCAAAAAAATAGCTTTTGATGTGGGTGCATATGTAGCATTCAAGTTTTATGCTTTCTCAGCAGTACTTTTAGGGACTTTTGACAGAGTTATTCACCCATGTGCAGAGTTTATTCTTTCTGAATCAGTACACAGCAGTTAACAGCTGGACAAGTAAATAACGAGGAGCATAAAAGCTCTGCAGGAAGCCACCTGGAGTTTGTTTTCTTAAGGAAGGAAAATAAACATCACCACCACTATAGCCCCCCTTCCCCCAAAAAAACAACCCAAACCAACAAAACAACCCTTACCTTTTGTACACAAATAAGGTCCCTTCTATGTCGGTTTTCTCCTACAAAAGATAACAAATGCACTTCAGGAATCTGCTTGTTTGCACAGTTACGTAGGTTTTGTATAGTGTTTTAATTATAAAGACTTACAATAGCATTATCTTTCCATAAGGTTTGACATCACAGGTCTAAAAATATAATCTCCTATTTTCAGAAACTACCTAATTTTTTTTATTAGAAAGTTTAGGAAGTGAAACCCCTTCCAAAAGACTTTGCTCATGCTCTCGATCTTCCGATGTGATACACAGTTTTCCACAACTTTCTCATGCTGAGCCTGACGGGGCAGTCTCCAAATATAGGACATGTTCTGTTCCTCAGTTTTACTCCAAGGACAGCAACAAGAGCACAGCCAGCACAGCACGATACGGACCATGGTTCTGTTCCAGGCTCCAGCTTCCAGAGCAACCCTCACCACGGGCTGGTGACCCACGGGCGCAGAAAGTTCGTGCAGCTCCAGGGCTGTACGTGATAACGTGAAGTTCCCCCTACTCCCATTTTTACAGCTCTGGGATGAACCCGGTGGTCGAGCCAAAACTGTGTTTTAATGCAAGGACGAACACTAACACCTCTTAAACCTCCCTCTTCCTGAACAAGGGCTCTGCGCAACAGGCACGAGCAACAACAACAAAGTGCGATTAACAATGGGAAAAAGTCAGTGGCCACCAGGAGCCAAAGCGCCCTCCAGCCCCAGCGCTGCCCCAGTCAGAGGGGAAACGGCGCCGCCTCCTCGAGCGCACACACGGCCTCGCCTCTCGCTCTTCCTCCACCTCTCGCTCTTCCTCCTCCTCACCCTCCCCCTTCTCCTCCACCTCCTCCTCTTCCTCTCCCTCCCGCCTCCTCTCTTCGTCTCCTTATCTCCCCTCTACCCCAACACAAGCGGGGGGAACGCGTCCAAACCCCAAACTTCCCCCCGGCAGAGCGCAGCCCCGCGCGGGCCCCGTGCGGACGCTCCGGGCCAGGCAGCTGCCGGGGTGCGGGCACGGCCGGTCCCGCTCCGCCGGACTCACCCACTCGTTGTCCTTGGGGCTGAAGCTGTAGAGCGCGACCTGGCCGGTCACGTCGGCGATGCCGGTGATGAAGGGGTCGTGCCGCCGCAGGGCCGCCAAGCTCATCTCCTGCCCCGCTCTGCCCGCCGCCTCCATCTTGGATCCGGGCAGCCCCTCCCGCGGAACAGCAACAGCGGCGCTGGTGCACCGGCGCACCCGGCCCCGCCGCCGACCAAAGCGCCCAGCCCGCGCCTGCCGTTCCGCCCGCCGCTCAGGGCCCCCGCCCCACCCCGAGGGCCCTCCCGGGGGCCTCCTCAGGGCCCTTTGGTCAGCTCGGGACCCGCAGCCCCTTCCAGGGGCCTCGCTGCCCCCTCACAGCCCCGGCGGCCGAGGGCTTGCACGGCCGCGGGTCCTTGGCGGGGCCCGGGGCTTTGGGCAGGGGCCGCTCCCCCGCCGACACGCGTGGGCAGGGCTGAGGACTGGCCTTCGCATCTTGTTATTATTTATTTACGCCATTAGTAATACAAAGGCTGCGGAGTTTACTGCAGGCTGGCTTGTGAAGCGCGGTGAGCTGGCTCAGGAGTTATCTTCCAGCACTTTGAGGGTGATGCTGTTCGCTCCCATGTCTGTCATGTTCTGGTGTATCGGTACTTCACGGTCTGCAGTGGGATGTGGAATTTTTAGTGTTTTAGAAGAATTTGGGGATTAAATATTTCTCTCAGGTATAGTAAACGTACTCAGGTACGTTTCTCAGGTAAAGTAAAGGTACGCAGGGCAGTATACTGTCATATGTAAAGTAGAATGCTATGTAGTACATTATCTATGTTTGCTGAAACAAGAACAAAGTAACATGCAGTGCACTGAGCTTTTTCCCTGCAGTTTTTTTTTTCAATTTTTGGTGGTTTTAGGAACAGGAAAGTATAGAATGTTCATCAGGACCAAGGCATAAATTACTTCCAAGATAATATCAGTCAGGTTCAAGTATCTTTGTAGCATTTTGTGCAATCTGACAGGGAAAAAAAACAGGTTTGTAAATTTCTAAACAAAACCGTGTTTGTTTCAAGCTCCTGACCCTCCAGAGAATTTAAAGAATGTCTGCTACACTCTGTATTACCACAGCTCATGATGTTCTCTGTTGCAGGTGGACAAACTCCTGATTTTAATACAGCTTTGCAGTATAGTCCTCTCGCACAACGGCTGTCATTTAATTCACAAACTATAAACAAAGATCCAGCAGTTGTGTGGTTCCACAAAACATCTTTCTGACAAGAAGTTCCAGTATAATATAATTTTTTAAACTGTAAAACTTTTTGGGCAGAACAATAATTTACCTGTTTTGGTGCCAAAGAGTTCTAGTATAAAGTAAAAACGCATTTCTTAGGAAAAATGTAATCTAGACACAAAACTTCATCCTGGTAACTCATCCTTGAAGGCCAGGACATAAGGATCAGTAAAAAACCCCAGCAAAAGTCATATGGAATGTCTTAGAGCTCCATAAATTGTCCATGTCCTTCTAATGGTTTTGCCACAGGACAGCCTAATCCATAAAATTTGGGTTTTCACCAGTTCCGTAGTGTTTGCCCTTAAAGGCAATACTTTGATGTAAAATGTCTTATTATTCAATAACAGTCAATATTAGAGAAAGACAATAAGAGGAAATAAAAATTTGAAAACTATTTTACAGTGCAACAACATTCTAAGAACTCAACTGAAAGAGAAAGAGAATGACAAAACCTTTTTTTGAAAACTGGTTTTAAATGGCATCTTAAACATCTGCACCAAACTGCTCCTTTCTGCAAGATTACTGTAAAGCAAAGGTACCTTTCAAATTTAAACACTTATTGGCAAAGGAAGCTTTCTCCTGTGTGAGATCTCAGTTGTGCAAATTCCTTGGCTTCATCTTGCATTAAAAGAGAAACCCAAGCAAGAAAGAAATGGAAGCAATGGTTCCTGGTTATGGATTGTTTTCCTCCTTCATCTGCTAATTCCAGTTCTGCATTTCAATGAATTTATTCTCCCTGCCCATCTTCACTGCTGTTTCACTGGAATAAAATGTTTTGTATCAGGAATGATGCATGGCCTGTCACCTTCCTCCTGAGCCTGGAGGCACAGCTCAGTGTGTGTACAGGCAGAGCCTCGGGGTTCGCTGGGGAGTTGTGGCTGCTCAGGCATGTGCTGTGAGAGCCGTGTGGTGCAAATCTCCCTGGCCCTCCGTGCAGCTGTACTGGGGGAATGTTCCTCTCTCACTCCCTGTTCCTGGTTCTTGCACAGAACCCAGCACAAGTGGGATGATGCACACGGTGCCCTTTTCATGTTTTCGCCGTGAGTGGGACAGATTTGTGTTTCAACAAGTGAAGAGAACATCCTGTTTTATAGTTCAGTTATTCTGTGGAGGTTTTCTAGGACAGGATATGATAACTTATTACCCTAAGTACTATTGTCTACTTAATATATGTTAATATTAAGGTAGATGAAGTAATAAAGACCCTCTTTTACTCTTCCATTTGCTTAGGACACCATGGCCGGGTCTCTCTATTGCTCTGCTGTTGGCAGTTCTGTTATACAAACTCTTTCTGGCCTCTCTTTTTGGCACAGTAGATTAGCTAGGTATCCCCAAAGCTGCAGTCACTCCTTTAAACATCCTACAGAAAAAGCCTTTATTCTTCAGTCCCTTTGTTTCCCCCTTGTTAGCTGAAAACCCTCAGCAAAAGATTTATTGCTGCTGCTCAGATGAGGGAGAAGTGCAGCCAGTGCATTTTCTGTTATTACTCCAGGCTGAATTAGGGTGCAGTGAGTCCTGCAAATCTGAGTGACTCATAGAGCTCGTATTTTATCTTTGCACTTTTCCACTTGGAACAATTGCCAGAAATTCCTGGTTTCATGAGCTCTTTTGCAAATGACACACTTTTGTTGGTTTGTTTGCAGATGTTTTCCTTGAATTATAATAGCAGGCAATTTCTGGGGTATTGATTAGTAATTGCATTGTTAGCTATACCCTAAATTTCAGGATAATGCCTGTAATTCTACAGACTGTTTATTTTGGCTTAGTTCTAGATAGGACAAATTGTCCTGGTGATAATCTCCTTAGTAACTTAATGAACTTTCATTTTGCATTTTAATTGTTTAAAAAACACTAGTGGCAGGGAATGCTAGAATTTTTGAAGTGCTGCCATTTTATTTGAAAAATTCTTTTATTTCACAGGTGGCATTACTTGAGCATTTTGCTCATTTATGCAAATATGGTATAAATTGCTCAAGTTGTGTAGTTGCCTTCCCTGGCAGTTGTTCTGCTCTTTGGAGGGCCAAGTGGATGAGAAGCCTTTCCAAGGGGATCCAGCTTGCACTGTGCTCTCTCTGCACTAATGCTGCAGCCACAGGTACCTTATTGCATATTCATGGCAACAGATGTTTATTTTTAGCTGTGCAAAATCTTTTTCTGCCTTCAGAGGAAACTTTTCCAAATTGCTACATATTGACAGTGCTACAGGGCTGCAGTGTTAATCTAAACAATGAAAATGGATGGGATAGGATGGTGTGTAAAGGGACTCCTGGTTTAGCAGGATCATCACATGGAAGTAACAAGGTTTAGGAAGATTGTTCTGAGACTACTGACTTACCCAGCTGTAGGTGTGGGATTTTTTTCCTGTTTCCATGCTCTGTATAAAACAGAGATAACACAGAACGACTTCTTGTAGCATCTGAGCTTCTCAGCTGTTGCAATATTGAGATGTGAATTTAACCAGAAATTTCTTTGTTGTGAAATAATTGCAGTAATGAATTCTGTAAAGGAGTGGATGACTTTCATTTTTCTTTTTTTTTTCTTCTCCTTATACAATTGGAAAAAATTCTTCTAGAAAATGTGAAGCACAGAACATTAAAAACAACAGCACTTTCTGAAGTAATGTAACTTGATAAAGTACAAGGAAAATGACAAAGAAAAGCAGTTAACCATCTATGTGCCCACTGACATTTTGGATATGAGTGTTACCAACAGTTATGGTCCTTCCAAGAGATGCTAAAATAATATTAAAAGACTCAGAGAAAAATCATTAAATTACAGTTACAATTTGATAAAAAGAAAAGAATGAAAATACTCAGTTCAATTTATACAGTAAAGCTACTCCCACAACAGCAGTGTAAGAGGGTGAAATAGGTCACAGGCAGCCCTCCTTACATTGCTCAATAACATTAGAAGGATTAATCATTTATGGATTATCTCCTAGAAACAATGATCTGGTGCAGACAGGTAATCCAATCTCCTCTATCTTTCTAACCTGGTTTGCCATTTCACAGGAGATTGTGGAAGGGTGGCAAGTTTTTCTAGGAAGACATTGCCTGCCAGCTTGAAACATGTAAAATTGCTGGAATTTGCATCAAAGTATGACAGCTCTTCTCTGACGAAGGTAGGTAGTGAAATTAGACAGGTAAAATGATTTTTTTTAAACTAGGACACAGAGGTTCAGCTCAAAAATTATATCACATTCACCCTTAGTTATATCTGTCACTGACAGAGTAAAGAGAGAAGTTTATCATTGACATAAATCAGATCTAGAGAGAAAACGTTATTCCTGGGAATCTGCATTTTGCATAATATCCAGCAATATGTTTTTCTTAAGTAAATTTCTCGAAAAATTAAAATACAACTTATTTTTGAATACAAGCCTTTCAGTGATTGCAGCCTCTGTAAGTTCATAAGATGCAGGTGTGCAGCTGAACTTTTATTGATTGATGTGCTTAATGTGATATATTGGGCTTTGAACATACTCTTTAGCCACTTCTGGGATATTTTATCTGGCTATAGCCTCAAGGCCTGCTGTTGAATATATCAGACTGTCCTAATCTCATTGCTGAAAATGAACTCCATTGCAAATATTCATTGGACAAAATGTTGCAGTAGCAAAAGTGCACCATCAGTGATTTTCAAATGCTTATTTCATTTTGCATGTAGTTGCTGTTTTATTGCTATAATAACATTATGAAAAAAAATACTCAATTACTATTACAAGCAGAGTAGCCTGTTCCCCTAGGTCTCCTTATACAGTTAAAAAAAAAAAAAAGAAAAGGTAATTAGATTAGCAAGGTTCTGCTCTGTACAGAATTGAGAAATACATCAGGAATAATTGTACATC
>JACBWW010000009.1:4705189-4743725 GCA_020086605.1 Lanius collurio
TATTTTGTTCTATATAAGGTCTTAGTAGATATTCCAAGCAATATATATTTACATTTTTTAAAAGTATGAAAAAAGGGAAAAAAAGAGACAGAAGAATCCCAGTAATTTCTATTAAAACATTGCTATTTAGATTCCAGGCTTTTCATCTGCAGTGAGGGCTTTATTTCCAAGAAGCCAAAGACAGAAGCAACTCAAGCCAAGGAAGTCTCAAAAGGCTCCTTTTCCTCGGGAGTGCCGTGCTGCCTGAGCGGGGCCAAGTGCTCTTTGTGGCCCTTGGCCGTGATTGCAGCGTAAGCACAGCCATAGACAGCGGCTGCCAGCATCATGAGGCACACGATGCCACACACCACCCCCGTGATGACCACGGTGGCGATGGCGTGGCGCAGGCTGACGGGCCTTGGCTTGGGCTTGGGCTCGCAGCTGGCACGGCCACCGTCCCCAAACTCTCCGTGGTGGTGGCCGTGCTTCGGTGAGCTGCGGTGCTCAAAGGCGTGGTGGTGGCTGCTGGCCGGGTGTACATGAGCTGTCCTCAGGGGACAGGCCCCAAAGAGCTCGTAGGGAACTTTGAGGAGCTCCTTCCCCTTCCGAATCCCGGGCGCGGAGCAGATAATGCCATCGCTTATTCCTCCTGGAAGGAAAAAATAAATCGTTTCCATATTTGACAGTTTGAGAATTGCCTTAATGTAAAATTGATGTAAACCAGAAGTAAATTTATCATCAGTTTTAGCTTCATAGTTTTAAAGATTTGTACTATATTCTAAAGATTTGTAACTATACAAATTTGTAACTGTGGTGAGATTATTACACTTCAAAACTCACATAAGAGCATTTGCAATAAGCAGTTCATCAGGAATTAGGTTATCTGTGTTTTTATGGGTGTGAGAGTAAACAATCAATGGTGGTAGAAAAATAAGAACTGTCATAGATAAACAAAGAGGTAGTGTTAACAGCAAATTCAGTTTGTTCAAGTTCCTACCACCGCTAACTTTTATAGAGAGAAATGGTAACCATGTATTTAGAAAATATTTCACACTTGATTGAAATGTGCCATGAAATCCTCATTGTTCTGACATCATATGTTAACTGCAACAGGGCAAAGAGAAAGTTCAGGAAGTTGGTCTTTTGAGTGCTCTTTTGAAGCAAGGCTTGTGGTAAGAAAATATGCAGAGGTATAAAGGAGTTGAGATTAATCAATCTATTACTCTGCTGGATTGCAAGATTGCTTAGAGCCAGCTTTCCAGAGGAGGTTTTTGGGACAATGGGAAGAGAAGCAGGAATCCACAGGCCTGGTAAATCCCATGGTTGTTGCTCAGTTCCCCAGTGTGTAGAGGAAAACACACCAAACATAGCCTTCAGGTACCTGACTAGTCAGAGCACAGGGCTTTAGGGGAGTCCACAAGGCCAAAATCAATGTTTACATATTTTAAAAAAATCAACTAATCAAATCAACTGAATTTTCTTTCTCTTCTCTATCCAAAATAATTCTTTCAGCTAAATCCAGGCACAGAAATTTTCACCCTGAAAAGACTTTGAGGGAGTAGTGGATACAGATGGAGCCAAGCTGAAATCTGGAGACTAATCCACAAATAATATTGGCATTCCAAGACAGATTTGAGCATAGCAGGTCTCTTGGTCTTTAACAGTGAAACCCAAAGCATGGTTCCAGACATCTTCAATGTGTTAGTTTGAATATGGATATAGATAAAATCTCCAAATCCTTCAACTCTTATCCTTTGATGGTTTTAAGTAACTAAATGTGTTTGCTTGGAATAAAACCTTGGTGTTCCTCCTGAACTGAAGCATTCTCTATAATTTTCTGTGAGTATGCATGAAATGTCAGTTGTCTGAGATGGATTCAGCTAAAAATACCCAAATATTTTGGATTTATATTGCTTTGTTATGACACGCAAGAAATATCTGCAGAGCCACTGAAAAGTTTCATCATGTGTGGGTCATATGAGTAGTGGGAAACATTAATGTGCAATTTAACTAATTTTTCTTCATGTGATTCAGGCAAGTAATTTTAGGGAAATAGAAACACAGAAGATAACATAGTACTTGGGCTTTCTTTAAAGCTTGTTGTTAAAATGAATTTGTAAGTTCCATGTCACTTCATTTAATTAATCTGCACAATGTTCAGAAAGATGGAGGGGCATCACTGAACAACATTCTTTTTTGAAATAAATGGCAATATTTATGATGCTGGCAGAGTAATTAAGGCAATCTGATACATTTATCTTGGATCATTACATTCTTCTGCACAGAGAAGTCAACCTCTGCTGAATTTTTAGCATAACAGAACTAAAACCCTGTGGTAAAACAATATTTTACCTGTTCAAGATTTTAGTGTTGAGAGGAGTTTAACCTTTTGTCTTTTCTAAAAAGTGGCTTATAGTAGTGAATTTACCTCACCCAAACACTACTCCAGGACTAATTGTGTCCCTGTATGGCCAGTATGGTTTTCCAGATGGCCTGCAAAGTTCTGATCCCTGCAAAAGGCAGTCCATCAGTCACAGGCCACATGGATCCTCTCCACATCTCCTCTGCTGCAACAGGCTCCCCACCACTTTGGTACAGAGACAGGTAATCAGTAGTTTGGTCACATGCAAGCATCAAAGCCTGATTTAGAAAAAATAAAATTGCTGTTTCAAATTCTCAGTCTGAATATACCTTCTGGGAGAAATAAATTAATTTCTTTTTATACTTAATTCCTTTAGAATTAAATTATGTTATCTTTTTTACAGCATAACTCATGAATATATTTAAAACCAAGTGTGACCAAAATACTGAGACTACAATTTAAAATTTCACTTTTGCCTATGTGATGCCTTTAGACATTTCTGTCAGGAAATTGCCAATGGATTGAGTGCCTCCTCTGGTTAACAACAAACTAGGAAGTGATACTCGCTATTCTGAAAATATTAAAGTGGTAATTGATAGAAAAACTGCAATTCCAAGTTCTCTAAAGTTTAATCAGTATGGATAGCTGTCTTGATGTTTGCCATCATGCAACAGGTAAAAAGCTTCTAAACAGTACTTTGGTTTCCAGCAAAAACATATTGGTAGAATTAAACCAAGAGTACATGCAAAATTATACTTGGTTCAAATATAGAAGTGGGTATATATGAATTCCCACACTACAGAACACACCTGTACCTACTGTATGGTGGTGTGGGTGTCCTTGCTCTTTCTCTGGGCACTAATATGAAGTCCCTCTCTGATTCTAGTTTGCCCCCTGTGTTTATAGAAGCACTTACATTCTGACCTACACATAAGATTAGAGTGTTTATTTGAGGAAGTGACCGATAGTGTGTGGTAAATTTTTAAGCCATAGAAGTGAAGATCAGTTAGATTCTGGTTAAATGTTCTCATGTACACTACGTGTAATGACAAAAACTCCTTACCTCTATATAGAAAACTCTCCAGCCACAGTTTCAGGCCAAAGATATTACAATTGCATTGCCAGGGATTATCTTTGAAGAGAACCACTTTCAGGTTTGGAAGTGAATCCAGCAGAATTCTTTCCATTTTCTGAAGTTTGTTGTGCTTCAGAGAGAGCAATGTTATATTCCCTGTGCTGTTTCCAAACGTCTCAGGCAAACGAATAATGCTGTTGGATGACAAGTCCAGTTCTTTCAGGTGAGGGAGGAAACTGAAAGTCTTGTTTTCTATATAATGCATCAAATTTCTGGTTAGGTTTAAAACCTGTAGATACCTTAGTTTTTGGAAAGCACCAGGTGCCACACTTGAGAGAGAATTATTGGACAAGTCTAAGATTTTGAGTAAAGGTGTTGCAGTGAATGCATTTTGGTTGATCCTCCAGATACGGTTATTCTGCAACAGTAGTATCTGAATTTCAGGAGGTAAATGGGCAGGAATTTCAGTAAATCCTCTATTCTTGCAGTCTGCAGTCTTTGAAGCTGTGTGGCAGAGGCATTTGTCGGGGCAGCCATGAGCTGTGTGTGCCAAGGAGATGACACTCCAAACCAAAAGCCAGTTACCTGTGTCACAAATGAAAGAAGATTTAAAAAATCAGTTTGAAATGTTTGGGTTTTGGCAATATACAGGCCATAAACACAGCCAGAAGGTATACAGATCCATGATAAATGTTAATGTAGATACCACAGAGTGTCTTTCTTTTATAATAAATTAGTAAATTCCGGATAGTGTTGAGGTACTTCTGTAATGCAGAATGAAGATAATGCTACCATGGTCTTAAAATGAAGTGCTTCCTGTGGCCTTATCTTAAGTACAAATGGTTTTCAGGAGGATTTGCCATCAGCAGAGCAGTGATGTTTGAAGGGAATGTGACGGTTTCTAAAATTATTAAATTAAAATATCTCTCTTTCTGTGGTAGTAATCATTTTAAGACATCTTGTGTCAGAATTACAAGCAGAACTTCTATTTTACTAATATTACTGCCTAGAAGAACTGAGTCAATGTACCATCAAAAGAATTATAAGCTCCAAAGGCATAGCTATAAAAGATATTGGCAGTACTTTTTTAGCAATCCAGGTTCTGTATGTGTCTCCTTTTCCAATCTGTTCATTCTTTTTGCTTTAATTCCCTGCTCTGAGTGCCAGCTGTACTTCCCATAGATACAGGTTTCTACACAATGAACAGACACTTATCAACAAACTTCTGAATATATAAATTAGTTGACAGGAGTCTAATCAGTTACTTAGTAATGTTTAGTATTTATATTACATGCTTCTCCCTAATGTTCATGTGGTTTTAACTTAAAAAAAAAAATATTTTTTTACCTTTTATGTCTTGTTAATAATCTTCACTTTGAAAACAAGGTACTATGTCAAACCTATGCTTATATGCATATAGAAATTTTTTTAAAAAATTGGATGGTATTGAATAATTAGATTTTCTTTGACTAAAGAGAGCCAGAATGATAAATCTTTTTATAAATTGTTTTTGAGATGCCTGAAATAATTTTTACTATTTCAAAAGGCAAAACATTTTAGCTAGTTGCTACTTGAAACCTTTGGAACATAAAGTACCTGCTGTTTATTGACTTACAGAAATCAAATATGAATTGTTAACAGTGAATACCATATTGATGGAATAATGTATGATTATAGTATGAAATATGACAAATGCATAAATGAAAGTTGTGTTTTGAGAATACAGTCTAAGGCACAAGTTGCTCATTAATTTTCTCTCAGAAATGAAATATTTATATTAAATTTATACATAACCTTCTGCAATACTGAATTTTGCATCATAGAATTCACTTGAAAGAATCCAGCATTCCTGCAAGCAAGGTAAGCAATACTTTCACTTCATTACACTGTTCTGCAACAGTTGGCTTCAGAAACTGAGACACAGCTTCCAATGTAGAGATAAAATAAACACTTGCTTGGCAAGGAAATGCTTCTCAAACAGAAAATGGTATTATTAATCTGAATGGTTCAGTATCTCACCTTTCATTCTGCTTTGCTTGTTCTTCCCCTGGCAGAAGCTTCAGTTCAGATTTCTGATGCAGAACAGGAACAGACACTGTTCTGATTCCCACTTCAAATCTGTAACGTGCTCATCCAGCTTCCTTTTATGAGGTTTTTTTAGGTGGTATCTGTGACTTTATGTAGAAGTTTCTACTCAG
This sequence comes from Lanius collurio, assembly GCA_020086605.1. Taxonomy (NCBI): domain Eukaryota; kingdom Metazoa; phylum Chordata; class Aves; order Passeriformes; family Laniidae; genus Lanius; species Lanius collurio. The sequence goes on from JACBWW010000009.1 coordinate 4,710,804, forward strand.
TTACTCTATCAGCCTTTGGTTTTTTTCTAAATCACAATCTTCTCCCCTCTCCCCCCTTTATGACTCTCAGAGTGTCTCTTAATCACTCAACAAGCCATGCAAGCAGTGTCTGCCCACCTCTGACTGCACAGATGTAACGTACAAATAATGACCTGATAGCGTCGCCTCTTCAATTTATTTAATCTCCAACAAAAGCAAAGCACAAAAATAAAGCTGCCTTTTTTATATCCAGCATGGTTTCTGAATTCTGGTGGATTATTAGCCAGGCTGTGTCAATTTTTGCTAGATCTGAACATGGATTTTGATTATCCTGGGCTGTGACTGGAGGCAGTGGAGTGTATAACCACCACAAATAGTCCTGTGGGTTGATGACATGGTTTTGACAGTGCCCTTGTTTGCTCTTTTAAGCTTATTCATCTGACATCCATTAGTTGTGCTGACAGGATTTTATTGCATGGGAATACAGGACTAGTGGCTCCTTCCATAAAAATGGCACACATCCTGGTATAGTCACCATGAGTATTGAACAAATTAATCTATTTTAATAGATATTGGAAAGATGTAGCAGATGATACTGAAATTCTACTTTGTGTGTGATGTCTTGACTTGTTTCTTTGTTATTTCTTCAGTAGAACTCATACTGTGCCATCTACACCAATAAAAGGATTAATGACTTGTGACTGTGAAGGAACTCAAAGGTGTTGAAAGGAATGAGAGATCTGGTATATAACTGAGTCTTTCCAGGCTACATGATCACTCCATCTGTGAGCTGTCCTATGGAGAGGGAAGTTGTGCATTCAAAACCTTTCAGACCTATAATACAGCTTTCTTGGGTACAAATTCTGCTTTTAGGTGTTTTTGAAAAGATCACATAAAGCTTACTTTCTAGATCAAAATTTATATACTATAGGCAATGCTATAAAAGGAGTACTAGAAAAATCAGATCATAAAGTCCAAACTGCTGTTGAAAGCAGGGTCTTTATCAGAGGGTATCCAGTGTCAAGCTGAGACATCGATATTTCCAGTAACAGAGATTCCCTCACTTCTCTGGGCAGCCTTCTCCAATGTGTTACTGTGCTCTGAATCAATAATTCTTTCTTGCATCCTAAGTTAGCATTTTCCTTGGAGCAGCTTGTGTCCTTCACCTCTTGTGCTGTCACTATGAGTCCTTGTGAAAAGAGTAATCCCATCTTCTCCAAAGGTACCTTTTGGTTTCCAAAAGTCTGTGCTGAGCTCTGTCCCCTTGGCTCCCGGGGCAGAGCTGTGCCTGTCTGTACCATGGGCTTTGCTCAGTTGTTTCTGACACCAGGCAGGATATCCAAAGGAGCAGTGCATGCCTGAGAACAGTGGAGGAGAACATAGGAAAGATGTCATTCTGTAAAGTAAACATGATTGTTCATCTTGAGGATCCCAGGTTACTGCTGTGAGGGGCAGACCTTGCTACCCTTGATGTTCTTGATGGAGGACACGTTGTCCTGACAAGGGGTAAGGCCTGGGATTTAGTGCAGAGGAACACTGCGCATGAAGATAACCTGGTACCACAGTCATCCTGGTTAACCCCAGCTTTACAAAAAAGGGGAGAGAAGCTTGAAGATCATCTGTACTTTAAGTTAATGTCAGGTTAAGGCAAAAAGCATTTTAACTTTTGTAGCAAGATATATTTATTTGCTATTTCAACAATGCATCTTAAATAATGCCTGTGATTCGTTTCAGTGAAGACACAACTAAATTTAAAAAAGGGCTGCTATAAAAGAGCATCTTCCTTAGAAGTTGTAGCCTTCTTAGCTATGAATTCTCTTACAAAGAATAAAGTTAGATCAGGGGTCAGTACTGGTTGCTTGAGATGACATCCCTCTCCCCTTGCAGTATCTCATCCTTTATATCAGTGGTAGCTCATGACTCTTGATTAAATTGCAGGAGGTAATAGCTATTATATCGTTGTTTTATTGTGTGATAAGACCCTTTTAAATTCTCTTTGGTATCAATAATTTTTTTGGACTTATGAATTGAAAATGTTTCTTTTTTAAGTTATTTTTCCATCTTAACTAATATTTGCTGACCAGATGCAAGCTCCCACTGCAGTTTATTTCATGTAACAGTGGGCTTAAAGAATGTGTTTTAACTGACTCTCCTATTTTAGGTAAGTCTTTGCAACTATAATTGTATTATTTTAAGTATGCACCCTGTTACAGAGATGTCCATAGGACAAGGTCACTGAAAGTTAAGCACTGTGGGAGGTTCAGTTCCAGCAATAATGCAGAGGTTGTTTTATTTACTCAGAATCATGGTATAAGAAGTTACTACTTTTTAAAAAAATCATCATGCTGGGTTCAGATTTGGAAACATATTATTAAATCTGTCGATTTGCTTTTCATGTAGATGTGGCTATTTTTTCCTTATATCGAGAACTCTGAATGAACATGTTTTGTAAACAGAAGTTTCCCCAACCTATAATCCATATCCCATTCCCATTTATTAGGAATAATACTTTGGTTGTGACAGAGAAGTCTGATGTGGTGAAAATTATAGTTGTGTCACAGGTAGAGATTTGCCAGAAACAGGATAACCATGAAACCTACTCTACTTCTGGCCTTTTGAACCACCAGCAGGATTGTTTTCAGTTGTCTGATGTGGTGCAGCAACTGTTTTTGTAGCCTCTTAAATTAGCCTGTGCCTTGTTGTAGCAAGGTATGTTTCCCATTGCAAATAGCAAGAGAGCCCCATGAGCTAATATCTGATCCCTGCTGGCTGAGGGGGGCAGGTCTGTCTTGGCTTTGCCAGCAAGCTCTTTGTTGCAGCAATTACTGCCATCTGCTTTTAAGGAGTTGTATGTGTAAGAATCATCTCTTTTTCAGAAGAACATTTTGTTAATTAAACTCTAGCAGAACGGAAACAATTTAAATATTTCAAATATTTAAAAGCTACAGGATTTGGATTCCACTGTGTTGTATATCGAGTCCAGGCAGACATGATTATATTCAAAAATGTTCCCAAGACCACAGCAGACAATTCCTATACAGACTCTTTATTAGATTTATTTTCCTTATGCTTTTGAGTGGGAAGGAATTAAAACTGAGATACTTTCAGGGAAATGGCATGTGCTTTCTTTTTGCTGATGTGTGTCTCCACATTGGTGAAACAGCTAAGCTCTTGCTCAAGACCCTAGATGAAACTTTGGGCAATGCAAACTCCCCTTCATTTTGGTTCAGGACAAAGCAAAAAATTGTATTTGTTGGTGAAACAGCCCATACCTCTATTGCTAAAATTCTTCCCCTTTAACTGGCACTTAAAAAGTACAGTAGTGCATGATGGAGAAAGGTTGTGCCCTTTCCCATGAGTCAGAATGTTGTGAAAACAAAGGTGACAGGGCCTAAGAGACCTGGGAGTCCCTCATGCTTTTCTGTCTGCAAGGGCATTCCTTGTGCTCTGAGAGCTCAGGACTCTCTCAACTTTTTCCTGGCAGGGTACTAGGTTTTCAAAAGTTCACAAATCTTAAAGGAAGGCCCTGGATCCTATTTCTGCCTGCTTTTCACAACAGAAGTATAAGCCAATGGAGCAAACTAAATTTGGCTCAAGGAAGATTTATACCTTAAAAGGCTGGACATATTTTCCAGAGAGGTGGGCTTACAGGTTTCTTCAGACATCCTTTGCTTAGATAGGATGAGAGTAATATCAGCCAGAAATTAATAATATCAAATGCTGGTTATGACACAGAATAAGGAGGCACCTTGATTTCCATAATTTTCTTTGTGTCTGAGTTGTTATGAGTTAGTTGACGGCGTCCCTTCCAGGAGGGAAGTAATGTTGTGCAGCTCTAGAAACAAGAAACCAGGCAGAGAGTTGTGATTTTGAACAGGGGAAGAGCCCAGTTTTCTTTTTTTCCAGTGGCTTGTTTTGCCTTACTTAGATACATCTGGTACTTGTTTGTGCAGTCTGTAATTAATCTATGAAATGCATTGTTGGATGTTATCCTTGGGCCAGAAGATTAGTAGGATTCATATATAATCTGGAGCCATAGTTACCTCATGGGGCAAAACCCAAATAATTTAGGAGGGATATAAACTTTCACTCTTAAGGGCTTTAATCAACCACTAATGACACAACTTAATGGAGAAAAACCTTTCCCTGTGGGCAGTTTTTTTCCATAATTGTTATTTATTGGAATTTTTACACCTTCCTCTGACACCTCTAGGAGAGGCCGGTGTATGAGAGGTAATAGTGGACGAGATGGACTGGAACATGCTGCATTCCAGGTGGAGATTTCCACGGGGGGAAGGGATGGCTGGGCAGCCTGGCAGTGGCAGGAAGCTGCTGGCTGGGGAGGTGTGAGCTGCTGTGTCCCAAGCACCACAGGGCAGCCAAGCTGAGAACCTTCTCTGTTTAGTTCAGAAATCTCTTCTTCCCCACAGCACCGTTCTGATCTGGACTGGAAAGTTTTTCAATATTCATATCCAGGTCTGTGTTCATAATCTCTAAACAACTATTTGTGGCAGTCCTTTGTTTGCAGGTTTTTTCTTTTTTTTCTTTTTCTTTTCACAGAAGTGATGCAAGATTTTCAATCCACTGGGTAGTGCACTCAGCAAGTTGTTGTGGTATTATAATTCCAATATAATGCTGTTAGAAGTTAGTGTGGCTTGTACTCTTTTCCCATTACTAAATGAGAAGAAATGTATGAAGGTGAGAAGGGCTTAGTAGGAAAATGCTGGAACACCAGCCTTACACTGTGCTTTGGTGGAAAAATTACCAGGATGGATGCAAAGCCTTCAGAGTGAGGAGAAGCACAGGGAATAAAGATGCTGAGCCTCTTTACCTTAATTGCAAGTGAGATGAATTTACAGCAACGGGCAGATTGAGTGTCAGCAGAGTATTTGTTCCATCACAAATAGCAGTGGGAGCTGCAGATTCAATTTTCAATCATTTCCTGACTAATGTCAACCACCTGTTGCACACGCTGGGCATCCATAGATAGAAAGTATCTCCAGTAAGAGTAAATTAATGAACTCATTGTGCCATTGCTGCAAATAGAAAAAAAAATATTGCTTGACATCAAGGTAAGAGAAATGAAAGAAATAAAACAGGCAAGAAAAAACACATGTAAAAATAAGGACAGGTGTACTCTTTGTTTTATCTTGACATTTTGGATGCTTTTTGTCCTCTCTGAAGTATGTTAAAATTGAGATCCCTTGCTATTTTTCTAGATGGCTTATTCTTCACCAAAGTTTTTTCTAAGCTTTTACTTAGTGATTTTGTTTCCTTTTTATATCTAATGAGAATTTCTGTTCATGGTCACAGCTCAGCCTGGACTCCAGCATAAGACCAGAATATAAATCTCCTGTGCATTCTGAGTGGTTGATTTACTAGGGCAGCTCTTGTTAGAATTGGAAGGACTTTTTTGAACAACATCTGTAAAAGGGTTTTGAAATGTTCACAGTGTACAAAGAAATATTTTAAAGTGCAGTAAATGTTTCTTAAACTGCTGCTCACCAATTGTGCTACAAAGTAGAACTCATACTTCATTGATTCTTTTTGTGCTTTTAAGGCAAAGTGCAGTAGTTCAGTAAAACTCACTGTTAAATGTTGGGAACTCCTGTGTTTATGGGCTCAAAAGGACTCTTTCTCTTTGCCCTAGCAGTCACTTGAACACAGAAACTTGCAGAAGCAGGGATGACATTTGCTGCAGCAAAAAGTCAAATAGTTAAACCTCTGTAATTCTTGCAACACTTTGGAAATATTCACAGGAGGCTTTTTGGACTTTTTTTTTTTTTTCCCATTAATTTAGCAAGGTACTAAATAACCTGACCTTAAAATTATGCAGCTGATAAACATTAGATACATAATTTTGGGGGATTTCAACATCAGTAGAAGCATAAGTATTCCATTGGATCGGGACCAAGGTGCTCAGTAGCTTTGGGTTCAGGCTGGGATGAACCATTTCCCTTGGATGATGTTTTGCTACCAGAGAAAAGGTAACCCCTGAAAGGATCCCAATTGTGCAGCAGGTGAAGTGTGAAGGACCAGCTCCACTAAAATGTGCACATTCCCATGCTGTGCTCTCTCCAGTGCAGCAGCTGTAACCAGCAGAGCTCTGAGCAGGAGGGATGAACAGGACCCAGAATGTCCCTGTTGGCTGCTTCCAGGACCATTTCACAAGTGGAGCAGGGATATTGTAAATTTTCCCAGTGAACAAAAGCAAGCCAGGTACCTTTACCTGCTTCCACTGTTCCTCATGTCAGTGAACTTCATTCAGATAAGTGCTACAAAGCAGTGCTTATTTTGCTGCTTTTGCAGTTTCTTTGTTCTCTCCATGTTTCTGTGTCATTTCTGCTGCTTGAACTGCTGCAGCTGCAGGCACCCACAGTCCTCTGACAGCATCCTACAGATTCCATAGCACGGTGTTTTCCTTTCCTCCCCCTCCACTTTTTAATCTATCCACACGTTTTACACACCAAGGATGTTTTAAAAATACCTTTTTTTTCTCCACAGAGTGTTTTAAATGAAGTAACAGGGTAAGTCAGGTGTATAGACAGACTTCTCATCCCTCAGGTTTAGTTAGTTCTGCTGTTTTCAGACATGATAAATCCCTGGGAAACTTAGCTAGTATACTGAATAACGATGCTTCTGTTTAGAATTTGTAAAATAGGCCACTGAGAGGACTTTTGTTTAAAAAATAAAAAGAAAATACTCTTTCAGAGGGCATTTTATTAATCAGAATTACAATACTGGAAAATCTGTTATAGATTAGTGAAGAACAGTAACAGTGTATCCAAATGGAACTGGATGGATAATTAAATTCTTTTAATAAGTACTGAAATTTAAACCTCTTGATCCCTCTGACGTAAACATAACTCTTAAAAGTTGTGGAACTTGATTCTAAAAGTGTAATGTGGGAGAGAAACACTGGGACAATGATTACAGACTTCAGATACCCTGGGCAGAAATGTATTCAGGAGTTAAACAACAGGCATTCAAATAAAGAAAAAAAGAAAAATAAAAAAGAACAAATCCTAAAAGTGTAGCTATGAAATATAAAAAAGGAGCTTTAATAAAACCCTATTTATGTAGGTGTGCAGCTTATATGACCAGTATTGAAGCAACATGTCAGGGATAACCAAGTAAGGGATACTAAAGACTGAAATCATTAAGGAACATCCTGTTTCCACTATTCTTACACTCTTTTTACCTGTTCTGTATTATCATGTCTGTTTTGGCTATACCTTCTTCTATATGCCTATTCTGGCTTCCTATTTTCATGCTGAGAATTCCTAAAGATCCTCATTCTATGATTTCTCTTCTCATTAGTAGAATTTTTTTTTTCAATATTGATTACAATTTATAAGGTATGTACAGTGTATGATTGTCTTTTCTTGATTTGGTGAAAAGAAAAATTATTTACTGAGTTTTAACACCTCTTTTAGGAGGATCATACCAAATGACTGACAGGTTGTCTGCAAGTAAGAAGGAAAATTTTTAGTAAGATTGGTATAAATTATGAAGTCCTGAAAGTCCTAACACTGAGCTATGCCTTGTTTTTGTTTGTACTACCTAAAGTTATTGTTAAAATTTTAACTGACTTCTACTTTACTGTCCCCTAAAGTGCTGAAGGATGAACTTCTTCTCAAGCACGTTCATTAGCTGAGAGGATAAAAATTTTAAAACATCACTTGAAGTGCCTGTGAGAAAATAAATTTTAAGAAAGTACAGCATAAAAATAGATTATTCTCCCAAAAGTTCAGACAACATTTAAATGTTGATCTCATCTTTTTGTCTTTCATGTTTATATCTGATTTTTTATCAACACTGGGTGATGCTGAAGTATAGAGATAATGTTTATTATCATTTAATACAATGCCTTTTAGTCCAAAAGAACATCTATTTTACTACTCTTTAATTTATGGTGAGATCTCAAAAGTACTCAACCTATCTGAGCTTTCTATGTCCATAAAGCTACAGCTGTCTTAAGCAAAAAGAGCATGGTGTGTTTTCTTTATTTGCTTTTATTTCCTTCTGCAGTCTGTTATTTCAGAGCATAATGGCAGGCCTGAGCTTGGTTACTCATATTTTGGCAGAGACTTTTTATCCCTTTCCCTTTTCAAAATCACAGTGTCCATTTTCTCTCCATCTCTGTGTTTCAGCAGAGTTAGAACAGATGAATTCAAAGAACAGCACCACTGACTTGTCTCAAAGTGCTCTTTGGGAGAAGTGGGCTAACTATTTTTAGGAGGTGAAATTATGCATCATGTGCCTACTTTAGTGAAATAATAATTTCCATACCTTGAGGTTTTTTGGTGTCATTAAGATCTTAAATGGTTTTCATTAGTTACTGCTACAAGCTTCTTTCCTACAAACCAGTTAGAAAGAAGGACGAGCAGAACACTCTGGAGTTTATAGTTTGTGATGATTTGGAGATGTTTTGTTCAAACACAGGCACTTAAGTGAACATTTGTATCTCAAGCAATTGTATTACAGGCTTTTCCTTGGAGCCTGAACACTCTCTCTACTTTTCTACATGCTGGTCACACTTTTATGTACTGTTGCCTTCTTAGATTTGGAGTTAAGGGATACTTGTTTTAGAACTTCTACAGACTTTGTTAAGTTGAAAATGTGAAAAAGTATCAAGAAGGAATTAAGTTACCCAATGCCTGGTTTTCTGTAATACTTTGTCCAAATGGAACTTGAGTGAAATCAGCCATGTAAAACAACATTTCAGTTGTGTCATAGTACAGTGCAGATTTAAACTAAAAAGGTAAAAAGTCCTGTTTATCTCCAGTCTACTTCACTACATTGTCACAGCACTCTTGCTAAGGCATTTCTTGCAGATTTGAGTATTCCTAATTAGGATTTTGGGCCTGGGTCTTCTCCTAAAATCTTAGGGAAATGTATCATTCAACTCAGCAGAGGTAAGATCAAGTATAATTTTCCCCTTTCCATCAACAAAGGATTTGAACTGCAAGTGTGAACCCAGCACATCCTTTCTGGTGTTCTGGATAAGAATGAAATGGTGAACAAAAGAGATGACTCACAGTTTCAAAACTTTTTACACCTTTTTGGACAGATAATGGCACCTTGTCAGAGTTGGGTTTCTAGCATTCTTGTTAGGTTAAACTTGTGGGGAAAATAAGTCACTCTGCAGAAGAGTATCTGTTTGATTTTAGTTCCTATTTATAGGGTATCTTCAGACCAGGAACAGCCCTGAGCCTTCAGTGCTCCAGACCCTTGACCCACCTTGTCTTCAAAGGCAGATTTTCTCTGATGGAAGTGTCACAAAAGTCCAGATTCCATGGGATAATTTCCTTTTATATGAATATTATAAAACATGAGCAATGTTGTCATTTTATAAAAGAGTTTATTTTATACATAGAAGATCAGTTAACACATTTTAAGCAATGGCAATGCTGATATTTCCTGGTTTTCAGAGATGGGCTGAACAATGGAGGGTTTCTCATGGTAGAAGCATTGCTGCAAATGTTTCTTCTGGTAATGTACTTAAGAAGTATTGGCCTCAGTTAATGTAACTTAAACAAAACCTGTTGTCCTTGGCAAACCTGTTAAACAGGCATAGCCTTATCTTAAAAGAAAAGAGGGACATATAATGTTTCCATGGAAACTCAGTTAAAATTCTGATTTGTGGATATGAGCATAATCATCACTACAATCTAGACTCACTAAATTAAATGAAAAAGAGTCTTAGTTGTGAAGTCAACACAATATAAAAGTATCTCCACATATGCAAGAACCAGAGCCTCCCACCCCTAGAGGTGCTTTCTATTTGCACTTTGAAACAGAATAAAGCAGGGAAATTTGAGTGAGACCCTTCTCTTTTTGCCTTCTATGGCCATTTGTGCCATTTTTAACACATAAAAACAGTATAAGAATATAAAATAAATCTGTTTAAATATATTTTATTGGAGTTTGCTGCATCTCTAATGTGTGGTTTTGATTTTCTTTTCTTTTAAATAAAAGTCGGAAGAGTTTTTCCCTTATGTAGGACATATCAGACCTGTACTGTGAGAGAATGGAGAAGAAAATGTTTGCTTCCATTATAGATGTGCTGTGAAGATTTATAAATTCTGGAAAAATTTCTCTGGCATTCTCTTTGTAAAACAGCAGAAAAACAAAGAATTGTTTGAATTGGTATTAATTAGAAAATTAAATATATTTTATAAATGTGTCACAGCAGAACTTCCAGGAGAACTTTAGTCATTTAGAAATGTCTACATTTTGGAAAGTGGTAATTCAAAGTAATTTTGATGCCTAGGAAGGTGATAGTTCCTTCAGAATAACATTTACTGGTGGCAGTGTGAAATAAGTGCTTCTGGAAAGCCCATCAGGGTCAGCCTTAACAGCTATAAAAACTTTCCTTGTAAGTCAATAATGGGCTTGACTTTATACAACAGCACAACCTCTGGAAAGTCCTGCCAAAAGTCCTGCCTTTGAGCAGAGTTCTGAGGGGTTTGTGTGTTCTCCAGAGCTCCATTCTGGAAGGGGCTTCCTGTTCCTTTCCTGTGCTGGGCATCCCTGAGCTCTCAGAGAGGCCAGTGAGCACTTAGCAGTGCTCAACACCTTCCAGGCAACAGCCCCAGCTGAATTTGCACCTACAAGGCAATGCATTGGAAAGAGAAGCTATTTTGCATGATAAATCCTTAGTTTAATGTATAATCAGACAGCTCCCTTTCAGAAACCTTCCTGATTTATTTCAAAGTTATTACATTAAAGAGCATTACATTTGGTGCCCATTATATTGATTATACCTTAAAACTTACCAATTTATACTTCTAAAATACCCCTTAAGGCTGTATTGACAGCTAAATCCTACTCATCATTAGTATATAAATTGTGACAGACTACTTGTTGAAGCATCTGGATAGCAGTTTATGTGAAGTAAGTATGGTCCATTTGCACTTTTATTGTGAAAGTCATGTCAGCACTTACACTATTTCCAGAAGTTAATAACTCACCCAGAGAAGTTCACTTATGGACATAAATTGGCACACAGATCTCAGGAAATGCTGACATTTTATTAAAAAAATTAAAAGTCTGACAGTGCCTTTTAATTTTATCAGTCTCAACATTTTTTAAAAGCCTTATTTCTTTGTTTTGTTTTGTTTTCTTGAAGTATCAATTAAAAACATTTATTAAGTTTGTATTTGGTCATAAATTAGTCAATATCTTGTTCTTTGTATGTTGTGGCTTTAAGGAGGTGATTTCATCTTTGTCTAATGAAGCAAATAAGCTCTTGGCTAATTTGCAACAACATGAAAACACCTCTTAATATGTGAATGGTCACCAGATCAGACCTAAGGAAACATTCCTGCTGACACCTCTGCAGGCTTGTATAGAAATTCTGAAGATGTTGACTTATTATTCCTGAAATCTGGTAAGCAGACAAGTAAAATAGGAAGCTGTCATCCCACCTCTGATTGCTTGGTCTCTTAGATGACATCAGCTGTTTTTCAGTTCATGGGCATGAACTTCTACACACTAGATAAAGCAAAAGATAAATTATTTTCCCTGATACAAGTCATTGCTAAGAGGTATAGTTAACATTTATTGGCAGCGTTTCAAAATCATGACAATAAAATGTTCTTATGAAATAAAGTTAAGTAAATGTGAAAATGTTCAGATTACAGCCAGTGTTAACCCATAGTTTTAGAAACTAACTTTCAAGTGAGATAAATGTAATATACTGAGCACATCTTGAATTATGGTGTTTCTTTTTACTTAAGACATAAAAAATAAGAGAGTATAAAAAAGAAGAAAATTTATATTTCAGTACACTGGAAAATCTCAGTGTTATTAATCTGAGATTGCTTTGTCTTCTTGTCAGGGTTTAAACCTCCAGTTCAGGAGATCCCAAGAATGCTAGTTTATAGATCAAATGCTAGCTCCTACTTTTGTTGAACAAATAGGCAACTGTGTTCTTTTCTACACAGAAAATAGTTACATTTTATTAAGTTTTATTTAAGAAAAATACATTTTTTTTATTCAAAAAAAAAAAAAAGAAAAAGCAGGCAGACAAATCTGGTTTTGCAGATAATACTCTTCATGGAAAATTTTAACATCTGTTATCTTTTGCTCTTACTGTTCTTTAAAATTGTTCAGTAAAAGACACAAATATAAATCAGGTTGCAATTCCACCAGTGCTATTTTCCTTGTACTTGCAACTGCAGAATACTATGGTACTACTCAATTTCAAGCACATAAAAATATGTCCACTGAGTGTTTTGGACATGTAACTCCATTGTACTTTTCTAAAACTATAGATTACCACCATGCAGTTAAACAGCAAAAACATGGTTAAATAAAATATCTTAGAAAAATAAAAACATGAGAACTATTTTGGAGCATTACACTAAACATTTGACTTATGAATCCCCCTGTAGATATGATGTTGAAAGGCTGGAGACTTTTATTCATTATGAGGTCCTTCTGATGTATTATTTGACTTCAAGTACATGACTCATATTTTCAGTAATTCAAAGTAATTTGCTAATCACAGTATAGCACAAACTGTTTGTAGAGATTGTCACTATTATTACTATTACTCAGTAAATAAGAGATCCAAGACTTATTTCCAAATGATGTGGTTTGATAAACTGTCAGTGTTTCCTCATTTGGTGTCCCAAGCCCAGTTTGACTGATGAATTCCATCTATCCACAGACCTTGTATGGAAACAGGTCCCCCAAGACAGCAGGAGGGAGGGAGTGGTTGGTGCTCAGTGAGCTCTGCTGGCAGGAAGGGATGGATTTGGTCAGTTCCCTCTCCCTGCAAAGACTGATTCCAGCACAATCCAACACATCTCAGGCCCCAGGTCTGTGCTAGGGGGGCAGTGAACTCTCAGGAGACAAACCTGACAGAGAAATCCCTTCTCAGTTCTCTTTGCAGTGGATGCCATAATATTTATCTTTTAATGTCTTGACCAAGTTGTTCTGTGTCTGGAAGTGGGACAACTTGTACCCATTCTGCTGTGACAGGATTTCAGTTTGGGAGGTGTAAATCTCTTTGGGAATAGAGACAGAAGCTTTGCCCATGTCTGAGATCAGCCTTCTCACAATGCTGAGAAATATAGAAATGGATTTTTTTTGTTGTTAGCATGGTTAGGTAGTAGCTAGAATCAAGTCTGCAAATAAAATATGATCAAAGCTTGAATGTGCTGTGTTTCAGTTACAAGTGGAAGCAGAAAGTCTTATATATCCTAGGAGAATCTGGTCACAGCTCTAAGAGTTCAAATAAATATCCTAATTTCTGGCTGTTTGTCTGGACTTTGAGCCTCTTAGGGTTCCTTAATTGGCAGCTTGAAACCACAGCCTTTTGGCTGAGATGGAAATGTACTCGATATGCTGCTGTAAACTAGGACCTCAGCTGTGAGAAGTAAAGCTTTTTCTGAGAACTTGACAAATCCTGGATCTTCCCTAAAGATTTATAAAAGTGTTTACAAATATATACTGTTCCTATTTTTCATTTCAGTCATGGGTTGTACTCAAATAGCAAGAAAACCCTATAAAACTAAAAAATGGTTAGGGAGTTATAAAAATACTCTCACTGCTTCATTATTTCAGCATTACTGCGGTCAGATTTCAATCTTCACATGATTCCTATACCATTGGAATTCAGAATTATTTGTCAGAGCAATGGCCATGCTAGGAGATGCTGGAAGAATGTTGAAGGCTAATAGGAAGTCATAAAAGCTCTGCCACCAGCACAGTTTCCCCTGTGATGGTTCTTGCTTTCTTTCTGTAGGCTGCTGAAGCTTCCTGAGGCTAAAGTAGTACAACTCAGGTTTCTTTTTTTTTTTTCTTTTTCCTTTTTTTATTTTTTTCTCTTTTTTTTAGCTTCCTTTCTTTTTCTTTTTGGTAATGGAATGAGCCAGGTGTCAGTGGGTGTCAGGCATTTTCTACAAGTCACAGGGAGGATCCTCCAGACACCAGACAGGGCTGAGCTGTGCCCTGCCCTCACCCTCTTCAAACTGGGCCATCTAAGCCACTCCTTTATGCTATCAATGCACTCCTTGTGCTCCTCAGGAACAAGGCACCTATCTTGCCAGCAAAGTGCACTTACTGTAATTTTGCATGCCAAGGAGTTACCTTCCTCCAAGCTCATGGAAGCTTTGCTTTAGGGGTTTTTAGGTTTTTTTTTAAAGTTACAGATGGATTCTCAAGTGTCTCCCCTGAGCTGTGCTCCTGGTACATGAAGTTTATCATGGGGTAAATGAGCAGAATTCTGTGGGAGCCCTTTGTCAGTGTTGGCAGCACATCAGCTGCTGTCCTGCAAAGTTTGGAATGCAGGATGGTCGTCTGAACAATAATTTACAGATAACCTGTTTCCCTCCAAGATCCCCTCTGAAGACTCCTGAAAAGGCAATGGACTTCCAGTCACCATTACCTATATTTTTTTATGTTTTCACTCAATTTATATCCTTTTTGCGTTTCCTCCTGCTCCTGCTGCTACTTCATTAGTCCTCCAGAAGGAGGATGTGTGTCAGGGAGTCAAAGGGAGTCTGGCTCATGATGATGTTCACAGACTGCCCTTCACAGTTCAGTTTGTCAGGGCTTGGCTGCAAACCAAGGCCTCCAGCTTTCCCTGGTGGTTTGAGTTTGGATGAACTTGGGCCTCCCAGCAATCCTCATCCTGCTCCCCTTTCAGCTTGGCCTCACATCAAGTTCCCAGCTTCTCCTCCCCTTCTGCTGGAGCTTGGCCTCCAGGAAACTCCATTTGCCACTGCCTTCCCTCTGTCTTGGGAGTTTCCATGCACACAACAGCTTCCCCCACTAAGTCTAAAAATCTTCTGGAAGAAAGTAGCAGGTTTGAGGTTCAAGAGTGAAGAGGCAGAACTTCAGCTTTCCACCACCCATTTAAGAAGAATTCACTCTTTCACATTCTGCATCACAATAGCTCTGATGAAGGAAGTAGTCTTTGTCTTCTTAAATCTTATGGATTGTTCAAACTCCCATAAAACCCCAATATTTAAATAAGACATAAAAATATCTGTGTATGTGCAGTCATTACACTTATTCAATGACAAAAAGAGAAAGCTGATACCATAAATAATACAAGACTTTTTTCCTGGTTATTGTCTAGAATCCAAAGCTAGATTATATTTTCCACTTCGAGATATTATTTTACTTTATATCAGGCTCTGCAGCTCAAACTGAGATGGAAAAGGTAAGTGCACATTTACATGGGTTTCAAAGGATTTAATAATAAAATATATGTAAAGTATTAAAAATAATTTAAGAGTACTTAAATATGCAATAGACATATTGTGGAGTTAAGCAAGAAGGTTCCATGTCAGGAGAACAACAAAGAAAGTTGTAAGAGCATTAGAAATTGTCCCTGAGTTAAATAATAAACTGAAAGGAACTCACAACACAGCACTGCAGAGGACAGTTCCTGAAAAATAATAACATCTTATCAAAATGCATAAATAATAAAATAAAATATAAAAATGAAACCTTATTTTTGTTGGGGTAGGAATTGTTCTTTGTCATAAGAAAACCAGAAGAAAGTGCATGGCTGCTCAATCCTTTTGTCAATTTTGCTCTTTTACCCTAGACTGCCAACAGCAGTTCCTTATGAGGATGGTGGTATCACCACCCAGGATTGAGACTGCCTGACGCTTTCAAGCATAAGCTTGTATTTTCAGTAGATTAAAAAATAACCACACTAAAACAGTTAGGCTAATTAGGGGTTTTTTTGGATGTTTCCATCAGGGTCAGTCATTCCAGGTGATAAAATTAGTAATTTTTTCATGTTATAATGTAATCCTGAAGATCTTCTCTTTTAAGAGAGGAACTGAAAACCAGCAGGGGTGAGAAGAGGAATATAAATAAAAGGGGGAAAGATCCCTGAGAAGGAAAGTGAATGAAGTGTGAAGTTTGGAAAGATTGTATTTTACTGTGCAAGTAAACTGAACCAGGGATTAGAAGCAGTCTGGGAAGTGCCCAATTCACAGGTGCTTGTTAAGGTTTTTATACATCCTGCATGTGATTTGAGAATGACTGAGAGTACAGCTATGTTGGGTAATACTGGAGCATATCTTTGTTACTTATTACCTAAAGATATTATTGTCAGAAAGTTCCTGTTGGAAAACTTCTAATTTGTTAGCTAAAATGTCTTGGAATTGAGGGCAAGAAAAATATCTAGATTTTATTTTAATTATTCTACATAAAACAACTATTTTTATGTGGATTTTATCATCTTCAGTGGTGAGAGCCTTGTATTAATCCGTACTGGCTGTTCTTTACAGTTATTGTGTTTAAACTTCAGGACTGTGCATTGAGGTTTAGAGTCAGACTCTCCTTCCTTGCCTGAGCTAAACACTGAAGACAGATTTTGAACTGAAACAGGTTTAGAGTATAAATAGAAGTACAGTCAACTTTTTTTTAAGTACTCAAGTGTGTTGTGGATAGCATGCAATTATTAGATATTTAAAAATGTGATAAATCAGAGTTGATAGTGGTAGGGAGAAAGAAGAGCATCTTAAAGAGCCTGAGCTCAATGCACAGAGGTGATACAGATTGAAAAATAATCCTACTGCAAGTCTGTGTCCAAGATTTCTCATTTTGAAGCCAAGTTAAACCTCATTTAAGATAATTCCATCAGAAATAGGAAGCCAAAAAGTCCACAAGATTTTAAGTATCTTTTGTGTATGTGAAAGTCTTAATCTCTACTGTATTCTGTGGGAAAAGGAATGGAGACCTTAAGATATTTTCGTAACCTTGTTGATCTAATGTTTATTGTATACAGTATCATAGTGCATAGGTATTTCAGGGAATGGAAATCCCTTTAGATTTTGCTACTTTTTCCTATAATTGTGTATTTGGAATCCATTTGTCAGGTTTATAGGGAGACTCGGCTCCTCTCTTGCCTGAAATAAATCAGTCTAATCTATTTTCCTCTCTTATTTTGGAAATTATTCTTTTTACTTAGAACCTAAGAAGGATTCTAATTCTTTGAACAGAAGTAATTTGTCAAGGAAGGATTTCCTTATCTTTCTGTCTATTTACTTAACCATGGAGATTGAAATGAACATAAGCAATCCTGATCTATTCTGAGTAGTTATTTGTTTTCCTTCATGTTTGCCTCAATACTGAGCAGCCCTGAGCCATGGAGCATTTGAGAACTGCCTGGTACTTCCATCCTGAAAGCAACCCACTGAGAGAGTAAAATATTACCTTCAGCTATGGAATCAATGCATAAGGAAATTACTTATTTAACAATAATTATCACTGAGCCAAGAGTTTAACTGTGTCGTTCTCAACCATCTGTTATTTCGTAGGGTCTGCACTACAAAAATAGCAGCCACTTTATTAAACAGAGGGAAGAAATCTGAGGGAGTTAATAACTGTTTTCCATAGGCAGAATAGAAGGTATTTATTTGGATCAACTAAGTAAATTTGCTAATGTAAATAAAACAAAATATTGGATTTGCAATATTCTTTTGAAATGACACATTTTGAGTTACATGACACAAAATACCCCTCCATCAGTTCCCATCAGTTCTTGTCCTGCCTGCCCTCCTGCAGCTCCAGCCCACCCTCCCCTGTGAGGTTAGAGAAAAGGCAGCAGTGAACACAAAACTCATTTTTTCCTGACTGAAGACAAACAATTTTTTATCCTTTGGCCATTTTGGTTGAACCAAACCTGGAAATGTGGAAGAATATTTTATACTTTGTGTGTTCCACACAAAGCTCAGAGATTTTGTCATTCATGGCAGTTGCTTGGGTACCTTCTTGAAGAACATGTAGAAAAAATTCAGTGCAATTACAGCTTTTTGATCTAAACCTCTGTGGTAGCCCTTACACCCAGAAGGCTAAACTGTGAATTAGTGACATGGGAGATATCATTTTGAAGTTTTCCTGTTTCCTTTTTCCCCCACATGTAGTTTGTAAGACATGGATTTAAATATTGGGAGGCTTGGAGCACAGATATTTTATTCTGATGTTCTCAAGTGCTGAAAGATTAGGGTTTGCTCAGGAGAATATATAGGCTTGAAAACCACTTGAAGTATATTTGAATAGCTCTTATGGCATTAAATGACCAGCCAAAAAAAATGTCATCTTCTAGTGACAAAGTTCTTGAAAAGCTCAGGAGGGAAAAGCCTGCAAAATTGATTTAGTATCACATCAGGGGTTGAAAAGAAAATTATTTTCCTATACATTAAAAGTTAATTCTTTCAAATCTAGAGGCATTCAAATAATTTTTAACTGAATAGTAGGAACTACTAAGAATTTTCATTTATGCATTTATTATGATATATTATGTAGAATACATAATATTTAGAAGCTACTTATTCTGTGAAGGGAAGAATTCTGCAAGGAACAATGTGGAAATAAGACAAAACTGTGAGATTAAAATCTCATATTAAGATAGACATCTTAAAAAATTGCCTTTTTCTAAAACTGCCTTCATGATGCCATGTTTATGAGATGTATTCTCTCCTTATATCCTGCAAGCACAGGTACAGATGATAGAATCATTTAGATGGAAAAAGACCCTTTAGGTCATCGAGCCCAACAATAAATCAAGTCCAGCCATCATGTAGTTGACATCATGTAGTAGTTCATTATTTAATTCTATGTAAAAGGATTTCAAAACTCTAATTACTTCATGATGGGAATACATTAAATTGTTGCTGTTGTAACGTTGTACTGTCTTGAGCAGAGAAGATGGTTTCTGTTTTACCCTCTTCAATGGCATTGCACCTCAGAGATTAAAGATAAGCTCTTTGCAAAGTTATGTAGAGAAATAAACTGGTTTGGTTTTGTTTTTTAAAGGTAAGCAGTAACTAAATTGATAATGGATGGACCTTCAGTCTCTGCACAAATTACACTACTGCTGAAATTGTGGAATCTGCTCAAGTGGGAGCAAGCCCAGTATTCCTCTCTGTCTTTTGCTTTGCCTCACAGTCTGTCCAAGAAAACATCAAAATCTTAGAGCTGGTACTCTGAAACAAAGCCTGCAGCTGCCCCTGCCCATCCTCATGAAGAGGGGTGCTCTGCATTTCACAGAAATGAATCCCAGCACTTCAGCTGTTGTTGTGCTGCAGCATTCCATTGTGTCTCAGTGAACATGGACCTTTTACAGATGAGCTTTGCTGCAATTATCTTGTTACTGATTCAGATTGTGAGGTGTGGTAGGTTTTGTACAGGGCACAGAAACTTTCAGTGCATATTGACTTTCTTTGTAAGGAAGGTTCTGAGCTGTAAAGTTATGGCTTTTCTACAAAATATTTACACCTAAATCAGAATCATAAGATAATTTAGAGTGGCAGGGACCTTCTGAGCTCATCTAGTCCAAAATCCTGCTCAAGTTTGTATATACATATTATTTTGTTGGAGAAGAACAAGAGTTTTAACTTTTAAATTAATGTTTATGATACTTTCATTAATTACCACTGACAGTTTTCAAGAACAAGAGTTTTCTGGGTGCTGGTGTCTCTAGTAGTGTGAACTCCAAAGGGCTGACCTTACCAGGACTTTAATGAGCAAAATCTAAGGACAGTCCCCACATCTCTGCCTGTTACAGGCACATGAGATTGGCCTTTCCCATGCTGACACTGCCTCCAGAAGTGGAGAGATTCCCTTGGGGGAAGTTCTGAGAGCTTGTGTGTGTTTTGCCTGCCTTTGGAAACAGCAGGTAGGGTGTGCTAGGAATGAACCCAAAGGCAAGCAAGAGATGGAGCAAACTTGTGCTGCATGGCTGTCAGAGAGCATTTTCTTATGGACCATAATATTAATTCTTAGATAATAAAATGTATCTGGAGAGAGTCTCCTCTGGTGTTCATTCAGAAGGAAAACTGGATTTCTCTGCTTACTTTCTTAAGCAAAAAATCCTTAAGTTAGAGATAGCAGAAAAACATTTATAGCCTGCTCTATTAAGAAAATTCCTTATGTAATTTCACATCCCACTGTATCACTTCATTACAGATTTCATTTCACATACTTTTCTCTACCTGTGAACACAAAATAAAATATGTGCATGACATCAGTGTGTGTGCATTTGCAAAAGCAAGTACCAATAATCTAAATGTAAATATGTTTTTAAACGATTCCTGCTGTAGACCCTAGAGGAGGAAAGAATAAATGAAATTATATTCAGTTTTCCAAAGCAACTTTTTTTTTTGAGGTTTTATTTTTTTAAAAAAATACTGTGATTTTGCTAGGCATTAGATCTTCAGACTTTTAAAGCTTTTCTGAATTCTCTCAGTTTAGGCAGATGAAACCAGAAGAATCAACTGCTTTTTGATCTTCTTCAGTGTATTATGTTGCTCTTCAATAGAAACAGTGATAGGAACCAGACTGGAAGAAAGGTTCACTGATATTTGGAAAAACATAATCCCACCTAAGATTATGAAGGACATTTAATTTAAAGTATCTTGAATAATTATTTTGTAAAATTGCAATCCATTATCATTAGTATAATTTTTTAAAATTTTTTTTACCCAGTAATATTTGATATTTTCCTTTAACAGAATTATATGTAATACTCTTACCTTCAATTTTTTCAAATACATTTTTAATAATTCAAGTGTTCCACTGATAATTTGTGGATTAGATGACCTCAAAATAATCATCTCTGGACATGTTAAACAACATTTTCATGTTGTTTCAGCCAATCTTTGTGGGTTTCAGCAGAAAACACATTGTGAGAGTTCCCTACAGCTGTTATATTGGTACCAGAAAAACATAAATGAGATTGGTGTGAACATAAATATGCTCAGCTGTGGTTCTTTGATGTTAACTATGGAGACATGCAGTTTGAATGATTTTTTTTTTTTTTTTTTTTTTTGCCATGTGTATTCTTCACATTATACAAGCAACATCTTTCTGTTTAGATGGTTTAAAATATGACTGTGTGGTCTCATCAGTTTAGTTAGATGTGATTTTTTATTTTAGGGCTTAACGTTCTCTTTTCATTATGAAACCTTTTCTTTCTGACTAACTTTGAAGAATCAATTTGAAGGAATTAAGCATGCTGGGTTTATTTATTTATATTTGTCTTTCCCAGCTGTAGGTATCCAGATGAAACTTGAATTTTTCCAGCGGAAATTTTGGACTGCAAGCAGACAGGTATATTTTAAATTAAAGGGTTTTTTTGTCTTTGAATCCACAACAGATACTTAACTGTGGAAGTGATGATCTTGCCACAAGTGAACCATCGTAAAGAAATAATATATTGGAAGACATGTTCTTCTGGTTTCACATTTGGGTTCATCATTACAGAAAAGGAGAATTCACTGGTGAAAAAGAGTTGCTTGATTTTTGGAAAAAATTAAAAAGTTTATTAATTTTAGGCCCCAAAACATAAAGAGTTCATTTGTTGGCATGTGGGTTTTCTCTCTTACAAAAAGTGTCAACAGTAAACAAAACCATGGTATTTGTTTCCAGTCACAGCAGAATCATGACTTTCCACTCAGGTTTTCTCTGTAACACTCAGTAACTCTGGGATCACCCAGATTAATTAACAAAATCATTACTGAATGATGGCTGGCACTCACAGTCTTCAATAAACTTAACCTAAACCATTCAGGGATAGAATTTGTACTCACTGAGGATGATAACAAGGTTTAACAAGGTACTTTCTAAAGATCAGGAGCTGCCATCCCTCGATTGAGAATCGATTGGAACTGTGCTGTGACAGAGAATAAACCCTGACCCCACCCCTACTGAAGAATCCTCTCTCCTCTGTGAAGGTCTCAAAGGCTCCAGGATATGGAGAGCTTGTGCTGCTTAAAGCAGTTGAAATTGTCACAGTGTGAATGAACCCTTTCTCTGCAGAGAGGAACAGAACCTGTTTGGTGAATGATTCAAAAGTTTGCTAATCATTTTTATAAAATGTTTTATTTTGTAAGCATCAAATGAGGACTGAAAGCTTTTTATTAATTTTTTTTTATATCCTCTTTAGTGTGCATCTCTTGATGGCAGATGTGCTATAAGTTGTGATGATGAAGTAAGTAATTAACAGTTATTTTCCCATGCATACCTCTACTGCAGTTGAAGACAAAGTTGATGAGTTTAATTTCTACATTATGATCTTTTTATGTAATTTGGAATCACTTTGTAAATATTACACTATTTAGATAGTGAGACTTTTGTTATGCCTGTTACAGATACCCACTGAATTACAAGGTTGGCTCTGGGACCTTAAACACGCGTTGCAATAATTTCTGTTTTGTGAAGCCACTTTGGGAAATAATTTGAAGCAGTGCTAAGGCATTTGATTATTACTTCTTTGTTAATGAAAAAAAACAACAACCCTCTAGCAGTTTAAAGTCTTCAGCTGGACACCAGCAGGAACCATATAACCATATGTAGAAATTTAGTAATAGCATGAACACTGCTGATTTAGAGATTCCAGACTTTCTCTTAATGACAAAACACAGTGTTGGTAGGATTCAAACAAATACCACAGCTCCTCTGGTGAGTCTGCTAGCTTTCACAGCTTCTCTCAATGGCAAGGAAATATCTGCTGAGCATTTATAGTACACATTAAAAGTAAACATTAAGACATTAATGCAAATTGAATGGCACAATAGTCATTAAATATTAATGACTATTAATTGTAACCTATAAAGGGAATTAATTGATGAGTGTGTGATAACTTTGATCTTAAAATAGAGACAACCTATTAATTACAAGTACTTTTTTTTTCATAAGAGCTTTGAATTTTCTCATTTATTCTTGTTTCCCTGATGCTTCACATTTTATTTCAATGTACTGTTTTCTTTCTTTTTCATTTTTGGTTTCTTAACCTATGTTACATTCCATTACTGTTATTGAATACTGGAGCTGTGAAAAATACATAAAGGGCTTGTACTGGATCAAAGTTACTGTAATTCAGATGTGTTCTCAGACCTCAGTTAACATTCTTGCTGTGTTTATTCTGGACTTCATGCCTATGGTTTTACAAGCTCAGGGACTCTCCACCTATGGAACCTTCCCCTTGAAATCTGAAATTCACTGAACTTGAACCTTTGGGCAAACGTGAGCATAGTTCACTTCCAATACCTGTGAAACACAGTGAATTAGACCTCTTTTATACAGCTCTAGTCTATGTAAATGCTATTATTCCATGCATTAATCTTGTATCAGAAATCTGTTTGAGATTTGCTAATAATGAGCCAATGCACCCTGCTGCCCTTTGTCAGTGCTAGAGATAAATTACAAGCTGTTTCTTTAGCACAGTGATGAATGCTGAAGGTTATTTATCTTGCTGGCAAGTGGTGAATGAATGGTCCTGAATGAATTTTTTTTTTTCTTAGTTAATATTCCTGAAATGGATTGAAATAGAAACCCTCTTATCTTCACATTCCACAAAAAATGTATAGATTCCATTTATTGCATTGTGCCTGTTTCAAATAACAGTGCTAAAAAATTAGTATCTTTTAAAGTTCTGATCTGTATTAGGGAATGACTAAATCTTAGAGATTTGAGACGTGGCCACTAATTCTTGAATCCAGCCAGTATTTTCCCAACAGCACATCAGCCATAAACGATGAAATCAAACCTACACATTTTCTTGTCCTCCGTGACTTCTTCTATTTATTTTCTATTCTATGGAGAAATATTGTTTCTGAAGGAGTATCTTTGGATTAATCTTTCATGCATGAGGACTGCAAATATGTATCCTCCAAAGATGTCTGTGTTGACTTAGTTCCTCTCCTCAGCCAGTCAGTGGGAGGTTTCTGGTTGACTTTGGGGAGAGCAGAGTTGTGCTGTTAGAGCCTCCTTCTGAAATTCCACCCTTCACACACCATTGAGGTTTAGGAGCTGCCTCTTCTGAGTGCATCAGCTCTGCTCAGTTCTTTGCCAGCATCATCAGCTTTTCACATTGCATTTGGCAACTTTGGGCTTTCTAGCAGATCAAAGGTTGAAAATGAGTTGTTTCAACTTCCTTTTTGACAGGTTTTCTCTCACTAGGGGTGCTTGTAGTTTGGGTTCTCCCACTGGAATAAATATCCTGCGTTTGCATTAGGGAATGATGTTCATGCTGAACTTTTGCCTGACTTCAGCTTTTGGTTTTTTGTTTTTTTTTTAAATCTACTTCAGGCCAGCATTTGTGCAAATTTCTCCTCTTCTTCACCCCCACAGAACTGTACTAATATGGGGCCAGAAGGAGAATCAGGCTCATTTAAGCATCTAGGGAAATATCAGACTGCATTTTTGCCTCTTGCACAGCTACTACTGCATGGGGATGCTTTCCTCCCTAAAACAGCACAGAGATTTTGCTGGATGTGCAGTGTAGCAGAAAGCATCTTTTGTCATATTTCTGTACACCCCATTTGCAGCAGGAAGGATTTCAAATTAAAAGCAAAGCCAGGAAGATTCCTATATTGGAAGCCATTCTGCTTATTTTTTCCTTTTTCACAAATGTCACAGAAAATTCAATAAGCAAGGGTAAAAATGTTTAATGATTTAGACCAACAATAGAATCACAATAAAGATTTAACACTGAGATAGGTACTTGGCAGTACTAAGAAGAAACTGAGTTATATCAGAGTTTCAGGGTTTGAGTTGAACCTTATGTTTAAGCTCTGAAGTGAAGTAATTAAAACTTTGCCTGTAGCAATTCTGTGAGGTTAAAATGGTGCATGTGTGTGTGGAGGGAAGCACTGATTTGGCTTTACCTTGTTTTATACAGTTCAGATGTCTGACCTACGAAAAGCTAACAGTCCTACCTCTAAATCCAGTTCCCAATTAAAAATACAATTTGAAAAGCTTTAGGAGACCTGTGGGGCCTCTTTTACAGAAGTTTCTGGTCCCATCCCCCAATGAACAAATTAAAAAATATTACCTGGTCCCCTGTTGGTTCTGCAGGCTGACACTGTGTTTTCATTAATACATCGTTAGGGTAATGGCATTGTGCTGATGTTTTTCTCCAAACACAGGAGAAGCCATCAGGAACACCAAAGTTCTGTGCCTTTGCACACTTTGTTATAAGGAAAACTTTTAAGAACAGATTATAAAAACACAGGCTCTTGTTTTTTATGTTTGCTTGTAATTGTCTTGTTGGTAACTGTCCTCCTATTCTGTACACATTTTTGTTTTGTTTTGCATGAAGAAAAAATGCATAAAAATTAAATTGGATTATATCCCATAAGTCAAGACTACACTCACTTAGAATTTATGTAAAACCTTATAACAATCTGAAGGTTTTATCCATTTAGAATTATCTTAGAAGTAAAGTATAATTTACCTATTGCTGTATCCTAAAATCAAAAATTAAAATAGTCTTTTATTATTTTTCAGACAATCAACTGTTACCTAATAGATAACAATGGATTTATTTTAGTATCTGAAGACTATCAACAGGTAAGATTTTTCTTGAGTCTTCTCATGTAATATCTTAATCTAAAATTATTTTTTTAAAAAAAATACGCCACCATCTGAAAATTGTAAGGAATTAGTAAAATAAAATTTTAAAAAAAATTCCTTCCATAAAGAATGTAAGTTTTTTCTCACAGAAGCTCAGTTTCTGTCTCCCATTGGAGCAGTGTCTGTACTTAAACTCATAAATGTTCTCTTAAAGACCTTTCTTGCTACAGAAGTGTCTGTCTTCTCTAAGAGGTTTTTACTCTTAGAAAAAAAAAATCTCTGTGCCATTTTTATCACATGGAAAGGCTGGGAAGGGAGGGAGGACACAGAGCTTTTGCATTAAGTCTAGAGATAATGAGATATTGCAGAGCTGTTGGCTGAGAAGTTTGTTTTCTGAAGGGGATTACAGTCATTGTAGGATTAAAACTAAGCACTCAGCATCACAATGGAGAGGACAAGAAATAATATTTTCACAGAATCACAGAATGTTTTTCTTAGTTCTGCAAACTTTATGAAGGAACCATCATCGTTCTCACCAACTGTTGCCTGAAAACTGCTGGGATGGTGCCCCAGTTGTGCCAGAATTGTCTGAAGTTGAATAGTTTTTATGTGTTGGACTGTGAATAGGAATAGCCACACTCCTACTTAGCCTTCATCTGAATTAGTCAGGATAAGCATGACCTAAGAAATACCCTCATTATGGAATGATCTTGATACACTTAAAACATGCCTGTCTCATTATTCCCCTGTTGTTGTTGTTCCTGTTTAAAAGTGAAGAGCTGTGATTTGTGTCAGTGATTTGTGTCAGTGAATTTCTGGCTCCTGTCTGGCTATGGCCCATAAATTTTAGGAAGAGATGTTTTGGTAGTTACCTGATAAAAGCCATTACATATACCTGTGAATTTTTTGGACAACTGTTGCACCAGAACTAGGCCAGAAATATGTTCTGACCTGTTTTGTTATTTAAATGAATCTAAATCTAAGAGGGACAGCAGATAAGCTTCTATGTTTATATAAATCTATAAGAACATTACAATAATACATGTCTATATTATATATATAGTGTGTATACAGTTCATTGTGGGTAGAGAAGAGATAGGGAAGTGAAATGATACCTTATCAGTTCCTGACCTATCTGAGGTTGATTCTGCACTGCTTTGATATCAGCTTTCCAAACATGACCTGAACTGCTCCAAGAATCAGGCTTTTGGGGCAAAGTAATTCTGAATTGCAACTAAATCCTGATGTATTAAAAAAAACCAGTGATAACCTGGGTGTTACTGCTTTGGGGGAGAATTAGAATTTACAAAGGGAGCTTTTGTGGAGAGAACTGTCACTGAAATGTCTTCATAAGGCTGGTGCACAACTTGATAAATCAGATTTATTACTATCTAAGGTTATATGAGGCATTTATGGTTTGGAATTTCTTGACATTGCCTGCCTCTCCAATCATTAAGGTAATCTTTCTTCATCAGTCAGCCATGGCTATTGAAGCTGGTATTTTTATTCATGTTCCTTGTGTTTCTAGGAGACTTTACATACCCATATGTTTTGGAAAATATTCCCAGATTCCCCTGAGGAAAAAAAAAAAAAAAAAAAAAAGGCAATTCTTGCCTTTTAGGTGGAGGAATGCCTTTTTTTAGCTAGGGCTGTAACTTTTCTGCCTGCAAACTCCCAGGTGCATACTTGAGGTCAGCTAAGTTCCTTGTAATGGAATTGGGGTTTAGTTCATACAAAACCTATGGAATCCATGCAATTTGAGAGTGTAGTGCCCTTTCCCCCTCGTAAATTGAGGGATTTCTCCCTTTAAACAATGAAGAGAAATATCCAATCCTTCTGGGAGTTGAAGATCTAAAATAAAACAGGTCTTCCTAAGGTAGAAAAGTGCTGTACTTGCAAGATTTTCCACTGTCACATGAATGGCTGCAGATGACAGAGCCACTTCCATCCTGCAGACCACATTTATAACTGCAATGTTTGTTTCCTCAACAGAGATTTATTTTTATTAGTCCACAAGTACTGAATAGGGACAAAATGAGTAATTCATCAGGCTGAGTGGTTTTAAGTATGAAATGACTCTGAATGGAGTTAAAATTTATAGGATTGATGAAATGTACTGTTCCAGCTCCTTAAACAGGTCATGCAGGAATTATAAACAATGCTTTTTAATGACTGTTTATGAAATCCTCTCACAACCTGTTTATATCTTTTTTGAGTAACATTTTAATCACAAGAGTTTGTGATTAGTGTGTTTTCTTTACAAGCTTTAGTTCTGGATGGCTTTTATTTCTGGTATTAGATGTTATATAAGGTACCTCAATATATTGTTTAAGCTCTCACATCTGCTCAGGGATAATAGAATAATCCCAACAACTTGCCCTGACTGGGAAGTCCTCTTCAGATTTTATACAGTAGCAATCCTGAAAACCTGTCTATGTAACTGTCAAAGCCACTTGTCAGATCCTAGAATATTCCAGTTTAAATTGCATCCAGTGTTGTTTTGCATTTATCTACAATTTTGGTAATTCCTTGCATTTTCCCCTTACAGACTGGTTACTTTTTTGGGGAGGTTGAAGGGGCTGTAATGAACAAGTTACTAACAATGGGCTCTTTTAAGAGGTAAGAATTAACATTTTATCTCTTAAAAATATTTTAACAAAAATATTAAAGTCATGTAAAAGAGAGCCAAGGCTGGTGATGTTGCTGGATTCTCATCTATGGCTGTTTTCTGTGCAATCTGAGTGTAACTTGGTTCCATGCACAGCAAATATTGACAGTATTGGAGTCAACCTGCAGTGATTTTCTTATTAGAAGAATAGTTTATTTGACTACAGTGTTAAAATTGAGTCCCCTTCCTTTTCCCACTGGGCTCAGGTGGAGAAGGGATTGGGCCATATCCACTACTGAGCAGTTTTAAACAGCTCTAAAGCAAAACATTGATGTCACATTATCATTTTGACCTGTTAAAAGGTGGAGATTGCTTGAGCTAGATAGTGCAAAATGCCCTGGTGTTGAAGGGAAAGTGTGTTCTCCCAGTAATCCATCTCCATTCACATGCTAACTTATCTTTAACATGGTTGTGACTATTGACCTGGTCTTAATTATCACCATGACATTAAAAACTAACCCTGATTTTATGTGTTGTCCTTTGAAATAAATTATGCCGTTTGGGGAATTAAGAAAAAACTTTTCCCTTTAATCTGTAACTCACCATTGGAGTCTTCATGGCTTTAATGTGGTCTAAGAACTGTTCTGTACCCCTTTTTCCCCTACAGAACAAGTAAAGTACTGATAATATATCTTATACTTTTGCTTTTTTGTTTTTCTGTGCCTTTCTAGTATGAATTACTGATAGCATATTACTGATTCCATCAGTCCCTGAGTTTATTTCTTACCTGTGAGGGTGTGCACAGAAGGCTCTCTGAACAGGTGGCTTGTGGGTTTGCTTGGTAAATCAGCTCCCCTAAAGGCAGAAAGCTTTCTGTGCTGCCTCTGGGTATGAGAGCTGAGTGCTGCTCCCAGTAAATGACTGACCTGAAATGTAAGGATTTACCACTCATGGAATCATCCCCAGTCCTAGTTTTCCAAAGGTGGCATCTTTTTTTGCATTTAGCACCACATTTTTAACATATGCTGTAGAAGGAAGTGCAGCAATACCTGTTTATAGACTGGGTTTGGCAATGAAAGGATCTGCTTATACAAGAGATGAAGCATTTTGTTTAATCCAAAGGACGAAACACAGAACAAAGAGATAATGGTTTAACTTGTCCCAATTTATTTTGTTCTGCCCAGCAAAGCATTTCAAACAGAACTTTTACTCAGTGATTGACAGTGGTGGGCACCACCATTGAGAAAACAGGAGTAGCCTGAGAGTTCCCTCTAAGATGCAGTGGGTGGCTCTTTGGAGTGGACCTTTGGTTGGGATTTTGCTGTTCTTGGACTTCATTATTAGAGATAATGAAGCCACAAGCTCAGTACAACTGAGCTGCATCCTAAGGAAAGTGTAAACACAATGAGTCAATTATTCAACCATGAATAATTGACTCAGTTAAAACTGGGAGAGGATCAAAGTGGAGTAATTCCAAGTGAGCAACTTCCTGTACAGCAGATAGCAGCAGCAAAAAACCCTGTCTTTGAGCTGTGTTAGATGAGGCCTTTAAATAAATTATTCCAACAATATGAAGAAGAAATCTTTGCTGGTTCTCATGAAAAATAGTCAGATGCATTTACAATATTTTAAAGATTATTAATTTGTCTGGGTGGGCGTTGGGTTTTGTTTTTCCAAAATTTATTTACATGAAATAAGAAGAAAACAAGAAGAGTGCTTGCTGCAGTGGTGGGGTCTCTCACCAGAACATTTCCCTGAGACCACAGTGCATGCATTACACTGGTCATTGCTGCTCCTACCATGGAGACAGAGCAGAGAGAGAGCTCTGTTCGCTGCATTTCATTCTGATAACACCAGAGCCATCCTTTCTTGCAATTTGCTTCTTGCATTGCATGCACAGTCCAGCAGGTGAATTTTATAACCCTGCCCTGTTTGAGCTGGTCATGCTCCCTTTTTGGTGGGTTTAGAAGGTTCTGTGGTGCCTGATCTTCCCTGCAGAGGAGTTTGCTGGCAACTCCACTGGGGATGGGAGTCTGCTCTTCCAGTGATCTGAGTGGCAGTGCCAAAATGTGCTCCCACCTCATGATTCCTGCCAGCTTCCAGGCTCTGCATCCACAAAAGGAATGAAATAACTCTTTGTGTGTTCTCCCAACTACCACAAATTTGGAGTGATATAGAAGTGCTTTGTAGGATTGAGATGGAAGTGCTAAACAAAAGGGGGTTGTTTGCTGCTGACTATATTTCTTTTCAACCTGCAGCAGGATGAAATTCAATTTTTGTGTTCCCTGTTTATTTTTTAAAGTGAACTTAATTACCTCCTTCCCTCCTCAATTTCTTTAAACTCAGTAGTTCTTTTGAATAATGTGTGCATATGTATGTATGTATATTTTCTTAGTTTATAGGGTTTATAATTAGGGAGAAAAATTATATCAGTGCCTGCACAGCAACGTGACATGCTCTATGATTTCATTTAGCAAAATTATGTTTATCTTGTACCTTAAGTATTGCACACAGTTAAATAATTTAAATATGATTTAAATGTATTATTAAATAAATTAGGATGTGCTTATGGAAAAGTATTTGCTTCACATAACTTAGAAAAGTTTCTTTATGGTTTTCTCAGCACTTTGTTTATATAAAAACAGTGAAAAAAAATCAACAGCTCAAACCCTGAAAATCTAAAAAGCCAACACTAACAGCAGGAAAATTAAGGGCTATCAAAGCAATGAGATCCCTAAAGAAATAAATATAATAAATCTGTAAGAGAAAACTAAACATCTCTTGACTTCAAAACACTTTCACCCTTTCCAGTAGGAGAAAAACTAAGCAATCTATATGACAAATATGGAAGCAGCATCATTTCCTCTTACAGTTCTCTTTCCACCAGGCATCCTCTTGCATCGAAGAGCCTGTGCATTGGTATCTAGTGTTTAGTAGTTTGGTAATTTTGGTATTTGGTAATACTGGTATTTGATCATGTTGTCAGGATGTCAGGCACACCCCTGAAATGCAGCTTTCCCAGGTGCTAAGGCTCACTCTGTCAAGTTCTTGTTGCTCTGAGAGTTTCTCTTGTTTCTCATTTTCTTGTAGCTCAGATCCTTCATCTGTGCTCTCCCCATGGATGCAGATTTTAATCTCTCTATCTTGGTTTATAAGCAAATCATGGCAAGTGTTTTGCCCCCAGTTTATGTGTATAAAAGAAATTCAGAATTTTGTTCTCCTCCTAGCAAGCAGTTTAGTAAATTCTTAAAGCCAAATCATGAGAACAGTAGCTAGTCACTCAACAACTGGCACAGTTTTCAGTGATGCAATCCAGTCTTTAAATGTAGGATATTTTTCTATTTTGGCCAGTCATTCTTATTTAAACATTTTATTAAGATATTCCTAAATTTTTTTTGGGTTAAATGGACACTTGCATTTAAAATTTGTGTTTATTTTCATTTTTACAGTCATGGACTTGGCTGCCTATTAATTGGGCACATTGTAAATGTATGCTTTGAGGAAGATCAGTGATAGACTGAAAGAGTATTTTACATTGCAGTTATTGGACTTGGTTTTGGACAAATTGTCATTACCACAAGTTTTTTGGGGTTTTTTAGGCATTTACTAAATGTGCATCCGGTACCTGCACACTGAAACTCCCCCATTGCTGTGGGGTATGTTTTCTGCTCCTATTTTGTTTGTGTGATACCTAAAATTATTGTCCTAAAACTGAGTTTTAGGCATTAGTCAACTTTATTGTCTCTGTAAATATTACTTTTAATGCAGTGTATTCATATATAGAATCAGTTTATACACTTAAGGAGAAACACAGGTATATGTGCTACATAAATGAGTTCTCATTCCATACAGGTTAAGTTGTAGTTTTTATACATTTTATTCCTTGATAACCTTGGCAATTGGGAGTAGCTGAGCAATAAAAGCAAAGATATGTGATGACAAGTGTGTTTTGCCAAAATGCTGCAATTTATTTGTATTCTTTCCATTGATTTTGGTGAAAGGTATTATCCTGGCAGCTTCTGGATGTTAATAATCTGTCAGTGCAGGTGTGAAAGCCAGAGCAGCAACAGTCTGGGGCTTCTCAGAGTGTCCTGCTACCTTAGAAACTGGTTTGCTCTTCATACCATTCAACACTGTCCCTCCTTCCCCTCCTTGTGAGAATGCCAGACAGGCTGCACATCTCATGTCTGAGTTAATGAACATCTTTCCACCACAAACGAGCTGTTTTCCACAGACTACTGAATAAAGTATGGTGTCAATAATTAGGACTTCTGCATCATTGGCTTCCTTCGCTCGGCTCTTTAGAGCATTTCTTTTCCTATAGACTTGACATTTACTTCCATGGTAAAAAGCTTATTATTCCTACCCACTATTTGAAAATTACCTGATCTTGAATTGATGACAAAACTGTTGAAATTTTTTGCATTGAAGACCTCTCAGCTGCTACAGTTATCAGTGGTGGTATTTTATACTCCCGAGTAAGAATCCATGGGTGTGATGAAAACCTGGCTGAAAGCAGTAGAGTGTATCTGCCAATATATCCTGTGCTTCTGGTAGGTCTTGGGAGTTTCATTTTCTTGCACCAGATTTGTACTCAATTCTAAGTACATTGCAAAGTAGGAGAGTGGAATTTACTGTATCAGGAAATTGACAATAAAATGGTTTTCAATAAGATGTGTTTGGCCCCTGAAGTTACATAAACTGACCATGCACATTTTGGTTGTGCTAAGTTGTTTTCCATCAGTTTAACACTCATAGCGTTTGTCCTACAGCTGAGGCTGAACACGATTGCTCTGTGGACTTCAGGAGAGGAAGCTGACAGGGTGGTGGTGTCAGAAAGCTTTGGGAATGTCATCTGTAGCAAGAGCAAAGCTCCCCTGGTGGAGCTGTGCTACAGAGCATGGATTTGGGCACCTAGATGGGCTTAGGAAATTGTGTTCCCTGACTCTGGGCTGCTCAGGAAACGTTCAGCTCCAAACAGTTACTTAAAGCTGAAATAG